>VZSE01003951.1:979248-1106316 GCA_013398275.1 Promerops cafer | reverse complement strand
CGCTTCCCATTGGCGGGGTCCCCGTCCCCGCGCGCTACGCCTTTGCGACGTGATGACGCAGCGCGCGGCCTGGCCTGGCTCCCAAGATGGCGGCGCGCAGGGCGCGGAGGCCGCGCTGTCGCTGAGAGGCCCCGCGCTCCGGTGCGGCTCCCGCTCCCCGCGAGCCCTGTGAGTGCGCGGGGCCCGCCCGGGCCGCCCGCCGGCGACAGCTGCCGCCTGGGCAAGGGGAGAAGGGAGCGGGGAGGCCGGGGTGGGGAGCGAGCGCGTCCCCGGGCACCGGCAGCCCCGTCTACGGCGGGCGGGCGGGCGGGCGGGGCTGAGAGGAGGTGAGCATCCCCGACTGGGTTGGGGCTGCAGGGGCGGAGCCGCGGTCGGCGGGTTCGTGTCAGGTAAGGTATAAAAAAGCCGCGATCGACTTCTGGAACTCTCCTCCAGTTTAATAGGGTGCTTAAAAAGGCAGGGAAAACTTATTATTTCCGGGCGTTGCGGTCTGATTTGGGACGTTTGAGATGGTTCATTTAAGATGTTTGCGGGTGTTAATTTTCGTTCCTGGTTCCGTATTCAGAAATGCTTTCGCTCCTTTATAGACGCAGATCTCCTCGCTTCAGGCGCTTTTAGTGTTAATTGGTTTTTAAGCGCTTTAGAAGTTAGAAAGCAAAATATCTTGCAAGGAAGAACGATCGTTACAGTTACAATAAATATCACCTTTCTGGTAAATATGATGGGAATGTGTGGTCGTGGCCTGGCGCGCTTTTGTTGATTCTGGAAATAGTTTTTAGTAGCCATTTACTTTTTCTTGTGACAGAATTTAGATCAGTCTGTGACCGATACCACGAGTTGTGAAGGTGATTCCAAAACCACCGTGAGGCAAAGACAGTTTCCTTTATTCTGAAAAAGAGAAACTTTTTGAAGGTGAGCAAGGTGCTGATTGTAGGCATCGTTCGGTGGCTGTTCACGTGACCTTCTTTCCGTTTTCGGAAGGGAAACGTCTCGAAAAATAATAAGCTGATTTTAAGAGTTTTAGGTTTGGGTCTTCCTATGATTGTCTTGCTTAGAACGAATATATTGCATCATATGTTAATCACTGTGTGTTATGCAAACCTTTGCAGGTGACTGCAGTAATCTGTGCATAGTATCTGTAGTTGGTTGAATTAGAGTAAGAGCAGTTTTGTGCCTGAAAGAAATAAAGGCAGCGAGTGCTCATTCTTTAGGCTGAGGCATGGCTGAACATCTGTCATAAATTCTAGCACCGGAAAGGTGCCTGCAGAGCTTTGTGATCTGCATCTGTGTACACAAAGTGCTGGTAAACGCAGGCAAGTAGGAGACTCTTGGAGTGTATTCCGTTGCCTTGTTTGGGGGATGAATTTAGATGCTGCCTTACTCTACAAACTCACACCGGTTGTCTTATTCTTGGCATGTGAAAGAACACTGATACCTTTTTTAATTTAAGTAATACAAGTACAGATCACTTTACAAAGCTTCTGCCAAGTAGTTGCTGCTCGGGGTATCCCTGGGAGCAGGCAGGTATTTAAGTGGCCGTTCAGGCTCACCTCACCAGTGCTTTTCCTAGTTACCAATAGTCAGCTAATCCCCCTAACTTTTCAAATCTTTCCGCAGCCATCACTGAATTGTTTTTTCCTACTTTCAAGGACAAAGTAGATGGAAGTTTTCTACTAAGAAATAGCAGATATTGTTGGAGATGTATTCTTGAAGTTTCCTTATTAAACACGTAATAGCAAGGATAACCTATGGCTTTTTCTTTGATTGTATTTGCAATATATGGGGAGGATAAAGGCAAAGTTCTTTATTACTTGTCTTTGAGCATAGAAAAGAGTTCTTTCCAACAAGCAAGGCTAAGCACTATTCCTCTTTACTCCTCTTTGAGCAGGAGCTGGAGGGGACAGTTCTCTCTATTTTTAAAAAATCCCTTTTTTCTTTTCTTCAAGGTCCTGAAGTGACTCTGAAGACTTCGTTTTTGAAAATTTAAAAAGCAAAGACAATTCTGTTTTAATAAATGAAGGAGAATAAAGAAAATTCCAGCCCTTCTGTAAACTTGGCAAACCTGGACCATACAAAGCCATGCTGGTACTGGGATAAGAAAGATTTGGCACACACGCCATCACAGCTTGAAGGGCTTGATCCAGCTACAGAGGCACGATACCGCAGGGAAGGGGCCAGATTCATATTTGATGTGGGAACACGTTTAGGGCTGTATCCTTCAAACTCATGTTGGTATGAAATGTCTTTATGAATAGTGAATTTTCAGAATAAAATGTACAAGAAATGTGACATGTTCAGCTGTTCAGATGTTTAGTTGCTAATCAAAAATATACTTGTGTTTACGTGCCTTTTGATGTAACGTGTTCCTACACAGTCTCTATCCATTCATTGGATAAACAAGGTTCCAATTTGGTGATAGAGAAGTAAGATGATACAAACTTTCCAATTAAGAGTAACTTCTGTGAGTTATGAAACTCAGTGTTTCACTATATGAATCTACATGACTTCTCAAATTTTGAATTTTTCCCTCAGTTTTTGAGATTGTGCCTTTGAGGCTTCTAACCTCTGCCTCCCCAGTCTTGGTCTTTGGTGGCTGTTTTCTTGTTTCATTGGTTCGGGATTTACAACTTTGTCTATAAGTTCTCCCAACTGTCCCACCCTCTCATAAACGGCCACTTAAATTTTCTGCTTCCTATATTCTTATGCTTCTTTTAATCTCCTTAGTTCTTTCTTTAGTAAAGCATGGTGATTCAAAATTTTTACTTTGCTTAAAGAAAAGAATAGGGAGCATGTTCAGATTTTATTTGCATTTGTAGGTGTGAATAGTAACTTTCCTCCACACCAGCACTTGAACGTGAAGTGATAATTGTTCTGTTCCTTCGTGTACCTACTGCTGGGTTTGACCTTCTCTGAAGCAGGTATGGTGCAACAGAGGGATGACCTTATGTGCATCCATTGTGAGTACAGTGAGGACTTTGCACACTTAAAACAAATGCTTTAAATGTCAGCTGCATCTGGGCCTGATCATAGTATTTACACAGCTTTAAGGGCTTTTGTGGCGTTTTCTTTTTTATCTTCTAAAGCTCCTGTTTTACTTGCAGTGTTTTCTAACTGGTCACTGAACAGCCAATTATTCTAAGTACTTGATAAAGCACAATCCATTGTGCTTGGTTTTAAATTTGTTTGATGTGCTATTTGAAAGTCCTTAATCTGCACCCACAGACATTATGACACACTAGCAACCGGAATAATTTATTTCCATCGGTTTTATATGTTTCATTCCTTCAAACAGTTCCCAAGATATGTAAGTATTTAGAATATTGATGACTTAATTTAATGATTGCACTATGCAGGGACTATCTGAAATGGTGGTTAATCACTTGGGTAGTACTACTGCTGTTCACTACAGAAAATGGAAAATTAGCATTTTGTCTTTTAATTATTACAGCTTAAAATTTGTTGTTGTTGCCTGTTTACACATTTATGTTTATGCTCAGAAATGTATTGACATTGCAGTTATGACTTGCTGATACTGTTCTTTAGGAGTAGTAGCTCTAGTGCTGGCACTTCTGTATGAGGTGAAAGAAAAAAAGAAGTGTAATACAGTTTTAAAACTGCTTGACAAGACAACATTGAACCGGGACAAACTGTGCTTTAGGTTTCTGACCTTGAATTGAAGTTGTATAAAATAGACAGTCATCCAAATTTATTTTTCTTCTGAGAAAATAAAAGTTTAACACTATATTAAAATTAGAAATTAGTATGCTCATTAAGTCTTTCCTGGGAGACTTCTACAGAAATGTTAATGGAAACTGAGAGTGCTTTGATAATGCTACACTGTACTGCATATCCATGTGCAGACCATTTTTTGAGAACACTTGCCTTTTTTTAGGTGACAGGAGCCTGCTGTCTCTTCCTAGCAGGGAAGGTTGAAGAAACACCCAAGAAGTGTAAAGACATAATTAAAACAGCTCGTAGCTTGCTAAATGATGTACAGTTTGGGCAGTTTGGAGATGACCCAAAGGTAAAAATACCCATATTGAAATTGATTTCATCTTGTTGTACTGTAGTAAAGTGACACACATTCAATAGAGCATTGACTGATTTTCAATTGTTATTAAATTAGATGTTCAGGATGCATTTATGGCTCTGCTGGGTAACGTGATTGGTAGCTATGAAAGTAATTCTTCCTAATACAAGTAGCTTTGGGAGCTTACTGGAATAATTGTTTTCATAAAAAGTTTGCATTTTATTTCATGTAAATTCTGATATTGTTTTGCAAATTAAAGTAAATTTGAGTAATTTTAGACGGAGCAAGAAATGTTACCAAGACATAAATCATAAATCATTTGAATGGGATTTTAGGAAGTATTTAATAGTGAATCTTAAATAGGAGAACTAGATCTCAGAAGTATTAAGAAGTTTCTTGTTTACAGTATTGATTTAGTAAAACTATGTTTCTGTTAAAATTTCCTTATTTTAAGAAGGAATTGAAACTTTTAAATGAAATGTGGTAGAACTTTTATTTTTGTTGTGATTTTGTATCTGGCAATTTCATGCTTTGTCTGGTTCAGTTCATTCCTCTGTAGAGGAATAGGGATTTTAAACACCACATCCCCTGTCCTTACTCGAATAAATGTGAAGAAAAGGTATCTGAGTTTAAAATAATATTATAAGTTGGAGAGCTTTCTATTCTCCTTGGAGACAAAAGTGGCTGCCTGGAGGTGCTGTGTAGTCATGCCCTATACTAGCATAAAGTATTTTGAGTGAAAGAAGGAATAATACTGTGGTTACCTTGTAACTCTCTATAGGAAGAAGTGATGGTACTTGAAAGAATCTTACTACAAACAATAAAGTTTGATTTGCAAGTGGAACATCCATACCAATTTCTTCTCAAGTATGCCAAACAACTCAAAGGTAAAATATTGCAGAGTGAGCAAGTAATGCCTGTTATTGATTTCCAGAACTTAATATATTAACAGTGCAAGAATATTCTACTTCCAACTGTTTGTCCCTCTGAATTTTATGTCCTAATTTTTTTTCTGACTGTTTTTCAGGAGACAAAAATAAAATTCAAAAACTGGTTCAAATGGCGTGGACATTTGTCAATGACAGGTAAGATACACCTAGGAAACATTCTGAAAGTGAAATAGTTACTGTTGCTTACTTTGTTCTGGAATTGGATATTTTTCTTACAAATATTTGATATTTTTTTCCTTCTTGTTACATGTTTTCTTGGCTGTGTTCTTCAGTTTTTCTTTCCATCGTTACCATGATAGTTCCATTAACCACAGAATCTGGAATGAGTATGAAGTAGACCAGTAAGACCTCTGCAATGCTGTGGTACTAATTTAGTGCTGCATTAAAAAGAAACTTACTGTTTGAAAGGGCCAAACTAAATTCTAAATCTCCAGGATACAAACCAGCTTCTTTCCAAATTTGTGATATATGGTACATTCTGAAAAAAGAATAAGTCATTTCTCAATTCCATCATGTTCATCAATATATTTTTAATGTGATACTTTGGTAATAGTGAAGTTGCCATTAAATTCACTGAGGAATACAGTTTTTAGCACTGGATTTACAATTTCTTGAATAATGAACTTGTAAGAATCACATCAATTAATGGGAGTGCATGGAAAAGCATTTCTTATGTGGTATTGAAAAAAAATCAAAACAACTTGACACACTTTAGTCTTGTTCAGGAGGATTCTACAGAGCTGGGCAAGTTAATTCATTAAGGTCTTGAATATTACTTTTTGTTTCTATAGCAGGCCCTTAAGAAAATGTGTAAGTGGTCTGACTTCCCAGAAATTGTGATTACATAGCTTTCAGTCATGCATACAGCAGTAGAACATCATTAAAAAAGAGGTGCATTTTTAATAATATGCCTGATTTGAATTAGCCCTGTGTGGGTTCAGATTCTGTAGATACCGCCTAAACTCTCCAAACTAATTTGACCAAAATTATTGTGGATCTCAAGAGATGTTTACTTCAGCTGCTGTCAGTCTTGCAGGTGATGATCTTACAAGTAGAACAAAATTATGGCATGACTGTCACTGTTAAGTCTGTCAAACTTCTATAATTTATCCATCAAAGTTTGGACACCATTGTACTTGGAATTAGATAGTGTTTAACATTTTAAAAACTTAACAATTAAAATGCACTTCAGGAAAACACTTGTATGAAATTGGAGGGGTTGTTTCAAATCATGCATAATAATTATCTCTGTTCTGAAGAGGCTATATTGTGCTTACTTAATAAGCACCATATTACTGTATTAGAAGTTTACTTTGTTTGTAGAATCCTGGGAAAATAATTCTGTGCTTTGCTCTACAGGCCTTTAGAGTAGGGGGTTCTGTTCTTATACAGCCACAATGAATTCATGGAAATTCAGCTGGCTGGCTGGATTTAAAATTCTGTAAGCAGATTATATGTTATAGAATCTATGGAGAAAAGAGAGAAAAAATATTTCATAATTTAAAATTGATACCAGAAAATAGTAACTGATTATGACAGAAACTTAGTTAATAATACCAATGACATCAATTATTTTAGCATTAGCTTTAACAAAGGCTGTTCAAGAGATAACCCTTTTATATGTTGATCTAAAACTTGTGTTACGCTTGACAAGTTGCTTTACAAGTTCATGTGGCTGTCCTGCGGGGTTTTGGGAGGTTTTTTTAGTATTTGTTTTCATTTTATTGACAAACATTTGGAAGCTCTAAAATCTGATTTGGGACCTTGTTTAACAAGGCTCTTAATTAAATTGCCTGAGAAGTTAGAATTGTGGTGGAATCTTATACCCTATTAATTATAGCTGCTGTACATTAAAGTGTACTTGGACAATCAGGTAGTCTCCAGGGTTGTGTTTTGTTTTGGTTTATTTTCTGTTGCAGTCTCTGCACTACACTGTCCCTGCAGTGGGAGCCTGAGATCATAGCTGTTGCAGTTATGTACTTAGCAGGCCGTTTGTGTAAGTTTGAAATACAGGAATGGACATCAAAACCAATGTACAGACGATGGTGGGAGCAGTTTGTCCAAGATGTTCCTGTTGATGTTTTGGAAGGTATGAAAACCATTTCCCACAACATTTCTTGTAACTGTGTGGCCTAGGGCATAAGTAAGTGCAAATAGCTTTTTATCTAGGTTTCAGTCAAAATCATCTTGTGTCAAGTATGTAACTCAGCTCATATGTGCTATGCCTTAATCAGGTTTTAAATTGAAATGGCTTATTTAATCCTCATGATTTAATCATCATTTTGTTCAATGTTTGCTTAACAATTTGTTTAGTTTATAACACATCTGATTAGCCTGAATTGTCATGGTGTGTTCTCTATTTTTTTAATGATTATCTACTCCCCATTTTAAATAAGTGGTTCTACAAACACTGGAACTAATGGAGCCTGATTTCCAGTGGTTTTCCCATTGATAATTGATTTATTTGACCAAATTCTGTTAGGATAGAGGGGTTTTTGTGATGTACCATGAATGATGAAGAGATTATGGGGGACCTTTAGCTCCTAATGTGTTGGAAGAAGAATTTAATACTAGTCCTTTGCTTAGTTTCCTAAAACTTTCTTGACTGGCCTAACTAGACATGTATGTTTTAACATATAATCTTTTTCCATTTGCTTTCTTGCTCTCTTGCTGTCCTGTGAGCATGGTTACCTGTCTCTCCAGGCACACAGTAATGGCATACAGTGTATTATTACCAAGACACTGTGTTCTTCTTCTAAAAGGCGTGCATATACATGTATATATTGCTCAGGATAGGCAGAAGAAACTCAGAAATGCAAGTATAGGTTGAAAATTTATCAGCTTTTAAAAAGTTATTTTATTCGTTGTAATGATGAGTAATATTTGCATTGAATTTTTCCAAAGCTGATGTCCAGTAAAAATCAGAGTAGATAATTGTGTTAAATATACACTTGTATATTATAAGGTTGTAATACTTTGGAATTTTCCTTCTTTATTATTAAGATATCTGTCATCAGATCCTGGATCTGTACTCACAGGGAAAACAGCAAATGCCTCATCATACTCCTCATCAGTTGCAGCAGCCACCATCTCTTCAGTCTACACCCCAGACACCTACGGTACAGCAGTCACAGCAATCCCAGAGCTCAGAGCAATCCCAGACACAGCAGCAAAAGGAGTCGCAGCAGTCAGCACAGCAACAGCAGCAGCAGCAGCAAACACAAGCACAGCAATCCAAAAAGCCCTCTCCCCAGTCAAGTCCTCCTAGACAGATTAAAAGACCAGCAGTAAGTTGAACTTTAACTTGCAATTTTTTTTTTAGGCTGATCTGATGCCCATTTGATTTAAAGGCCACAATGTGCAGCAGACTTGGTTTGCTTTAAGAATGAGCCTTGTAATTAATTTTATGTAGTTGATTTTCCTTGATTATGTGGTAACTTTGTTAATGCTGAACAGCCTTTACAGTTCTGGCATATGACATTCTTATTCCACTTGAGCCAAAAGCCATGGAGTGGCTTTTAAGACAGCATGAGCTATTCAGGTTCTCAGTGTTTGTGGTTCTGGGCTGTCAAACGTTGCTGTTTTCTCTATCAAGCAGGTTTAATTTAGGGAGGGTTTCTTGTGCTGCACCTTAGTGTAGAGATGTGCACAATGCTGATGAAGACATTATTTGACTCTTTGATTACTAATATTAAGAGAATAGTGACTTCTAAAGTTATGTCAAAATTCTTGAGAAAAAAGTATGTTAAAATAATGCTTTAACAGTAGCAGCCTATAAATCATCATACTTTATAGCCTCACTTTGTCCATATCACATCATAATTGAAAATAAGAAGCTACATTAGCAGTTGGATCGTGTCACACGTACTCTGAGCACTTTTCAGCAGCTATCATGTTCAAATGAAGGTTTCAGATTTTAATCTATACTTCTATTACTTTTTTTTTCACTTGTAAGTAAAAAAAAAAAGTGTTACCCAAGTCTTTCATGTGTACTTAGCAAGAGGAGTGTTTTCAGAAGTAGAGTCTTTGCAACAAGTCCCTTTAGGATGTAAATTTTGTTCTAACTTTTGGTCTAACTTGTAATTAATGCATGCCCAACGTAGAGAACAGACATCAGGGGAAAAAAACCAAAACAACAAACTAAAAAGCCAAACCAAAAACTAGGAATAAGCAGCAAATATTGGAATGAAATAGAATTGGAAGAGTGCAGCATCTTCCTGATGGCAGACTCCCAAAAAAGACAAAAATGTAGTTCTGTAAATCTTTGTTCTTGTAAGTGCAGGATAGAGCTTAGTGGAGGAAAAGACGTGCTCTGAAATTTTTAGTTGTTGCACTGAACTCTAGCATTGTTCAGGATAGAAAGGTGATAATATTATTAATTAGCTTCAAAAGTGTGAGAATTCTTTCTAGGTATTATGTATTTCTTCTCATACTTTTTATGCCATCAGCACAAATTCTGCTTGAGTTGTAAGACCTGTAGGATCTCTTACTATTTTTCTTCAGCAAAAATGCCTGGGACAGTCTGGCACATCAGAAACTGTTAATAACAGTTTAGGTTTTTCCTATGTGCTAAGTTGTTACAAATGCTTGTTCATTCCTGTAAAGGATCTACCATTACAGTACTACTGATTTTGCCCCATCCCATATATTAATGAGGTATCTCATGGAAAAAAAGTAATGCTTTTGCATGAATAGTATCTGGTTTTTTTGAACAGTCACCTCTGGTCAGGCAATCAGTGAAACTTAGCTTTTCCTGAAAGTAGTTTGAGGTCCATCACCTAGCAATCAAGGAAAAAAATGGTAATAAAAACATTGTAAGCAGCCACAACAAATAAAAAGCAAAGGGTGACTCAAAGGAGTTTTGTAGGAATACAGCACAAGCAGCATGAATTTGAGAAAATTAAATGTGGTGATCCAAAATTGTTCTTTATCCAGAGAGCAGTCTGGGAGAACAAGATGTGTGATGTTTGAAACATTTACTTAGTGCTTCTAAAATGTTCTTGAGTTAGATGTACCATAAACCTTACTTAAAATCTTTGCTTGCTTCTATAAATAGGGCTTTGCATGACTTCTCCTTTGGTTTGTGCAGAACAGAAATACACTTTGTTCCTGGAGGCCAGATTTTAAATTTACATGAACTCTTATAACTCCCATTACCTTCTACTGAGCCAAGATGCTTTCAAGCAGCTGAGGCATTGGCCCATGACTTACAGACCCATATCAGATGTTTAAAGCATCTGTACATCCTCTACATCTCTAGTGGTAAAGAGTGCTTGAATTTTCAGTTGATTTGGAAAAATGGAATGGAAAAATATACTGGTGAATCATTAGATGTAAATAGTGTTTTCATTCAGATTAAACTAGAAATTGTTAGGGGGAACAATTTTACTGCTCATAGAAACAGCAGTAAAGGAACAGTTCCATTGTATAGATTCAGCTGACGGTATTAAATAGCCATCAGCGTGACAGTAGATAATGTTGATAATATATTATTATTTATTATGACCCTCAGGTGTTCTGGCTGGGGCAATACAAACTACAGTGCAGTAGAATGACCAGATAAATGCTCATCTCTATTTTAGCAGCTGCCATTATTAGAGAATTGTTGCTGCTTGATTCTTCTTTTTTTTCGTGAGCATAAATGCAGTTTAAATTTGTTTGTTTTTTCTGTCATGAGTTATTTTGCTCCAGTTTCTTGTTCTGCAGTAATGGTGTACCTTGATGTTGTTTTTTGAATATTGCTCCATATTAACAAATGCACAGTAATTAAATTGCTTGTCACCTGAAGTGATCAACTGACTTCAGAAAATGAGTGATTTTTGGAAAAGATCCAACAAGTAGTGATTTGCTTCTATTTGAAAGTGCAGGGAGAGCTGATGCAGTTTTACAGGCGTGGAATTTAGTGCTAGAAAGTCAAGAAAAGACCATCCAAGTAAAATGAAGGCAGCAGATTAGTCCATGAGAATCACTAAGAAAAAAGTGTGTGTGTTTGACACACCCTATGTGGAAATCTTAAGAAAATCTTAAGAAAAAGATTGTCCTTAAAAAGCAGGAAAACAGCTGGATGGTGTCTGGAAATTTGAAATTACTGTCAAAGGAGTATAAGAATGAGGTTGCCTCAAGCAGGCAAAAATTAGCAAAAATTTTGAAAATACCCATCAGAATTAAGGAAAAGTACTCTTGAAGTTGGATTGAAGTGTGTGTCTGTTCTTGCTGTGGAAAGTGAATGAAGGAAACAGAGAACAATTCATGCAGGTAAAGCTACTAGAGATAAACAGTCCCTTAAAAAAACATTTTCACTGAAAAGACAGAGGAGCGATGTCCTGTAACCCTCTAACCTTCATCATTCATTCTAAATATAGTTGTACTTAAAATTTCAGTGAAGTTCCCTGCTTTTCTCAGAAACCAAGTAGTCATCTCAGTGGGACCGTGTAATCAGGGAAGATTTTTTTATTCCCTTATCCGTGGTTGTTTAAAAAAACTACAACAAAGCAACAACCAACGAAACAAGAAAAAACCCAACCAAAAACTTGTGATTGGAAGGATGATGTGAGGGTTTGAGGGTTTTGTTCAGTGTGCATACATTTTTCCCTGGCATAATGTTTGGGTTTTATACAATGCTTTCCATCCGAAGGCTTCTGAAATGTTTTACACTGTGCAACACTTTCACTGCCCTCCTGTCCTGGTGAATAAAGCATAAGAGCCTGCAGTGATTTTGGCAAAGGTTGAGTGACAGGTCAAAGCAGAATCGGGAACAGAGGCCGAGCCTCTTGTTTTCAGCTCAGTGAGCAGTGAGCTGGACCATGACGTATGTGCAGTGGATGATAAATACATTAAATGAGATGTAATGCTCAACAGTGGGAACAGTGCATATAAAATGATGCATATAAAATACCTGCTATTTTTCCAGTCTTTGCATTCTGCTGGTTAAGCTGGGCTTTCCCAGTGTGATTTGACTTTGTTCAGTGTTTGTCTTGCATTTGTCATAAGAAACTACAGAAGCATGTAGGTTGGAAAAGATCTTAGAGATCATCAACTCCAATCAATAATGCAGCACTGTCAAGTCTACCACTAAGCCATGTCCCCAAGTGCCACATCTACACATCTTTTGAATACTTTCAGGGATGGTGATTGAACCACTTCCGTGGGCAGCCTGTTCCAATGCCTGACCACCCTTTCCATGAAGAAATTTTACCTCATATCCAATCTAAACCTCCCTTGGCACAACTTGAGGCCAGTTCTTCTTGTTCTTTCACTTGTTACCTGGGAGAAGAGACTGACTGCAATGGTCTTATTTTTATCTTTTTTTTTCTTTTTTTCAAACAGGCTGTATCTCCAAAAGAAGAAACAAAGGCAGCAGGTAAATATTAGTATTCTATTCATGTTGCTTCAATTTTAGTGCTTAAACCAGAATAAGTAATTTGTTGACATGCACTTTGTTTGCTTACAGGCTTGGCAATTATAAACTATTTTGATCCTGATAATGTACCTTAAAATATATACTATAGCTGTTTTTAAAATGTTCCTAACTGCAAAACTTGAAATAAATTGAGTAAAACTGTGCCCAAAGAGTCCCTTAATAGAGTCTATTCAGTAGAAGGCTTGGTGAACTAGTCAGCTCTCAATGTATAACTCCATGCATCATTTGGGAATAGTTCCTCAGCAAGCTGTGAGGCCTTGAAGTGACTGCAGGTACCATGTCATTAAATAGCTGCAGTAACAGTGAGTGGTTGGTAATCAGCGATGTCAATAGATAATGTAGCAAAAGAAATGTGGACTCACTGCAGTGATTATACCTGGTTCTTTTGTTTGTTTGGGGGTTCATTTTGCTGGTTTGTTTCAGGATAGCTAGGATGTACTTCCTAAGGAAGCCTGGCATTTATTCCCCTGTAGCTCTGCAGATAGATTCCGGACAGCTGTCTCTTCTCCCTCCTCTCTCCTGTCCAATTGCTATTTCGTTTGGTTTCTGACACGTTTCCCTAGCAGAGCATAGGTCAACTTCTTCTGAGAGCTGTTCCAATTATTTACAAGTTAAAGTTTTGGGCTAGAAAACATATACTTGCTCATCTTCACTTACATACTGTTACTGGGACAATTTGTCTCTAGTTACAAAGTCACTTGAACTTGCAGGCATACATTCTTTTGGAAGACTTGTATGTGATACTTGATGCCACTTTATTTATACAAAGGTGTTGATTTTAGTTTTCTTTATTAAACATACCTAGTAAGGAGGATTTCCACGGTACTTTTGCATAGTGTAATGTGATGTGATAATCATTAGCATGAAACCAGAGTTGAAATTAGGAAAATATTGCAGAGCAGTAACCAATCACAAACTGACAATGTTTTTTAGAGCCACCGCCACCATCTAAAATTCCTAAAATTGAAACTTCACATCCTCCAATACCTCCTGCACATCCACCTCCTGGTAAGCTTTTATTTTCTTAAACACATTTATTCTTGTTAACTTCCTTGCTTTTCATTCAGGTAGTGGTAGGCAATGGTGTCGGGGCAGGGGTTTGTTGCCTTGATTAATCAGCTCGGCAAGTAAAAGTACAAGGCTGATAAGCTCTAGAGGGAATTTCATCATAGCAGCACAGGCTTATCCAGACAGAAGTAAAAAACTGACCATGGAAATAGGACTATACTAGGTGGATAAAGGCAAAACAAAGCTGCAACAGTTAAAGGCCTAGAAGACTAAAACTAATTGTTAATAGCAGGCTAAAAGGAACTTCTTGATCTCAAAAGGATGGTAGATGCTGTATTAGATTACTAGAGCAGCTTTCAGCTGTCCTATAGAAGTCTTCCATGTTATATCTCTCATACAGGAACTCTGCAAGTGTGCAGCTTCCAAGCAATAAGGGGGATTCTTTCTTTGCTGTACCTCAAAAGAGGACTTTTTTCTGCCAGAGAACATTAATACTGCACGCATACCATATGTTTGCAAAATAAACTGTACTGTTGTAAACATGTGCCTCCAGCGCCTTGATGCATTAGCTGTCTTCCAGTGACCCTTAAATATGACATAAATATTTCACAGACCATGGTCCATAATGTAACTGTAAGATGACGGGTTCTAAAGGGAACTAGAAGAGAGAAAAGCAGTGCCCTGAAATATAGTAGGACAATTTTTCTCATTTGTTAAAATCTAATTAAGAATGAAGTTTTTCTAAACACCATGCTCATTATCCCTTCAGTTGTTAAATCTTGAATGCACGTCTTGCATCCAGAATGGTTCTGAAAATGAGCAAATGAGGAGATTATTGCCTGCTACAATTTAGGAGCTAGAAGTCTCTGAAATCATGAATACCACAGCCAGCATACTAACCTTGTGTGATTTAATTATGTGGCTTTCCTAGGGGGAAGTTTTGCTGTTAAAATCCTACTTAGGCAGGTAATGGATTTATTTCCCTTGTTACCCACAATTTTCCTCTTTGCTTATACAAGGATGCAATTGTACAAACACTAAAACATTATCTAAATAAATGGCTGTGCTGTGGAAAAGTCAGGTGAAAACCAAGGATTCATCTTGACCAAGTGAAGTAGGAGGAGGATTTATCTCAGATTCTGTTTAACAGTGTCAGTGTAGCATGCCACTAGAAATGACTGCCTTGTATGTGTTTCTAAATAGCTTTTCTTACTGAACTGTGTTGTAGATGCTTATATATATAAACAAGCAAGATGAATGTCAAGATGTCCCAAATTCTTTTTTGTTGGTCATTTTAATAATCTCTCTGCCCATACAGAGAGGTTGCTATTGGGTTAGTCATCCTAGTGGTATTACTTACTTTATAATGTCTGCATTAAGAGGGGAAAACAAACGATTCTTACTGAAAGAGAAGACAGCTTAAAGCATGTTCTTTCCAGAAGTGGCTAAGTATAATTCTGTAAAATGCTGACCTTTTTATGAACTTCTCCAGGTACTGAGTTCACTGAAATTAATCAGTGGGACAAAGCTGATCAGATTATATGTCCTTCTTACTTACCCTTTGGTTTTCTTTTTCTCTTTCTTTGGTAAACAGGTTTAGAACTGAGTGTTAAAGACATGAGACTTTGGCCTGTGTTCTCAAATAATGTTTCCTAATATGGGAGGCAGGTGAAGTGCAGAGGGTAATCCCAGACCACCTCCTGGACTACCAAAGAGGTAGAAAGGAGGCCTGGACTAAAGAAGGTGGAAGCACTGAACTAAGGATTTTTGGTATTGTGAATCCTGTGACTTTTTAAATCCACTAGTTGTAATTCCATCCATCCAGTCTGTTAATTCTGCTGATTGTACAACAAAAAATATTTAAATTATTAAAAAATAGTAATAAGAAAGATTAATTTTACTTTTAGAATGGGAAAAGCTGACCTTGAAGCTTTGATAGGCAGCTTAGTTGGGTTTTAGTGACCTGAGAAGGTCTGGCTGGATAAAATATGGCATTCAGAGACATAGAGAATTGAGTTCTCTTTTGCTAATTTAACTGGAGGAAAAATATGAAGTATTCAGAAGCTGCTCTTGCCACTATCCTTCAAAAAAAATAAATCAATTTTCTTTTCCAGAGCGCAAGCCTCCTTTGACAACAGCAGTTTCAATGGGAGAACCAGAGCAATCTACTACTGTGGACTCAGTAGATATGCCAAAGGTCCAGATTCCTCCCCCTGCTCATCCTGCCCCAGTACATCAACCTCCACCTCTGCCACATCGTCCCCCGCCCCCACCCCCCACCAGTTATATCACAGGGATGTCTACTACAAATTCTTACATGTCAGGGGAGGGTTATCAAAGTCTCCAGTCAATGATGAAAACAGAAGGACCAACATACGGAGCTTTACCACCGGCCTATGGACCACCAGCTCATCTACCATATCATCCTCATGTCTACCCTCCCAACCCTCCACCACCAGTTCCACCTCCACCCCCTGCTTCTTTCCCCCCACCCAATATTCCACCTCCTACTCCTGGATATCCTCCTCCGCCTACATACAACCCTAATTTCCCACCTCCAAGACTGCCTCCAACTCATGCAGTACCACCTCATCCACCTCCAGGGCTGGGAATGCCACCAGCTAGTTACCCTCCTCCTACTGTTCCCCCAGGTGGACAGCCACCTGTACCACCTCCAATTCCACCACCTGGTATGCCACCTGTAGCAGGACTTGGACGTGCTACATGGATGAGATAGCATGAGGTAATTTGCACGATACACCTTTATGTTGATTAGGCAGGAGTAGATAGCCAAAACCTACATTGTAAAGATGAAGAGGAGGGTAATCTGTATAATTTAGATGAAGAAATGAGATTAAATGAAAATTTAGCTGATCTGTTTGCAGTATGGTTTATGGTGAGTTATATAGGCTTCTAGATTTTAATCAGCTTTGCAGTATCTATTCTAACTTTATACATTTGACTTAAGTTTAAATTGTCTTGACTTATTCCAGCACTGGATTACTTTGTACTAGCAAAACCAGCCATATTGGCTCAATTATATCAGTAAGAAGAAAACTTCCTTCTAGAAATCAGTGCCTATTTTTAAGTATCAAAATAGCCAGATACTATGATATTTGATCTATAATAAGAAACTTCATTTTTAATAGTAAATAAAACAACACGATGTCAAGCATAAAAGCTGCTTTATTTAAGAGAGATTCTGAATGCTAGCTGACTGGAATAATTTTGAGGTGTTTGCCTTGCTGATAGTTTTGGTTTGGAATGTACTGGTATCTTAAAATATTGTATGTTTACACCTATTTGCAAATTCCTGTACATAATATATATATTTTCTAAGTGTGAAAGTCTGAATGTAACAGCCTACTGTGATGTACATCATAGTTATAAACGGGACTACTTTGTTCACTATACCCAAATAAAATTGGTTCTGAATTTAGTGGATTTCCAGGTTTTTCGTACTAGTTCAGAGGTCATAACTATGGTTACTCCAAGGTATTTCAGCAGTGGTTTCCCAAATCTTACTCATCAGTTTATTTAAAAAGAATGTATTTTATTTTATTCAACTAGAAGTATACACTATCACAATCAATCTCTTACTTCATTTTTACTAAAATATTTCAAATGAATGTTTTACACACATTATCAAAAAAAACTGTACTATTACTTTCCTTCCCCAAAAAAGCCAGAGTGGTTCAATAATAGGTAAAAACGCGTGCTAAGGTCTAAAGAATTTTGCTATATACACAACAGCAGGTGCTAACTTTTCCAGTTCTTTGTAAATCATATACAGAAAATATAGCAGGGCTGTAAGATCACAGGTTTAACAGAAATCAAACTTTAAACTGATTTCTAAAGCAGCACAAATAGACTTTCCCCACATTATGAAAAATATACAATTTTATCACTTTACAGTCATGCACTTTGAAAAAGATCAGTAGTACTCTTCCCCCCCAGTTTCTAGAAAGATAAAAGGTCACTTTAACACTGATTTCATTTAATATCTAATATTTGGATAAAAATGTGCCATTCTCAAACAAGGTTGTGCTCAGCAGTCTCATCAAGGTGCGAAGAGCCAACGAAAGCTGGTTACACTGCAGCATTTCAGGAGCTGTTAGGGAAATGCTGCCTACTCCAGTCACTCCAACAAAAGTCAAGGATGTGATTTTACTTTCCTTAAGCAAGCAAAGTCCATTTGTAAACAGTGGATGCTTTCTTTGCCAGAGGATTGCAGAACCCAGGGCTTCAATCTTGAGGAAATTATCTTGGGCTATTGCCCCAAATATATGAATTTAATGGCCACTATTTCAAGGGACACTCCCCTCCAACTTAATGTACAAAGCTCCTCAGGTAGTTTTCACTGAATACTGAGCGCATAGGTAAGTGAATTTAAATATGCATATAAAACACCTATTTAGACAGCTGAAAATTCAGCACCCAAGTCATCCTGTAAAGTCATTGAGCATCATTTTACCCCAGGAAGACATTTTATAGCTCAAATGGAGCTAAGTATGAAGATTGGCAAGCCTAAAAACCCCTAAACAGTAACACCCCAAGGTACAGCACTGTCATGTTCTTCTGAAAAACCAGTGATGCACATCTTACATTGAAGATGATAAATAAAATCTTAAAAAGGGCAGTACCCTACAAGTATGAAATTTGTTCAGCTGAACTGCTGGCTACCCTGTAAAGTGGCTCTTCGGGATTTGCAGGGCTAATTGACCTCAATTGCAGCACTGTTTGCCTTGTAGGTGAGATCTGCAGGTGGAACAAAACAAGATTTGCTTGAAGTCATTGAATAGATTTTGAGAGAGATTTGAGAGCAGGGAATATTTGAGTGGGAATTACATAGTGGTGAGACTAGCAATCTGATGAGTATAGCTCTTGTCTTGTTGAGAGGACCTGCTAATAGCCTCATATACCCCTTAAACAACAAGCATGTCATGAACACAGTTAACTCTCTCCAAGTGCTGGCAACATTTGTGTTGCTTTAGTTAAAATTCACTGACATAAATCAACCTTGTTCCAAATACACTTGAACTGTCTGCTTAATCCAGCAATCAGATGTCACCAAAGTTAAAATGGGCTTTCAAGCAGATAGATTAAAGTAACCCTCAGTTTGACCTTGGATGTTAAGGAATAATGATGCTCTGCTTTACATCACCCTTTCTGTTACAGAAATCTCAATGTATAAATTGTACAGGAGGAAGACAATCACCAATGGTGACTAGAAACTGGAGGTCAAAATAAAAAGCAAAGAGGAGGAAATCCAGAATCCTCTAAAGATGCTAAAAGGAGACATTCAGACTCTAGAATGGATTTTTCCAGACTCCATGGGATGTAAATACTATCAGACTGAGAGCTATCTAGCTCAGTTTTCAGTGACTGAGCAGTAGTAAGAAATCATCTACTGGTGGGTGTGTGAGTGAGAGTATGCACTTGTGTTTTGGGGGTGGTTCTTGGTTATTTTTAAATAACCTACTCAACTGTTACATTTCTATTTCTGCAATGAATAATGAAGTGGTGCTTACTCTTACTGGTTATTTTGTATTTTGGTTGTATTCCTTCTCTGGTTTTTTACTGGTTACAGGTTTCGGCTCTGACACTGCAAATTCTTCAGCCAGGCAGCTATAGTTTATTGCACACCACGGGACCAATTACTTTTCATAAGTTGCCACATGGGTTCCTTGGTATTGTATCGATGCTCCATGTAATACAATACCACAAGTCAAGAACTCAACTGGTAGAACAAATTAATTTAGAGGAAGAACCTGTCCAGCTAATACAGCTGTCTGTAGCTGTGACTGATTCTTGCAGAGAACAGAAAGAAAGTAATGGTGTTTGAGGTCATTACATCCTCCAACTAATCACTAAAATCGATGCAACTTTTGAAGAGGAGGCTTTGATCTTTTCACACATCTGTCTTTAAAATTGTTTTACAACAATGAGTTTTAATAATGAAGCCCCGCTTCCATGGACTATGGGGAAAGAACATCTAATGAAATACAGGGACAGCTGCTGTGACAACTTGGAAAAGGAGGGAGTCAAATTCTTACAACTACACAGGCAGCTACTCCACAATAGCAAAATATAAGTCCCATTATTTTATATACAACCATTTGAAGAAGGAAAAACCCACTTGTTTTGGTTCATTGACAAAAATAAAGCTTGAATGGCAGGAAGTAGTCTCACTTGACAGCCCGTGTTTATGGAGTTTTTATTCAGCTCTGCAAGGTTGTTTTTTGGTTACCTTACACAGGAACCAGTATAGGTGAGGGATCCAGCAAGAACATTAAAAAACCCACCCAAATCTTCCTTATGTGAAAGATGAGCTGCTCTTGAAGATCCTGTGAAAGCCATAAGTACTGTCAGGACAGCAGTTTCTGCTGAATTATTTCATAGTGAAAGCTTTACAAGAAAAGTGTTGCCATTTTGTAGGGAATACTGTTGTGTGGCTTAGTGACTTCATTCACATTAGGACTGCAGAGATCTTGTGTCATTTGATCATGAAAAGTTGTTCATTAACACCTGATATGGAGTCTTAAGCCTTTTTGTACGCTTGTGTGATGAGCACCACCATACAGTGTAGGGCAGTACAAGTGCTTTTAGCTTACCACTCAGTATTTTACCCAGAGCCTTGTGAAAACAGTTGCATGTCATTCTTCAAAATAAGGACCTCCAAAAAAAGTGTTAGCAGCTCATGAACTTGGCAGGCAGTAAGCCAATGAATTTGAATTTGCCTGGAGCCACTAACCCGGCTAGGAATCACTGCCAAGCAGGTGGACAGGAGCAAAACAAAAGGTGACTTCTCCGCAGGTTAAGGGTTCTTGTTCCTCTTAGAAATTCTCTTGAGTTAGTTAATTCTACAAACAGACCATTACAACAAAGCAGGTTTGAACTACAATAAAAATGATGCAAGTCTGGCATTATTGGATGGTTACCCAGTGACCAGTAGCTCCAGAGCACCACAGCCTGGAAATCAGGCCTTTAGCTGCCATATTTACACTATTGTTACAAAAAAGAGCTGAAAAAAAAAAGAAGAAAAAAGGAAACCCTGAAAACACTCAACCCCAACTCCCAAAGAACAGGCAGCCAGAAACACTGAGCTCTGCCTCTTTAGTCTTCATAGAATCCATCACTTCCAGTCGCCAGGACAGTGTTCCTACAAGGGACCCTTGAACTGGTTTCCTGACAGATGTTGCCTGATGGAGGGTTTGGAGCTCGCAGCATCACCCAGCTTTCGCCAGACAACCTGCAAAAAAAAATAAAGGGTTTGGGGAGAGATAGACAGGAATTTAAGAAAAAAAAATGTCCAAACAATAAAGCCACTGAGGAATAGCAATATATTTTTAATTGCAGTCTGAAAGCCAAAACCAGCCCTTTCCTAGAGCTGGACTGCAGTTCTCAGCGGGGACACTAGATGGCATGTATGCACCAGTTTCCAAAGGAAAAAACATTGATGCATTTTTCTAATTAGTCCCTCTTGAAATTAGAACCATTTTTGCCTGGGGTAATAGTATAAAACAAATACACTAGATTCAGAACATAAGTTCAATGGTAGGTCAACCCTGCCATGCTTACAGAAAAGCATGCTACCATGAACAGAAAAGATAATGAAGAAGATAATGATTAAAATTATATGTACATTACTTTCTAAAAACATACATTTTATCACTCTAGGGCCACTATTTAAATAAAAAATAAACTGCAAAAAAATTTATCACTGCCTTGAATCTACATGAAATTATTATTTAAAGAGAAAACAGCTGATGATAGACAAATAGAGATGAGTCAGTTTGGGAGGATGAAGTTACAGTATTTTACCTTTCCCCAAGCATAGCTACAAGGGACTGGGAAATTAAGCAGAAAAAATATCCTAAAAAGTAGGCCATCATTTACTCTGGTCTTGGCTTTGCTTATAGTGATCCAGCAACCAAAGTGAAGTGCCTCAACCCTTGCCAAGGATGCTCACAGTGATTTAGCTTGGCAAGCTAAAGGGTGTTCACACCCTCTTTTTAGGGTTAAGGTGGGTTTCAGAATTTAAGCAGAGCATTAGGCCCCTCTCAACTGCTGGAAGGCACTAAATGATGCCACCTGGGCCAACCCCTTAAGTGGACTTCAAAAAAAGAAGGCTCATAAGCATTCTCCTCCTTACTCTGGGCAGTTGAACAGCACATCCCCACCTGCAGGTGACAGGCAGCTCAGGCTGCGTTCTAGCAGAAATCTCAAGCCCTTTGTGCAAAGCCAGAGCGTGGCCAAGGTGCTTTGAGGCTGGAGGCAATGCCATGGCAGCAGACACCGCAGAGCAGAGGCTGGGTACGAGCGCTCACCGTACAGGATGTGGCCAGCTCAGTTACAGAGTGGTTGCCCCAAACGTCGGCAGTGTTAACAGCACCCCACATATCATGATGCTGTTCAGTGACTCCGGACAAGATTCTCCCTCTGACACTACCATGGGGTTTGGGCTCAAACCCGTTCAAGCTGCACAGCTTTAAACACAGCAAGCAATTGTTGCTTAGCCCAAACTGAGTCCTTAGGGGCACGGGTGGAGACAACTGCCAACAGGACTCTCCCAGTCAGGGGGAGCCCCTTGCACATCTCTGGTCAGCTGGACTAGCTACTCCACAGCCAGGAAGGCAGCAAAAGCAGGAACTATCTACTGCGCAAAGGCTGCTCTGCAGTGAACAAGGCACTCAGATCACCCAAAACGGTGGTCAGCAAGCCTCCACTCTTCCCTTGTGCCTATGGACCTCACAAGGCTTACATGCAGCAGATCCCTGTTCCTCCATAATTCTAAAAAAAGACCACAAAAGGAACTCCAAGAGTTTCTGGAATGGGTTCTTACATTGCACATTTCACGAACAATCGCCTTCTCCTTTTCACTTAGGTCTTCTTCATAGTTGTCTTGCATTTGCCTGTCCAAATTCTCATGGACCTCAAGGACCTACAAAAAAACAGTATTACAAAACCATTATGATCCTCAAATAATTATTTGTGTCCCTAAGAACATCATTAACAAGTATTTAAATTGGCAGGATTCAGATAGCCTCAAGACAAGCAAAGACAAGCATGACATCAAGCTGGGCACCTCTGTCCTCCCTGTTCTCCCAACCATGTCCTGCCTCTGTCCCACCACCTTCATGGTCTGGCTGCTGCCACAGTCCTGGGGACCATTGGCAGCAGGTTGCTTGTGCCCACAGGTGCATCTCTTCCAGGAAGGCTTTTGGTAGCCCAAACTTCCATGGAGCACCCCAACAAGCATGTTGTTGTCCCTCACCATGTGTTGCCCACACCCCAAACCTGTAGAGCAAAGTGGGAGCCAGCCCTGGCCTGCCACATCCCACTGTCCTGGCCACCCCCACAGAGCTCCTTCAGGTAGAAAGTGCCCAGCTGTGGCCAGCTGGTCCCTTGATCACAGAAAGGAGACTGCCTGGGGCTAAGGGCAGCCTTCATTTCCAGCTGGACACAATTCCCTGAGGGATACCTGCATGCATTCTGTCAGCTCCTCCAGACAGGCATGTCACACAGGGTGGGCACAGCACAGCACAGGAACCTCCAGGTTTTACTATTGCCTCTGTGCTGATTTACACACCTCACCCAGGGCTTCACCACTGATGAGCCAAGCAGTCAGCTCAGTGTGCACGGTCAGAGATCCTGCAACCACCCAACATCATCAAACAGCACGTGGTCCCATTCACCACGAAGCATCCACACACACACAGAGGTGTAGTTGCATGAATAAATACTCCTGTACATCCCATCCCCATCTGTACCTCCACAGAGCCAGATGCCAGGCTAGGATGGGTTTCAGCCTTTGCTGAGGTATATACAGCACCAGCTGCTCCACAAAATGGGACACCAGAGAAGATATAAGGTCTGCTTCAGCACAGCAATCCTGCTGTACTCAAAATGAGTTACAAACAAAAATAGGTCATTCTCCTAGGGCCTGTAGCCTTCTTGGGACCAGTCTTTGCACAGACAGGAATAATCCACATCCATTCTAAGAAGAAAGGAAGAGCAAGAGGGATGCAAAAAGCATATACGTGCTGACAAAGAGAGCATCTATTTTCTGCTAAAGAGGAGGGAATTAATTATTGATCCAGCTGGACTTGCACATTGAACTTGCTCGTCTGGAGAGCCTGTGTGCTTCCGATGCTGGCTGCAAAGCCAGCAGCCTGCAGGATCACATCCTGGCATGGAGCACCAGGGCTGCCTGGCTGGCAGCTAAACATTGGCTGTGTCCACAGGGCAAGTGTCAAGGAAACCATGGGGTAGATAGTTAAAGATCACATCAGCCCCAGCTTCTGCTTTCAACAGCCATCCATCTTGCAGGCACAAGAGTCTCAGTGGACTAAAATAAACTGTTTTTTTACAACTTGTGCTTAAACTAAACCCACATTCCTTAGTCCAGGAGGTGTGAAAAGGTGGCACAGCATATTTCTTTCAGTGGAAATGTCTTTTAATAGTGTTAACCAGACAGAGCCAGAGCTGAAAGATGATCAGATGGAAGTTATGTTTGTATTCAATTTCTGAATCTCATTTACTGTGGAAATCATCCTACTTCCCAGGTTCAACCCATGTCTGGCTAGGCACTTTGTAAAGATGTGTTAGCATCTTGAGTATAGGAAAATGGGCTTCACTGCAAAGGAACACAACAGCCTATCCAGGAAAGGCATGTTGGAAGAAAATACACTTTGAAGAGTGAAATGACCTCCTGAAGAAAGACAGGAAGGCCTTTTCTTAGTGCTGACCCAGCCCCAGCTATTCTCAGATCCTGCCAGATGCCTCCTCAGCTGTTTAGAAGGACCAGGTAAATGTTCCTCCAGTTACACCACTGGGGAATACAGATATGCCTTCACATCAGCTATCTATGGATCAGCTAAAGTTCAAGGACTGTGCATTCAGTGTGGGTCTAAGAAACTGGGGTATGTCCTGTGATTTCTGCCACCTCTCAACCCAGGAGCCTAAAGAAAACAGAAAAATGTACCCCAGGCTCTACGTGGCTCATGCCATCCCCTCCTTTTTCCTTTTCATCAAGCTGCACTGCCAGCACTTGCTCCTTTGTTAACGCAGAAGCCCTTTGTGATCTCCCTGGGTAAAATGCCAGCCAGTGAGAGCAGCCTGCTCCACTCAGGCATGGGGCTATTCCACATGCAGGAGGATGGGGCTGGACTGGGAAATGCTGCTCTTCTGCAAAGGGATGTTACTTCCCGAAAACAACTTTCACCTTGCTCTCAGTGGGCATGCTGGCTTGTCTGGCTTTTTCCCTACTGATACATAAAGTGAGGAACACCCCAAGTGTTCTTTGAGACCGCACTGATGTTTGTGAGCAAGGCAGTGTCACCTCAAAGTCACCCAGTCCACCATATCCCTTCTGACTTGCAGTACTGACCCCATATGGCCAAACATATTTTTAAAACAAATATTCAATCAAAAAAACACCACTAAAGAGTCTGAATGACAGTAGTAAAGCTTTGGAATGGATACTGAAAGTTATTCATTTCTGCAACACAACGCACGCTGGGATTGAGGGATACTCTCCAAATTGTGCAAACCTCACTGATTTTGTTGCTTCATAAGTCAGCTGGACACAGCACTGGGAAACATCCCGCTTCAGCAAGGGAACAGTCCATATGCCCTGCTAGGATTTTTCCCTAGTTTTGGAAGGCCAAATCCTGTCTTATACACAATTAGTGGGAGTGATGATCACCTGCTTGATAGCTCTGTGTGCATGGAAGAGGTCCAGGCTGCTGCTGTGGGGGCAGCTGGGTTATAGGCTAAATGTCATTCTTTTACATTTGTCTCCGCATCACCTCCCCACGTCTTTAGCAGGTTTGCTCAGTTCCTAAGAAAAGTGCTTTGATGTTCAGCGAGACACTGAGCTGTAGCATATGTACCTTTTATTCTTGTTAGCAAAAACAGCTGTTAGGAGTGCCAACCTGTCATCTTGCTCCTTATTTAGTAGGTGCAAACAAACAAAACTATTTCAGAAGGAAAAATAAAGACAATCCTAAACATGTTCAAGGAAGAACTTGCACTAAATTGCAGGCAGTACTTCAGCCATATAGATAGAATTTAGCTGGCAGAAAATCCCAAGGAAAAAGCCTAAGGGGGTATTACACATGTGGGTGCAGGCAGAGGCAGCCCAGAAGCCCTGCAGATCCATGTGGTGTGGACAGTCCCTCAGTGACTTTTGCTTGGGCACAGAGCCACATCCTTGCAGCCTCATCTCTTGTGGACAGGCTTGCATGCAAGCGTTCCACAAGACAAGTGGAGACAACTGCACAGAATCATGTAATAATGGAATGGTTTGGCATGGATGCCATTCATTAGAGCAAGTTTCTCAGAGCCCCATCCAGCCTGGCCTTGAATACTTCCAGAGACAGAGCATCCACAGCTTCTCTGGGCAACCTGTTCCAGTGCCTCACCACTCTCACAGTAAAGAATTCCTTCCCAACATCTAATCTAAACCCGCCTTCTTTCAGTTTAAAACTGTTGCCTCTTGTCCTGTCACTATGCGACATGAAAGTCCTCCTCCCTCTTTTTTATGAGCTCCCTTTACGGGACTGGAAGGTGCTGGAAGGTGCCTCTGGAGCCTTCTCTTTTCCAGGCTGAACAACTCCAGCACCCTCAGCATTTCTTCATAGGAGAGGTGCTCCATCCCCTTGATCATTTTCACGGCCCTTCCATCTCTCCTTGCCTTTTCTGACAGTAAGGAGCTGGCCTGCTGAGCCATAAGGACTTCCTGTCTCAACCAAGAAGTGCTTCTTCCAATGTCTGCTGTAGTATAGCCAAAGCACAAAGTCTCATTTGTAAGCTGCTCTCTTCTTGAGAGAGAGTCACGATCCGTATCACAGGAGGTGAGGGTCTAAGGCAGCAGCTGCATCCAGCTTCCCACATGCAGGGGCTGGCACTGGAAAAGCTACCCAGTTCTGCAGGGTGCAAATAAGACCTGCTCCATATGCTACAGCATGACGTGGCCAAAAAAAGGCCTGCAGCTGGAGACCAACACTTACTAACTATTTCAGTGTGCCACACAGGATGAGGAGAGATTGAGACCATGACCAGGTTTCTTCAGTCTTTCAGTTTCCAGATGATCCTTGGAAATGGGCCACAGAATGGAAAAATAGACACCTTCTCATCCCTCCATGCCACACTGACCTACAGGAGAATTTCCTCCTCACTTCAAATGTGAGAATATTTTTAACCTCAAGTGAGTGAGCTGGACACATCACATGAGATCATTTATGCTCCATGAGATGTGACTGCTATGTCACCTGCTTCCTGACTCAAGCCATGGCACTTTCCAGAGTTTTGAAGACAGACAAATGTACCTCATCAGCCAAACTGTGAAGTCGTAGAGGAGAATTTCTTCTGAATTTCTTCTAGCCCTTCCTAGGAGTCCACAGAGCTCTGAAGCAGAGGGATTACTAATATGTGCAAACAACCAGTCATCCAAGTTCCTTTCAGTTCCTTTAAATGAATCATTGCACCAGACCTTCCAAACTTAATTTCCAGTTTCCAAGAATCTTCCTCATTAATTTTCAACCCTTTTCATATGCTTATCAAATCACATCTTAAAACCATTTATGTTTCTTGCCCTTAGTGAGAAATTCAGTCCTGCAATTCCTAAAGCAAATAGGAAACTAATTGGTCCCCAGAATATGATCATAATCAATTTATAAGTATTTGATCTTGTAATTTAAAAACACTACCAACTCTGCCTAATAATATCCCTCACCACCACCTTGCCAAATGCCAGGAAGAGCAGGAGCAGAAAGGTACAAACTCCACAGTTTGGGAAGAAAAAGCCAACTGCAATAGTATGGACTGCATCAGGGCTTGGATGATTAAATGCAATCAAAGACAAATCAATACAAAGTGACAGAAAAACAAAGATTCACAAGAGTTTGCAACATTCTGCAAGGTAGCAGTTTAGCACATCCATCTGTATGAGTGAATATATATATATTATATATATATTACACATATATATTATATATATTGTATATTATAGCTATATATGTGTGTGTATACCTATATATATATATGCACACAGGAGAAATGTCACCCACAAGCACATTGCAGCATAGTACAGGATGGAGCTTTCTGATAGCACAGAGCCATTCACAACAAGCAAAGAAGAAACTTGTTGGAAAACACAGGACAAATATATGGCAGCAAGTGAACTGCCACTTGTGTGGTCAGCTCCTTTGGGAACAAGAAAAACTCTACTAAAGGTATTTCTTAATCCTTGACCATGCTGGACATCCTTCTCTTAAGGAGTTATACAATCAATCAATAGGAGTTATACAGTCTGGATGTAAAAAGTCTCAAGAAAGCTGAAAAATCAAGATTTTCAATTTGAAGGATCATTAATAATTTAAATTCAAATTAGATTCAAATGAAACCAAACTTGCTTTGCCTTTAATAACCACTTGAGAAATAGTGGCATTCAATATCCTCCTGGGATCTGGCAACTGCCCAGTGGAAACAATATTCTTGCCAGCCACACTACTGCTTCTCCTGACATTTGTTGGTTTTACCACTACCACCACCACCACATCTGTCCTGGAGCCAAGAGACCCTGGACAGGCATGATATACTAAGATGGAAACAGTAAAAATTAGAAAATTTAGGGAATTTGTGGATCATAATCATGAGCAACATCTGTGCCATTTATTTATCTGTCAGATGTGGAAAGGTACAAAGAAAAGAGCTTTGTAAGCATCTGTCTCCAGGTCTAGGATCATCTAAGCTAGTGATGCCACTGCTGGACCTTTATCCCAGCTATGACCATAGGGATCTGAGCTCCAGAGCAGCTATCCAGGATCCTCCTTTGAGTTGATGTAAACTTTTTAACCCTGTACAAAATTCTTCAGCTTCAGCAAATCCAAATCTATAAATCACTGTATTTCAACCAAAGACTAATTTAGTTAAGAGACTTTCCAGCCATCCCTATGGCACCTTGTACAGGATGTGTGCTTCTGTTTCTCTTAGATACTCAGAAGTATCTTGCTTGACTAGTTAAACATGTAGCACTGGGGAATTACACTTTTTCTGCTAATGGATGGTCACTAGAACCTGAAAGCTGCTGGGAAATCACAGTGCAAGTTTTCTCCTTTAACCAACCTACCAGTCTCCTATGGTCCCATTGTCAGTGGTCCTGACTTAATCCCTACTGATGATGCACATCCTACACGGGTAGGATGCCACTGTTTGTTGTATATTTTCATAAAATAAAATCTTTCTCCTTTGAAGGCTGCTGCAGGATTTTCAATATCAAAATATATGAGGAAAAGCAGTTTTGGTGTCCATTTTTAAAACAGCATTTCGGTCACCACTGTCACCTCAGCAGCTCCATTTACATATGACTGATGAACACAAAGGTAACCAACACCTTCAGCACCAGCAGCTTTTATTGGAGGTTTCCAACCCCCAAAAAATAGCTGTGCATAATCTTGCTTAGCTCTGCAACTATTTTAAGCAATGCTTACTCATCATGACATAGGTGCTGGTTACCAATATCCTGCCTTCATGTTAACCTTCTGTGTTCAGTTGTTTCCACAAGAGCCAATGCCCAGCTCTGCCACTCAGGTGCAACACAGGACACCTCAGTGCCCCACACAGCCTTACCTTCATAGCATGCACCACAGCCTCTGGCTTCTGGCCCACAGGGACATACCCTGCTGCAGGAGAAGATGCAAGATCAGATGTCATGCGAGCTGGTCCCTGTGGAAATCAGACAAGATATGTGTTAATTCCCCTTTGGGTGATTTAAGCAAGGACAAAGAAAATACCCAGAAAATTTGACCACTAGCTTGTCTCAAATTCAATCCCCTTAGCCACCTTCAAAGACAAAAGACACCACTACCCCTTCCTCACTTGATTTGACACCATTTAAGTACCAGCACTCAGTCTGGGTGTGTTCAGGCAGGAGATCACTCTGGTTTAAATCTAAATTGATTCAAGAAACATTTTTTGTTCATTTAGGATAGCTTTCTACAAGAACAGGATCAAACAGTACTCATCCTTCTAGACACGGGAGCAATGCAAACAAGATGATTTTCCAGCATAAAACAGTCATTTCTAAGAAGCTGTGTTCATGAAAGAAACAGTTGGCATAACTTCATTGCTTCTCTGGCAGCGTTTTCACATAGACATCAAGTACCGATCTTCAGCTACAGAGAAAATTGTGAAAGCAACCTTAAAACAAGCAGATGTCCAAACCTAATGTCGGCTGGGTTTGCTTCCAAAATGCTGGCCAGTCCTCCTGCATGAAGTATTCCATTGGGAAAGATGCCGAAATGACATTTTACAAAATATTTCTACTGTCCAACCAGCCTTGTAAGCATTTTTCATAGAGCTTTCCTTTTTGTACAGGCATCCAGCCTGAATTATGAGAGACACAATATCTTTATTCAGTGAGATGCACCCTGCCTGTCCCTAATATTTTTGCATTGCTTTGTAACTCCGGGAGAAATCAACAATGAAATCATTGACCAAACTTGTATTTAGTCTTCACATCCTTTAGGAAACACAAAGAATTATTATACTTGGGGGCCTCTGAAAGCAAATTAGGATGGCAGAGCGGCATGTAGCACCATCACAGGAATGCTTTCACACACAGCACACGAGGCACTCCACTCACGTCTTTTCCCCGTTTAAAAACACAGCATGTTTTATGCTTTGTCTCATCACTTTGCCTTCCATGCCAAGGCCAGCAAGTCAGTTATGCCAGAAGAATCATAGAATAATAGAAACACAGAATGGTTTGGGTTGGAAGGGACCCTAAAGATCCTCTGGTTCCAACCCCCTGCCATGGGCAGGGAACCTTCCACTAAATCAGGTTGCTTAAAGCCCTGTGCAGCCTGGCCTTGAACACTTCCAAGGATGGAGCATCCACAGCTTCTCTGGGCAACCTGTGCCAGTGCCTCACCACTTTTACAGTAAAGGACAACCAATGGAGGGGCACTTTCTCAGCTCTCATTCTTCCAAATGAGTTGTAGGGGTCTTTTTACTCATAAAAGCATTCATGTGCATGTATTAAAGGAAAAGATGGCCTAATCCAGTAGGCTACAGACAAAAAGGCACGTAGCCTTTCAAGCCCTGGCCACTGATCTGTGCCTAACCCATGCCATGACCAGCAGCCATTTACTTATAATAGCAACCTCCATGAACTGAGCTGCATGTGATACACAAACTTCCTTTGGAGAGGGGGCAGCATCTCAGCAAAAGGAAGTTAGACTTACTAACCCCGCAAAAACTCTCCAAGGTTATTTAACAGACTGAAAAAGCAGAGGCACTCACAGGATGGGCATCGTTCTGGACCTGGTGGCAGAGTGTTACAGCTTGCTGGAGCTGTGGCCACCTGGGGACACATCCAGGTGTCCATAACATCAGACAGAAAAGACAGAAGCTGGGGAGGGAGCACTAGGGACAGGATCCTGCCAGTCTACAGCTGCAACTTAAGACTGCAAAATGGGGTACAAATTTTCCACAGGGCTGGTAAATGCAACGGAGTCCTTTCAGAATCAGCTTCCCACAGAGGTCAGAGACACCAATGCATGCATAATTACTCTGGCTTCATCATGACAGATGCTTTCTTTCTATAAATGACCAGCTTCATGACCACCTAAAGAACAATATTCAGGAGTTCGTGGTCATACTTGATATGGATCTTCTCCCATGGCCCTCTTCAGAACTAACACAGGAAATGCCAAACAAAGGTCTAACATCCAATATTTCTTTGGAGTTGAGAGTAATATGACAAGGTTAAAAGGAATTCTGCTGGATATTGCTGCTGACAACATTTTAAATACAGTTTCCTGGCCAAACTACAGTAGATCACGAGGTTTCCCGTATGAAAGACAGCAGCAGCTTCTCCTCACATAACTGAAGTCACTAATGAGCTACAAAACACTTCCATGATCGCAATCACTCCCAAAATTATTACAGAATACAAATGAAACAAAAATGATTAGAGAGAAATGTTTTCTAAAGAGCTTGATCATACTTAACCAATCACCATACTGACATGAAAAAAGCATTCTTGTAAACACAGTGATATACTGAATATATCATATCACACAAAAAGCATTCAAAGGGTCACCTTCCTTCTCAGACAAGGGCAGTCAACTGAGTGGCCTCTGAACAAAGGCAGAGAATTTGACTGAAAAAGGGAAAAATAATCTTAAAGAACAAGAAATGCAGCAAAAGAGGTAGACCCAAAACTTCTAGTCAAATTCTAAGTTCAGATTACTTCATTTCTAAAATAGGCGTGATTCTTGATTCTTAGCTTGGAAGTCAAAAGCCCCAGCCAACAGAAAGAGATGTCCAAATTGCTGAGTGCCATCATCAGCAATGGTGAGTGCACCACATGGCCAGCCACTGGCCCATTGCCCCAGGCCACAGAGACCTCCCCACCATGCCAGGCTGGGGGAGGCACCATGTCAGTGCTACAAAAGGTCAAACACACACGTGGAGAAAGTGGGAGAGCAAGCAAGGATCTCACCAACATCCTGGCTCTTTGCAGCTATGGGATGCAACCAATAAAAACACACACACACGGCTAAGGTGGCTCAATATTCACCATTGCAGTCAGTGCTTCCTGTGCAGCTGCACCCTTAGGGAAGGCTCTTTCCAGACACACAAAGAGGCGGCATTTTTTAAAGGGGTTGGTGCTTCATTCACACTGATTTCGGTGTGGTTCACAAAAAAAAAAAAAAAAAAAGCTTCAGCCAAAATCCTATCAGCTTCCTGCACAGAAGCACACATAAAGGAGGCCAGAAATGAGGGGACTGCAGTCAGCAAGGAAAGAAGTGACAACATACCCAGCAGGATACATGGCCAGCAGGATGCATGGCCAGCCTTTGGAGGATGGAGGAGAGGAAAATGGGCAGAGTTCACCGATAGTGTTAACTGAAGAGGAGGAAATGGAAGGAATTGGAGATAAGGTCAAGGTTACTGTACTAGAAAACTGCCAACAGTGGGAGAAGAGAGGGAATGGGAAGGAAGAGGAGGATGTGTATTTTACCCAGCAGGAAACCCATTGAGGTGAAATGCAGAGGAGAGGGAATGAGAGATTTGAGATAGGAGATTGGAAGTAGGGCAGGGAAAATCTCAAGAAGTCAGTGTTAAAGTAGTAAGTAAAATTGCACAGATGGAGGAGATTCCTCATGCCTAGAACAGATGCATTTGGAAACTGTAGGCAAGAATTCCCACAGCTGCACCCCAGCACTCTAACTCAGCCAATCTGAGGACCCCCACCACTGCAGAAATCCATGCCCTTCCTGTTTCCTATAGCTGACATTTTCACAGACATAGGAACACAACTGACGCAGCACCCTGGCAGACAATAATAGCAAGGTTAATCTGGTTACATCCTAAGAAGCAGAAATTGTCCATATAGGCAAAAAGCAACATGATGTGTTTTGAGGCAAGCGTCACTCTCAGTTTCCTCTCCCCGTCTGGTTTTGTTGAGCATGCAGTCTTTGTATTAGATGGACATATGGCTTTTCCACTTGCTAGGTTTTTATATTGTTTGGTTGTTCAGAGGTAGTTTACTCTTCACCCTCAGATATGTGGCTGAGGCGTTACATAATTATATAAATGAATGGTGCTGCAAGACAGCTCAGAAGTCACCAAAAATACCATTAAAAATAAAATCCCATTTATAATAAAGATGTTGAGAAATAGCATACCACTTCCAGCTACATCCACAGCCACAGTCACCCCACCAAAAGGAAGAGCTGCCCAGCAGTGAGATTGCCATTCTAATTAAGGAGAGGGGTATAGTTTATGTCTCTGAGTTCCCAGGTGCTTGCAAGAAGCACCTTTCCTCCCTATGTACAGGGTTTATCAACCACCACACCTCTGAGACCCAAAGATAGTTAAGAAGCAAAATTGCCAAGGAACTGGAGGCTGTGGAGCTGTGTGTGACCCATCCCAGGCTTCCTCAGCAAGTCGGTGCTTTTGCTTCTCTCCAAACCACTGTGGCTGCTCAGAATACTCGGGACTGCTGTGGCATGGATCTCTGATGAGCTCAGTCCTGGACAGAACAGCCCTCTGCTGCCAGGATGGTTCTGGGACTGCAGTGTCCTTAGAGGGTCCTGATGAGACTTTGCATCCCTCAAGAGAGGACAGTGCCAAGTATCCCCATATCCAGGCCCTTTTCCCCTGGGAAAACCACAAGAGCTATTCCTCTGCTGTCTCTGTGCAGACAGCAGTACTGAAGCACCACTGAATACATTTCCCTTTCAGCCCTCGCTTGCTCCTCCATTTCAGGCAGATCAGTGCTGAATATTTGCTGGTATCAGTGATGGGACCGGTGCACTTCTCAGAGCCTACTGCTCCCATGTGGCATCAGTCCTCTCTCCATCCCACCCACCCCACATCATGCATGCCAAAACCACAAATCCACCAGAGAAGCTCAATTCTATCTGAGACACTCCCACGAACCTCTCTCTGGAGCCTGCAGGGTTTGTCTCCGAGTCTGTATGGAGAGTCACAGTCTAGCTGTATAATTGACTAAGAAAAGAGAGAGAAACTCTGCAGTCTCTCATGCCAGAGCATCCTTGAACCAATATGCTACATGCAGAGGATAAGGTCCCCAATTCTCTGTTGCTAGAATGACAATGACACACTCCAATCCAAAGCAGAAAACAAAGCAAATCAAAGTAGCCCCATTCACTGCCCCAGTCAAAAAACATCAGCAAAGCAATAGTGCTAATGTGAGAAAGAAAATCCCCACATCACAAATACTGCCAGTGATCCTTTTCAATCTGACACCAAAAAAAATGAAGAGCAGAGTCCTCAACTTGCAGCTGCTGGCGAACATCTGCTGCTATGTGCCATGCCACGATGTCATTACCAGTGTCTAAGAGCAAGTTTCCTAATGAGTCCTTGCTGGTGCTATCTGGCTGCATGGGATTTGGTCCAGCACAGATGCTGACAAGCACTGCCATGGATACTCCATTCCTGTGTATCTGGAGGACCAAAACTATTGAGACTCTCTGCAATAGGGCACACTGCAAAATCCCGATAATGACACACCTCCACAGAGGTAAAGTAAGGCTTAAAATATGAACATCTCTTAGTAACACTGGGAATGCTTTGGAACCCAAGAAGAAAAGAGCCTAACTGGGGATGACAGGTGTCTGCTCTTTTAGAGGTTTTGGATCAGAAATTTCAAAAAAAAAGAACAAAGAAATTGTGATAAACAATTTCTCCTTGATTCCTCCAGGGATCTGAAAAGACATGAGACCTTGGGCCTTCCATCAGTTTTCAATCTCTTTTTGCTCAATTATATTCTGTCTTTTAATGACACACTTTCCTACTTCACCTCCAAGAGAGCTATTCCTGATCTGCAGAAAGACTGCAAAAGACTAAGTTTCAAAACCCAGAGGAGAACATCATGCTGGTTTTACTTCAGCCAGCAGGCACAACCTGGGCACTGAGGATGCTTCAGACCAACAATGAACATATGAGCAAATATGTATGCTTCTGAACCTCACATCTTCCCCTTGCCTTCTATTAATTTTTGTCTCCCGTTTCAAGAAACAAGCATTTAGAACTCAAACACAATTATATAAGCCACATTTTTCTAATGGCATACCTCAGACAACATTAAAGCTAAATGGAGTCATATCAGACACCGTGAAGTTTTTATTGCCAAGACAGAACACAGAAAATTACATTACATCAGGCACTGCCAGACAGCTCACAATAAAATTCCCAGGCATGTCTATTTATCTCACAGTGGTTTTGTTTGCAGCCTGCTTACCCAGGTTTGAACTGTATTTGGACCCTTCCTTAGCACCTGTCACCATCCAGGTGTTTTAAATAAATAATAAATTAATAAATAAAGGTGTCAATGCCACTCTGCAAATTGGGAACTGTTAAGAGACAAGCAGGAGGCAGTAGCATGCCCACAGTTCATGGAAAGTGGGTGGCAGAGCCAGGTAATACCATGGAAAGGTGCCACGACTGGCACCCCAGTCCTGGTGTGCTGACAGAGCAGGGGGCCCAGCACATTCTCGTTTTGAGAATGGCACATGTGGCTACAAGTTCAAGGAAGTGCCTGGAGCAGCTCCAGCCAGGCAGTGCTGGGTACAGATGGAGGAAAACCAGCAGCAAAACCAAGGACTGCGAGCACAAGGCCACTCTGGCATGGGAGAAGGGAAGGCAGGGAATGCACCAAAACCCTGAAGCACAGTGTCCCCATCAGAAGAGTAGCAGAGGCAGCACCAAGGGCAAGCACTGGGCTCACATGGTCCATTCAGGATGACAGATCTCCCTTCACACAAAGATAAGTGGCATTCCTGGGTGATCACACACAAAAAAATCTCCTGTTACGACCAGCCTGAGAAATGCCCTGGATCCGCTCATTGTTTTGCATCCCGGGCCACATTTCCCGTGCTCTGCTGCCCTGCAGCTGCAGAGGGGTTAATGGCTGAAACAAAACGCCGCCCTGCAGCGCTGAAGCATGACACGACTCCCGGCTGACATTTCACCCTCCCTTCCTGCAGAGTCCTTCCCTCCCTGCTGCATCTCCTCATGCCCACGGCTGCTCCGCCATTGCCACCACGTGCGGTGCTCCTAAGAGAGCCCAGGTCCTCTCATGGCCCTCCAGGGACAGGGCTACCTGGTGACACTCTGGCAGCAGCCCCAGGGCTCCTTACTGGCTACAAGATTTCCTGGAGGTACAAAGAAGCGACCAGTGCCGGCTCCTCTGCAGACCACACCTTTTTGCCACCCTACTGCAGATGATGCCAGACCTCTGATATCTGAGCATGGGACACCCTCACCGGAGCCAGGGAGCACCCGTGTGTGTCCTGTCTGCCTGGCAGATGATCCAGAGCAGTGAAGATGCTTGGCTGTTGTTATTCCATGCCTACTGTGCAGAAAGCCTGCCAGCACCCAGCTCAAACCAGCTCCCTTCTTGGGCACTTCGACGGCTGCACCGTCCTATGTTCCCAAAGACACAGTGGGCTGCTCTGCAGCTGCAAGCACCTGACAGCCTGCCACCAGGAGGAGGAACCTGTGGAAGATTCCTAGACAGACCCAGCTCTCCAGCACAACACAAGTCCTGGCCAGTGACAGGGAGTGAGTTCAGAGCCATCAGTACTCTGTATTAGCATCTTCCTGATCAAATCAAGGGACTTTATCGCAGACGATAATCTCCTTTGGCATTACTTAATTTGCTGCCTTTAATCACAGAGAGCAGCTGGTCATGTAAACATTCAAATCCATGAATTAACTGTTGGGTCCACACAGGAGCCAGACAGAGCCCGCCTGTGTCTCAGCCACGTCCTCCTGCATCTTCATGGTGTCCCCAGCATGCATGGATGTCCACTTAAGTAATAACAAGGACTTACATGGTGCTTTCTGATTATTAAAGAAACAATTTAAGTCTTTGATTGTTTTCTCAGCAAACATCAGGGACAACCAACAAAAGAAGCTCCTCTCCCTGGCAGGCATGACACAGCGCTGGCTGTACGGGCTGTGCTGGGGCACCGAAGGGAAGATTTCAGGGACTGCCCCGAACAGAAAAACAAAGTCAGGACATTGTTTGCAACTGGATGTCATTACAAACAGGAAGGGTGTCTTTTCTCAGCACTGAGTTGATCGCAGCTCCAGACTCGGGAGACTCCTTGGAGCACGCAGAGCCGGTGAGTCAGCCTGTGGTAACAGCGCTGGGCAGCTGGGATGGGTGCACCCTGGTAAAACCACCGCCGACAGCTTCAGCTGCCCCCTCGGACTGTGAAACCCTTACCAAGGACATATTCAGAGCAGTTCCAGCCCGTAACCACCTGACAGAAGCAAACAGAACAAGTCTGTCCAGACAGAGCAAGCCCATGCCGTACCGGCAGAGCAGTGCACTAACTCTGACTGACTCACAGGGGCACTGTCCGCGTACGGATTTTGAGAGGTGCTACTACTTTGATAAAGGAACGTCAAGCACATTTGTTTTCAGAAGTAAACGGTGGGCATTTTTAAGACTTTCATCACTTTGAAGCAAATCTGATTTGGGGATGATGCAGGTGAAAGCCTCTGAGCGGGTAGAGGATGCATGCAGGCACAGGAGGATACCTGTGCACATCTGTATCACCCCTCGGGTCTCCATTTCAGCCTGGCTGCCCTTCCAGACCTGTGGCAGAGCAAGGGTCTGTTTTGCCCCTGCCTTCCCCCCAACCCATTGCCAGCCCCACACAAAGGTACATGAAAAATGAGCATGAGAACCTACAGCAGATCCTCAAAGCAGATGAATTTTTCTTGCTTCCTGTGGTTACCTGTAAGGGTGGGTCATGGGCACGGCCTGTCAATGCCTCTTTTGCTCATCAAATCCCCCAACTTTGTCACTGCCAAACTTTGTGCTGGTTAGCTGCCATGGGGAAAAAAGCGACACACTGCTCAGAGCCTCTGCAATAGCAGCAGATGAAAGGCAGCTGCTTTCAAAAATGGATTGGTTTGTTCTCAGCTGCTGGTGATACACCCGGAAGCTTCACCACAGCACTCCCTGGGCCATAAATCCTGACAAACATTTCATTTTACTTTCTCCTCCACAGCTACTGTTGCTGCAGCAGCAAATCACCCACCTTGAACTTCTCTTTTTGTCTGCTCAATAATATCCTGGTGGTATCAGTGAAGCCAGTGGGAAGGAGCTGCCTTCTGCCACGCTTCTCACGCGTCTCTCAATCATTGCTTCCCCCTGCCTAAAAAGGCACCATGGCCATCACTGATGTGGGAAGGTGAGAAACCAGCCTAGAGTCATCCTCTGACACACACCAGCTGTGCTCAGCTCACCTGACAGCTACAGGGGATGGGGTGCAGGGATAGGAGAAGGCAGGGGACCATCAGGGCACTGCACAGGATGGGCTTCTGAAGCAACAGAAGGGGCTGAAGGTATTTTGAGAGGCCGCAGTGAGATCCTGAAGATGCAAATGCAGTCCTGGAGATGCCAGAGGCACTGGGCAGCCAGGGATTGCCCTGCCCAGGGGCTTCATGTAGCACTATGAGGGGCTGGGGGTTCCTTGCTGGCAGTGGAGGGGTTGCTGTGCTGTGCTGGGACACCTTGGGGTCCTGCTAAGGTCCCCAGTGCACCAGGTGACTCTGCAGGGGCAATCAATGCTCCAAGGGTTCCCCTGACTCTTCTGGGTGCATCTTCAGGACATGACAACAGTGTGGTGATGTTTTGCCATTTCAAGCTTGATTTTGCAAGTCAGGTTGGCTTTAAGAAGCTGATCCAGTTCTTCTACCTGAGAGGAATAGATTTACTCCCATGCAGGCTGAGGAGGGACTACAAGACTTGTTCTGGGTTCCCCACTGAGACCCAAGACCAGGCTTGGGCCACAGTTACATCTCCTTGCCTACACCAGCTTGGTTCAGGGGCCAGCTTTGTCCTTCCTCTGCAGGGAGCTGAGGGAGAGATACTGAACTACCTTCTCACTTGTCTTCTGCCTTAGCCCTTGTACCGAACAGGATGGAGACCATAGTCTTTCCAGCCAAAAGAGACAGGACTGTCACTGGGGCTGGGGTTTAGCTACTATGTGCCCTCACATCACCTGTCCTCACCACTGCCCTCACAGGCTCAGCAGACAGCCAGTGCTTCAGCCAAGGACTCATCATCCCTTCCCACTCTGTCTAATGGCTTCTCTTTACACCTACAGACCACAAACATTTGGGCTTGTTTTTGTAATAGCAAGTGTGCCATCTGGCAAAATGAAATACACTTCCCCCGAGTATCTCTACAAGGCAGAGGTACAAAACATGACTCGTTGTGACAGCATGGTGGGAATCAAGGGAAGGGGCTGGTGCTGCAGCCAGGCTGCCAGAGGTATCTCCCAGGCTTTGCATCCTTCAAGAAGTGGGCACTGGAGAAAAATACAATCAGAAACAGTGTCAGGAAGCCAGAGACTCAGCAGCCCACTAAGTTGAGTGCTCTCCACTACATAACCACACTACTACTTCTTTGCATTTTCCTATGGACCCTGTTGTTTTTGGAATAGATTTAGAGGGGAAAAAGAAATTGTGTCTCCCCAGTCTGGTCTGTAGTCTATACGCTCCTGAGAGAAGCAGCTTTGAACACTCTAACAGAAATCTCACTTTCATCTGGAGATACTTATTGTAGTCTTCAGGGGCATATATAAAAGCTGGGTATTGGCATCATCAGCATTGTCTTCTCAAAAAGAGAGAGCTTGTCTCGGCTCTCACAGAGTGTATCTGCAGGTACTTTCCCCAGGGATTCCCAGTTCCAGACACAGGATGGTCTCCAGTCACCACCTAGAGCACTGGCAGACACCTCCTGCACCCAGATGGAGAACCACTAGGAGATCCTGCTCCTCAGCAAGGGAACACTACAAACTCGGTACAAAAACTTAAGGAAGGGGAAGGTGATGATTATTTTAACCTGAGATGTCACTCACACCCACACACCTACAAACACACATGCACATGTTCACCAAGAGGTGGTCAGGGTCCCTGTGTGAGGCACAGAAAACAAGGGACACCCACTAGCAAGTCCTAATGACAGCCCTGGCATCCCTCCTCACTGACAGCAAAGAAATGGGTTCTGGGACACATTTTTCACATGCCTTAGGAGTCAGTGGTTATTACAGGCTGATCTTTATCTCAGCATCTTGCTTACTCACCCTCTAAAAACCCTAGGAAAGCTGCTGCCTGTTGCCTCCTTTCCATCACTTTGGTCATCTTATCTACTCCTTCCTCTTGGAACCACAGGAAGAAAAATCGTGGTGTGACATTGCTCCTGTTATCAGGGAACCAGTCCTCTGCTGATGAGCCATCTGTGCTGTGGCCTTATCACAGCACAGACCTCCCAGTCCTGAGGCAAACCACACATCCTGTGGTGTTTACCCATTTCTTTTCTGCCAGTCACATCTTTGGCCAGCAGCACAGGCCAAAGCATCCCTTCCTCTAGAATTCCTGCTGGTGTTTTCACACACACTTTTCCACCCACACTCCATCCACAGTAGCCTTAGTATTTCCATTACAGTTCTCTACATTTACTCCCACCAAAGGCAGGATTCTCATTATAAATCACATGAACACTGCTAGCAGATTTTAAGTCTAAGTCAGCCAGGCTATCTCCAACTGCTAGCAACAAGCTGGTTCATGTTTAATGGTGTTCTTTGCCAATGTGGATAAATGGTTCCTCCAGGCAGCTGCTTTATGAGCTTCTCAAGGTGATGGTACCTTCAGCCACAGGGCCATAAGCAGCCCTCAGGTCACCTTCTCATGCCTGGGCACTGAGATGGGCCTGTGGCACAGCCACGGGGCAGCAGGCAGGTACACCAAAGTCTGCAGGGAACGTGTGTGCACATGGCAGCCAGAGCACCCATGAAGAGGCCAAAGAGAGAATTGCAAGCTCTGGGCCATGCCTCAGCTGCCACATGCGTCCTCAGCTGTGCTGCAGGGGTCTTGGATGTCCCCCTGGATGTGGGGGGAGTGAGCAAACAGCTGTGTGGGGTTTAGTTGCCAGCTGCAGTTAAACCACGACACCCAGATGCCAGGTGGGCCACGGAGCCCTGAGCAGTGCACGGCTTACAGGTACCTCAAAGACAGCTCTCGTGCCTGGGACATCAGCTTACGTGAGACTGAGCAGCTCTGCAGGCTGCTGGCAATGGGAAAAATGGAGCCAGCCTATCCAGCTTCGTCTCATCTCAGGGAAAAGGCAGATCACATCAGGAGCTTGTTGCTGCCTCCTCTCATGAGTCCAAGACAGAGGAAATCACCTTCACCTCCCAAAGGACACAGTACTCTGGTACTCCATGAAATGATGCTGGGTGGCAGTTCTCAGAGCTGGAAGGATTGACCACTCTGCTATCAGTTCAAGCTAACATATATATCACACCTTCCCTTGAAAAGGCCAGGGTCTTGTAGGCCAGACTGACCCCAAGGACTGCTGTTCCTGGATATTTGGTAACCACTGCAGACTACAGAGCAAATCTATAATTACCCATGTGCATGAAGCCCAATGCACAGAGAGCAACTGTGAGTGTCTCTTGCTTCTACATCTTGAGTGTGCACCGGTGCCCCTGATCCAGGACACATTAGAAACACCCAGCTGTGTCATAACTGGGGTATGTCAGAGCCCTGGAGCTGGAGTGATGCCTGCTTGTTACCTGTGTGACAGCGAGGGACACGCTGAGGAACTTCCCGAAGAGTTGCACGGGCAGTGCCGATGATGAAACCCTGAACAGATGTGACAGCTTTGAAGCTGACACCAATTGTCCATCACTCACCCACATGAAGCTTGTGCAGGCACAAAGAAGAATGATTCCTCACAAACTCATGCCTGCTGTCTATTAAAAAAAGCCACAGAGAAACTCAGGTACATCTAAATGTCCACTTCTGGGCTTGCTCAAGTCATTCAAAGACATTTGCATGAATTTGTGATCATTATCCTTTGTCACAAAAGTAGTGTATCATGTCAAGCCACAAACAAAAGGGATTTTGGTAGGAATAAATAAATAAATGGCTACATAAGTATCTCAGACAATGTGGATTTGGATCCAAAGATGTTTTTGTTTTTTCTCTATCAACTTCCCGCTAAGAAGGCAGAACACACTAGGGTGACAGATGAAAGTGAATGTCACACAGCACCCAGGCCTCTCCATAAACACCAGGTGCCATCTCTTCCTTGAGGAAGGAGAGAAAACAGGAACAAGTAGCCAGGAAGGGCTCCAGCAGGCAGGACCATCTGCCACCAGCCCTCACACAGCCCCGGTGAGATGCAGGGGCCAGTGCTCAAGCAGAAAACTCTCCTGCCAGCTCCCATCCCAGCACAGCTCCTCTGCAGAGACCTGCTGGACATATCCCAGCCTGACTGACAAGATAAACATAAAATCATGAGTGGCAGCACTCCTTGGGGCAACCAGCACAGGCTAACTGAGCATTGCCAACCTGGAACAAAGCTGGGGATCAAAAGCCTAAGCACCAGGGAAGCAAAGCAAAATCTCCAAAATTGTAAGGCTGGCACAGCCAGACAAACATCTCCAGGTTCAAGTCTCTCTGCACTCCCTATAACGTCTCCTGTCTTTATACATGGGGCACAAAGTTAGAACCTGGACAGTTTCATCCCCCTTTTTTTAGCTTGAAGCATCTCCATCCATCCTGCCATTTAGCAGGGATAGGAAGGGGATATGCTTTCATACTTGAGTTTTATTTATGCAAACTTTATTAAATTATTGTTGTGCCCTTCTTTACAACTGTAAGAGATACACTAAATCTACAGAATGACTTTTTCCCAACCAAGCAGCCAACACATGACTGGTCCTACAGGACCTGCAGCTCTGCTGACCAGTGTCCCAGACATGGAGCAGGGAGGTTCTCCAGCTGTGCTGCCATCAGGATTTTGCTCACATTCATAACACTTGCAGCCCACTCCCACCAGGACTCTCTGGACTGCTTCCACATTCTTCCTGTAATCTGGAAAACAATATCACCATGCAAACATAGAGGCCCAAGCAGTGAGGGAAACATCTGGAAGGCAAACACCTGGCAGGACTCAGGATCCTCAGCCATGCCTGGCACGTGGGTGCCCTGGCACAGCAGCACAGATTCCATCTTCTGCAAGAGGCTTTAGTCAAGATTCTTCTGTGGTTTGAGAAGCAATGCAGGCAAATCTTAGGAAACAGAAACCTCATGTGTGATACAAAGAGAAATACAAAAGAACTTACTCACTAAACTACCCTGTCCATGCACTGCCAGACACCTGGCAAGCTTCATCCACAACCTGCTTTTTTACTGCAGGCACAGGGCATTTACCAAGAAGCAGCTGCAGGTGTAACAAGACTCACCCTAGCTTTAAAAGATTCACAACAGTGACTGTCAGTTGACTGAAAACCCATGCTGGGAAGCTGATGAACTAAATTCAGGCAAAGATTAATGTTCCAGGGGCTCCCCATCCTCCCAACACCTGCAGGTTTTAGCTGCATGTTTGCAACACCAGCTTCAGGGTGAACAATCACTTGGGAGAGCTCCCCTGTAATCTTCACCTGCCCCCTCCAGCCATGCCCACTTTTGGGGAAACCCATGGCTCTGCCTGTAGGGTAAGGAAACGTCTCTTACGTTCTGCAGGGCGTCTTGGTACTGCGGCAGTGACGAGAGCTGTGACTCAGAGTGGTACGGGGACAATCCTTTCCTCAGAGTCCTCAGGTCCCCCGTGCTGGACTGCTGCAAAGACAACAGAAAACAGGACAGTCCATATTAATGAGGAGAAAGCAAGCTGTGCCCCTCCTGATGTCCTGGCTTTTCCCATGACCACATCTGTCCCCTGACCTGTTCTCATTAGTTCTCCCTGCCCCAACAGTGACAGTGAACACTAATAAAATGCTTTTTCCATGTCCAGTCCTAGAGAAAACACCTGCAAGCAGTTGGAGGTGAACTGTTCAAGGTCTGCTACATTAAGTGATACAGCAGGAAGGCATTTTTGTTTTCCCTAAGTTCCTACGTGCTCAATAAAAACATTTGTTAAGAAGCACATAAAAAATATTTTTAAGACTTCAGATTATATCAAAATTAGAAAACAATCCACAAACCTCAAACAAACAAACAAACAAACCAAATAAAAAACCTACACCAGGAGACATTTTCTAGATTAAGGGTTTGTAAGCAGTGCTACTATGATTCACCTAAGCTTGCAAAATGTGTGTTGACAGGAACAGATTCTTATTTGGTTACAAATTTGCTTCCACCCACAGGTCTTAAACATAGTCAAACAAATGAAGGTAGTCTATATGACCCTAAAAACCAGATAAATGCAACCAATATTCTACACTCACATGGGAAGAAGCACTGAGTGTTAGGAGTACTGAATAATCTCCCTGGGACAAAGTTGCTGCCTTGTGTTTTTAACTCTCTCTGTGATCTTGAAATGTGAAGAATGAGAAGTATTTCTCATTTATAAAAGTGCACACAGAAAAAGCCAGTACACAAGCAGCCAAAATCAAAGGTCTGGGAAAAGATTCTATCTTATCACCAATAAACATCTCATTAACTTTTCATATTTTTAAGAGTATCCAGCAGTGCACTGTCCTCAATTTTAAAGTTAAAAAAATCATGACCTTTCAGATTTTTATGCTCCATTAAGACTTTTGATTCCCATTTGCTACAGAAATTATGTTTTCTACTTCAAAAGAAACAAAGAAAAGTCATTGGAGCAATAAAATTTAACAGGAAATCTCATAAATCAACTCAACTGTATATAAAAACCCCACAGTAACCCAAAGGCCTGAACATAATGGAGACTTTGGAGACTGTTGTCATGCACAGATCTCTGGAAATATTGAAAGTTTATTTCCATTTCCTGCTCAAAGAGAAGAACTGGTGCACTCTGAGTGGATACATTATTTTCTATCAGTGTCATAAGTATTTTCTTGTAGCTACGTGGCCTGTTTTAGTTGATATTCAGCTTTGGTTTTATTTCAGAATCTTGTTTTCTTGGGTTAAAACTTCTACAGTGACCCAGTGCTTTCACAACCTTTCTGGAGCCCTCACCCTATCAACTTTCCTTTTATAAGCTGTGAAGAGAAGAGCAGTTCTCAAGAAAGCCATAATGAGAAATGGATGCTAGTCCTGTATGACCCAATCTCCTGGGAACTCTTGTGTCTCACATGGAATCAAGTGATACAGAATGAGTTCAGCATATCAAATATCTGGGATTCCCCTGAATTTATGAAGAGAGAAGATGTAGCCTGTATTTCTTTCACATTTCACAACAGAGAGTCAGAGAGAGAGATCTGAAGGAGATAACTCCTTCTGAAGCTGAAAAGTGACTGCTGCAAAACTGAGTTTCCACTATTCCTGGGAGGTATATCATTTCAAAGAAAGGTTAGCAGGTCACAAAGGAAGATGATAAGAAGATTCTTAGTTTACTGGCAGTGTCCCAGATATGTGATGTCTCTTGGTGACTATCCTGAAAGGATTTCACCTTGGCTGGTTGTGCTCCCACGTCCCTGCTGTGTGCAACCTCTTCTCCACTCTTGCGTGTGCGTGGGGACACAGCAACCTCCTGGAGAGGTCCTGACACTCTGCTCCCCTCCCCTTCGTGCTACCAGCTCAGGAGCTCAGGTTCTCTCCCCTGACATCTGTGACGAAGGGGCACTTGCGTGGCCAAGGGAAAAGCAGAGTAACACAGCAGAGCCAAAATGTGAGGTTGTATCTTTGTGCGGGAGACCCCAGAGGCTGCAGATCTCCTTGAACTCTGTGCTCCAGAAGAGTGTGTGTTGCCTCAGCAGTTTAGAGGCCATGGATTACTCAGACTTTTGCAAACCACACTGAGACCTGCAAGATGCCACACAATCGTGGGGCACCAGAAATGCAGAAACAAGCCTGAGAAAGAGAGATTTGGTGGACATTTGTTTGCATCCCAGAAACTTGCTGTCTTGCCCCGAAATCTGAATGGGTTGGTCTACATTGGATTCCCCATGTGTTTCATCACATTACAGCTTGTCCTCACAGAAAGTCAAAATGCTTTGCTCAACTAAGGAAGGAAGACAACCAAACCCAAGTCCAGGCAACACCCAGTATCACACTGCTGTCACTAAAAATATGCTAGTTTAAATTGATTTAATTAACTGCCCTATGCTCCTGCCTGGAGAAAAAGTCTGCATTAATTTCAATTTGGATGAAATCGGTTGAAATTGTGTTGGTAAATACACAGATACAGTCAAAACTCTGCTCTAACAAGTGTTTATAATGGATTAGTTCTATTGCTTTTTTTAAAGCAAATCCTATTTAAGACTGCACTAGTGTGTGACAAAACTATTGTTAGGTTGTTTCAGTGGCTGCTGATTACGAATCTGACCTAATGCATTCAATTTGATGGAAAGATTCCCACTGAGTTCAATGAACATCAAAACAAGCTCTTAATTAAAGAACAGAAAGGAAAAAGAGAAAAAAATAGGACAAGAAAAAGAAAAGACATCTAAGAAATAAAAATGCTGAGCGGAGATCTATCCAGAAGAGGAACGAGGTGTTTGGAGCAGAGAGTGGGTTTGCTAGGGCAAAAAGAGTCTTCACCTGCCATTATTCATAAGACATCCCTGTCAGAGATGGGCAGAGCAAACTTTTTCTTCCCACTGTCTGTCATAAAGCCAGCCCCTCTCATTGCACTCAATGCAATTTTCCTTCTATATTTTCTAGAAGTTATTTTGGAATGTATCTCACTTTAATTGTGATTTTTTACCAATCACAGCTCTGCACTATTTATCTTCCCTGTACTAAAAGCAAGCGTGTGTTTTTTTCACCATAGAAAGAAAACTGCTTTTTCTTCCTTTTTAAAATTAAAATGGTGCCGTGACACATATTCTACAGATGTCCCTAAACATTTGCACATTCCTTGGGCTTTGCTATCAGTGTTAGAGCTAACCAGGGAAAGAAAGTGAATCCCTCATTAAAAAGCAGTATGACTAATGATGCATCAGAATGAGTAGCCATTACTCCACTTAAACCTAAATTAAAAATCCTGGTATTTGCATTGTCAATTCACTCATAAAATGAAATCTCTTATTACCTTACCCAATTTTCATTACTGAGATGTAAGTGGATCCCAAATTGCTTTTCTAGTCAGAAAGACACTTTAAAAGTAGAATCCCTGATCATCTCTGTTCATCATCATTGCTGGAGATTATCTCAACTAATGGGCAACATACCTATAATAAATTATCCTTCAGGTAAAATCACTTCACATTTCTGGAGTTTCAAGGAATTTATCAGCAAAATCATTTTCATCTGAACTAAAACTCTGTGGGAGCATGCAGTCTCAATTGAACTCTTATTGGAAATGTTTCCTAAGCTGAGGAGCAGAGACAGAAGGAGGGACACAGCAACGGAGACCAAGTGAGAGCTCAGGAGACTCACACACTTGTCCCCAGCAAACACCAACAACTGGCCACTGACTGCTCCAGGGTGGCTCTTGCTCCCTTACTGTGAATATTTTTCGAACCCTAGTTTCATCCACAGTTCAAAGGAAAAAAAAAATAAAAAAAAGCATGTCCTGACTTTCACAGTGGTACAAAAGTGCAACTCCTGCCCTTGGTCTAACTCAGCACTTGTCTCCACGGCGCTGCCTCCCCTTCCCAGCTGATGAGCATGAGGACAAGCCTGCGGAGCCAGCACCTCCACCTGCAGCACCAACCTGCGCCGCACACCGCCAGCTCCGACACCCACAGCGGCCGCTCCGACACAGCCACTCTCAGTACTTGGAAAAAATGACATCACATTTATTGATAAATTTTTCATCTAGGCAGGACATAAGAGTGACCCCAGAAGATACCAAAAGGGACCAAAGCCCAAGACCTTTGTCAGCTTGTTATGAAACAAATGGACACAGGCATGCCCCTCCCACCAGGGAAGGGAGTTTGGCCTACTCCTACCAAAGAAAAGAGTAGTGCCAACAAATCAAATTTTTTAGTAAAAATAGACTGCAAACCCAACTTTTTTTCTGTGTAGAAAACAGAAGTAATTTGATTACAGAAGCAATTTGATGGGTGGAAAGTGGTATTTTCCATAAAAAATAATGTATAATTTTAAACGCTTGAGATAGAAATTAAAGTCTTGGTGCTTACCAAAGACTAAAATTACATTTAAAAAAAAAAAAAAGCCAAAACAAAACAATGAAAAAACAGCAAACACTTGTTCCTATCAAAGCTTTCTATCCTGCTAGCAAAGAGAAGAAATGGTGGCCTCTGACTTTTTGACCCGCTATGCTGAGTGATTCAATTGAAAAATAACACAAATAACACAAGAAGATGGATGGTGTTTGTGGTATTTTAAGGTCAAAGTACTACAAAGAAACATTTATTTTCCTTTCCGTTTCTGTCCAGTAAAGTCAGGTCAGTGCTGTGGCCATGTTGGACCAACTGTGAAGATAAAGTGTTGAAAACTTAGAGACAAGTCAGACAAATTATCTTTTCTGTTACCCTTCAGTGTTACTTCTGCTAGAAGGGAAAAAAAGAAGACAAATGTTTAATTCTGAAATACTTTGATGCAACAAAATTGGCTGTTCTTAACATAAATACAGAAAGACAGAAATTTACTTGACAGAAAGTTCTCAGCATTTATGAGAGATTAGCAAAAAAACGATTTCAATTAGAATTATGTTCTGAAGTGACCGTGGAAAATTAAAAAGCAGCACTGTCAGCTCCCAGTAATTCATGAATTAGCATTCAAAACAGGGTCGTTACATAAGCAGCCTTTAATTGAAAACACTTTTTTCTCCTTTCGTATAAGTTGTAACAGATGAAGGCTGAAGAGAGGTTAAAAAAAGTATTTAATTATAAATGATCAGTTTGACCCTGTGCCCTGTGGAAATATGAAAGCCTTCACAAAGGGTCACAGCCTCCCTTCTCCCCGTGGGCTGTGGGGTCATCTGGGAGCAATTTGGGTGTCTAAACATGGGCATCCTGTGCCTGAACGTATGGAGGCACCGTGGAGCGCTGGTAGATGCGATAAAGAGCTGCTAGAGAGCCACATCCTTCTGCTTCCAGGAGCAAGGAGGGACAGGCCTGGAGTCACCTGAGGACTACAGCTCTCTTCACCTCTTTGTAACCCATTTCTAACCTCCTGCACTGTGAAAACTTTCTCTCCTGGTTCACAAGTCATTTTTAAAAACACACAACAAAGCACCAAATTGAAGGTCGGGAGCCCCTTTTTGTTTACCTCTGGGGAGTAAAAAGGGGTGGCAAAATGTGTCCAGAACACAGAGAATCAAGCGTACATGAGTCACTGACAGCAGACTTCCCAAAGGGCTGGCATTTCCGAGGGTTTATAAAATCAGCTTCATTTTCCTACAATGCAGACCCACTTGCACTAAGCTCAAGAGACAGCAGATTACACACCGCACCACTTAAATGTATTAATATTATATCTGCTTTCCACATAACTTTAGAAGAAATTATGTAACAGCGTGAAATGCAACTAGATGGAAAGGAATACTGCAAGGAACTCAATACTGACAAGAGAACATACCCTTATTGACACCAGCTCAGAAGATTTTCTTTGGACAAATTATTATGCCACACCATCACCCAGCCCTCTGACAGAAAAGCAATTCCCATTTTTCAGTGGCTACCTCCCTTTTTAGAAAGCACAGGATTTCCTTCACCCATCATTTAAACATCAGAGTGAACTTGGTCCTCAGCAACAGGGCAAGGGCATCACACCCTAACCACGTAAGCCCATAAGGATTTTGGCTTATGGTTTGGGTAATTCTCTATATGGGAAAAAAAAAGTCTATATTTTAAAAAAAATCACTCTTACTTCAGATTTTAGTTTCACCCCATAAATTTTGGACGTAAGATGGAAAGCTCTGTTGAGAGCTGGTCACAAGCTTTTGTTTATATACATTTGTGGAGAGGAAAAAAACCAAAAAACTCAGAAGGTTTTATTTCAGCCCATTATGTCAGGCTGCCTTCATCTTTATGGACTCTTGCACTGCCCATTACCTGGATTACTTGTCTGTCACTGTAATATAAATTCTTAATCTACCAGCAACAATACACCATAATTGTTCCAGTAATTGAAACTGCCTCAGTTTTGACACTCAACAACCCATTGTTTGCAACTGAGTAATTAAATGGAAGGTTTAGCTCAAAACCTTTTTCTGTTATTTCCTGTAGCAATTTAGCTGAAAGCTCACACTTCTCTTCACGTAGGCAAATGGCATTGATTTGAACTTGGCTAAAACACAGATATTACTACCAATGTCTTCTTCACAAGTACAGGATGGAAATAAAAATAAATTAGTTGCATATTTAATACATTCAGATGATTAAAAAATGGAAATCACCAACATTAGCAAGTGGAAGAATAAGCAATCAGAACCCTAAACAACCAACAGCAGTATTAAAAGGCAGCCCCCCAGTTCCAAAAAGCTGCTCATGGATACATTAGCTCTCTCTACCTTACTGAAATTTCATGGCAAGCTGTTGCAGTCAGTCAGCTAGAAGGGAACAGAAGAACATTATATATGTGGAAACTTAACAGAAATATAGTTATTTTATCACCTTGAAAAAAACCTGTATCTTCACCACAGGTGACCAAATGGTCTTATATGCAGCACTTGGTAAGACAATATCATTATTTGAACTTCAACCCCTTTCCCTATATTCATGAATGAAGCCTTGCAGAACCCATCTGCACAAACATTAATACCTTGCTGTTCATATTCAGAGCATGGTGATCTCCCCAAACAGTTCACACCTGCAGAGGTCCAGGCACTCTCAGGGCACACAGCTCTGTAACAACGACCTGGCCCAAGGTAGCCTCAGGTGTCACAGCAGAGCAGTGAAACTTTGCTGAGCTAAAGCAAAGCAGAAACACATCTCAAATAACACACAAGAGGTGGTGCAAAGCACCTGCCTTGCACAGCTCTCTCAGGGGCATCAGGACAATGGGCCCTGTTTCTCGTGACCTCAGCAGCACAAGTGATTGGCCCTGTCAGGCAGCCTTGTGCCCCAGAGAACATCCCCTACCACACGACCTTGCACAAACATTTCCCCCTTATCTCATTAATCCATGTTTTAGTGTCTCACGCACCAGGAATCTGAGGGATGGGCAATTTCACTGTGTGAAGCTAGCAAATAATTGAATTAAGGTTCAGTAATTGCAGTTATCACTACAAGATATATTCAAGCAAAAATAAGCTCAGCAAAGCACATATCTGACTTTAAGTATATGTGAAGAGACCCATTAGCTTCAGCAGCATTTATCAGGCAAGTTGGAAATCATACACATGAGAATGCAATAAAAAATCAACATACTTGATTTTGAAAGAACTCTGCAAATAAGGAAAAAAAATTAAGGGATGAGATTAAAACTATTTAACATCTTCCATGTCATGTGATAATATGAGCTTTCTGTAACAGGAGAGATTAAATTCCTTCACACTAGTTCATATCCCTGTTGTACATGCAGCACATCTGGGGATCACTTGAACTGGTGACAAAAGCTTTAGAGGATAAGGGTCTGTCAAGACACCTACTCTCCTGACTCCCTCTTCAGTATTCAGCCAGGAGGTCACAAGCACAGTTCCATCAGTGAATCCATTTTTAGTAGTTCATGTAGAATTGGAAATGCATTTGGGCAGTGTGCCATGGCTGGATCTCAGCCATTCACAAATGTAACAGGGGGATGAGGATCCCCACTTCTGCCTAGGCTCTGACTTCCCCCGGACATCGTGATCTGTGTTATAGAAGCTGGAGGGGCAACCAGATTTCACCTGGTTGCAGTGGTGACAGCTGGAATTCTCTATTGTTGGGGGAGCTAACAACTTTGGGAAAGGCACGAGACAGGCAGTAAGAGGCTTAGCAGATTCTACCATGTAAAAATTGCTCTTGGAAAAAGACTTTTATTAGTATCTCAGTGGGACACAGGATTTAAAAGCAGTGCAGGTTTCAAACCTCTCCATTCTCTGTAGCAACTGAAGTAGGGAACTTTAGTACACTGCTCATATTCAAGAATATCTGTATTTTTGTCCTCTTGTTTTAGATCTGCAGAGAAAGATCAAGCCCATAACTCACAGGAGACTCAGATAATCAGTTCAAACCAAATTGCAGTATATAATTATAATCACACAACTGGCAGGCTTTGCTCAAGAGGATATATGAGCTGGCACGGCTGAGATATCCAAGTATCACAGCCTATAACCCAAATAGAAACGTAGCTCAATAGTTAACAAAGCCAAATGGAGCTATAGTCATTGGCATTTGGTGCAGCCCAAGTCTGGTCTGTGGCTTGCATGCCACGAATTTCAGAGTCACAGACTAAGAGAACCCATCATGGCTCATCAGAACCAAAATCAGAGTCTTTGCTAGGGGTGCCAGTGGAGAAACTACAGAATGCTGCCCCACTTCCTCCAGGAAAGCAGGTGTTGATTGATACGGATGTAGTGTCAAGCACAGGTCTGGACCATCTCCTGGAGTCACCTTTAATTTTCTCCTGACAACTGCACTCCAGGCAAGGAGGCTGAAGGGAACCACTGCGCCTCCTCCGAAAATCGCAGCCACAGCAACACTGCTGGGCTGCCCTCAAGGCACTCCCCACATCCCATAAAACAACAGAGCTGTTGGGAATGAGAAAAATAAAGACCTGAAACCTCTCCTGATAAAACAGTTAAGGTCCCTTGCAGGATTTAGCTCATGCTGGGCACCAGCTGCCTGAGGGCTCTGCTGGGCACCCAAGTCCCTCTCCTCTGGAGGACCACTCGGATGTTCCAAGCTCTCTGCTGAACGGGACTCAAGCAGTCAGGGAGAACCAATTACTGCCAGTCTCAACTTTTTTGAGATAATCTGAATATTCTTTAAAAGTCTCCTATAAAGATTTAGATTTGCATTTTTGGCTTCATGAAAACAAAACAAAACTGAAAATCTTGTCATAAACTTACAGTTTTTAGTAAAGATGCTTTTTTGTTCTCAAAGCAATGAATGATTAACATCCTTCCCATTGTTGCCCAAGTTGTTTTCAGATGTCAGACTTTGATTTTTTCTTGATCTGGGCTTGAATTGGCATTTTACTCATTGAAAAAATCTGTTTTTAAGCCTCTGCAGTTATTGCACAGTTTCCCCTCAAGACATTTTTCAGTACTTCTCAGATGGACGGATCACTGAGACTCCGTGTACTTTGAACCTCTCCACACGTTTCAAAGACACAAAAAGCTGCTTCTTCATAGCCTGATCTAACTGCAATTAAGAGCTTTTTCCCTGGCCCTGTCCTCATACAGAGATAAAAAGTGGAATTTAGTGAAATTATTACAAAGCTGGTTAAGCACAGGATATGACTAATCCTGTATTTCACAGCTGGAGGTTAAACTGAGCCTCATTAAACCCAATGTTCTTGCTTACCCACAACAGAAACAAATGGGGCATGACAGAGCTTTGCATGTGTGCATCTCTCTCACACACTCAAACACTGAAATTCAGCTCCAGCCCTTCCAAAATCTTAAGTTGCAAAAAATTATATGACGGTCTCAAATTTCTAAGATTCAATCCAGGATGCCTCTGTCTATCTATTAGTCAACTTCTGGATCCAGATATTTTGAATTATATTTCCTAGGTTTTTAGGGAACTCTATTTACATTCTTGTAAAATCCCTGGACACCACAGGTGACAACCCCCAGAACACACAGTACACCACCCAGATTTCATTACAAGTTGCAAAAGCTCATTTCTGTCACTGATGGTGCATTTTAGAAGGGCATGAATGCGAGAGAACATTTATTTTCATAGGTAGCAGCTCAAACCCCTGATGTTCAAAGTAAACAAAAGGAACTCCACTGTCTTGGAGTGCTTGAAGGTATTTTGAACTGCTCCTATAAAAGTGTACATTTCTTATTTGGGGAGGAAAAACATTTTATTCAATAAGTCCATATTGCTACCTACACCTCAAGTCAACTTATTGGATAGCAAATTGGTCAGATCAGTCTTGTCATTGTAATTCATACAAGAAGGAGGTGAAATGGAACACACTTGGACATTGATTGGCTTTGCATGCTACGTTTTTTTTAAGATTCTCCTTCCACAACTAAGGAAGCAATATTTGAAGGATTCTATTATCATATTTTGCATTTACACATGTAAGCAATGCAGTGCACTCTCAAAACTACATCAAAGTTTTGGTTTCAAGAGAGCAGGTCTCATGAAAATCTGTTTCTTCAAGAGCTGTACTCCAAAACGCATGGAGTCCTGTAGGAATTTTCACCGTTGAGTTGAAAGGAATATTTGTATGTGACCCCAAATGCGAATCTCCTTTTTTATTACTTAAAATTAATATGCAGCTAAACATTGAAACACTGTCTAAAAATGGTAATAGAGTAACTGAGGGCACATCCCCTTCAGTATTCTGAATTTAAATGGAGACCAACTGCCTGGAAAGCTTTCATGTCTGAGTTGCTCTGTATTACCAAAAAAAAAAATCCAATTTCCCTTGTGAGACCTTAAAATTAAAGCAATTATACTTACCCTCCTCACGCACAAACAATAGGTAGACCTTGGGGAAATCAGACAGGTTTGTAATTTTGTTCCTGTCGTGGTGAGCGTGTGCAGTTCTCCTGGCACAAGCCATGGCCTCAGACAAACCCCCAGAGCCAATTCACAGAGGCCCAAATGGTAAGACCTTATAGCAACTCTGAGAGCCAAGAGGCAACTCTACAAGCAGGAACTGTTAACAGCAGACTTGGCACAGAAGTGGCTGATAATAAAATAACAGGGGAAATTGCACTCTGACTCTCCTGAAGCCAGCCAGCACATTGTGGGCAATTTCTTTTTCTCCTCCTTGAGAAGAGATCAGGCTCTCCACTGAATGGCATTTACATCTTTGTTCTCTGCAGTACTGACGATTGTCAGGCTCTTTTCAGCCCCGGGGTCCAGGTTTTCCCCCTTGCTTTCAGAACGATTTGCTGGAAATCGCCTGCTGAGAGCATGGCTGTGCCAAGATCCCATTTCCCTAAGAATTGTGGCAGCCTGCAGATGCTGTGACCATGGAAGTTCCTTGCTCAAACACCTCAGCTCTGTTTTAATAGCAGTGTTACAGGCATTGCCTACTATCACTGTATTAACTCTACAGCTGCAGCCTTTTAATTCAGGAAAAGCATGCAGTTTCTTAAAACTAAAGACTAAGAACAATTTTCAAGAACTTCTAGGGATGCTCTAAAGATCTTCCACGGACACTCTAAATCCCAGGCAGCTAGCAGGCTGAACTGCTGTGAAGTGCTGGTGCTACTGAAGTCTACTTGGCAATTTTAATTAAATACTCTTATGTTCCTCATAAATCTCAAGGACTGTCACTCCCTAGAGAAGAAATTTTTTTTGTTTCTGCTCTGCACCAGGGGACTTGAAATTTTCTGTGAAAGAGGCACCAGGACTTCATTGTCAAACATCCAGTTACTTAGAGCCTCACCTGCCCACTGCATCTGCTTTGTTTAAAGCTGAGCTTTTTGGAACAAAGATGTGTAATGTGCCCTGAGCATCTCTGAACAGAAAAATGCCTCTGGCATTCCTTGCTCTCAAGGGAAAAGGTAGACATGGCTCAGCAGAGACTATAAACCAAAAGGAGTCCTGACAGCCAGCCCATGGTGCACAGTACTTAGTTACAAGGAGAGAGAAAAGTGATGAGTCCACACAGCCTATAAACTTCAGTTTTAGCTAGAATTGCTCAATCTTTGCATGTGTACAGAATGAGCTGAAAATGCAAAGTAATGTGAAAGAATGGCCAGAAGTTTGTTACCCTTATCATTTCTAAAATGTATGCATAAGTTATGAAACTACCCGGAACTGACGTTTGGAGCTCCTACACGTTGTAAATACAGGTCTCTCCAGCCTTAAGGGGAAAATGTGTAATTAAAAATTCCTTTTTGTTCAAGGGGCAGCGTGAAGTGGCTTAAGGGGTCTATTTTGTGCTTGGACACTTCTAGCCCAGAGGAATGGAAAGAAAATATGGTCTCCCACCTCAGGGATTGTATCTTAGCAATATGGAACATATTCTCGCCTCGTCAACCAGACACCACCAAAGAAAGGTTAACATCAGCTCTTCTGGGCATTTCCCACAATGACACAGAGGAAAATCAAGACTTCACCCACGTGATGTTGCACAGACCAAATGCATGCACACAGCAGAACTCAGTGCAATTCTTCCCTGGAGAATGTGAGGTTACAGAAGTGATGCCCACGAAGCTCTCCAAAACCAACACCCAACATTCCTGAGAGCTTTCATTCATCTTCTTTACACTACAACTAAAACTTCCAGAAACCAGCTACACCTGTGAGAAAGGGTCACACCATCCCCACCGGGCTTTGTGGGGTCTTTGCCACTGTGGCTACACCACAGACACTGACCAGCACTGGAGAGCAGGACTGAGTGGTCTTTTCTGGTAGTGGCATCTGCGACAACCTCTCCCCAAACAATATAAACCAGGGCAACAAAAGTTGTTGGTTGCCAGAACTGCTGCCAGAGACCTTGCCAGCACAGTGATGCCATCTAAGAGCATGACCTTCTAGCTGACATGGCCATGTCAACAAAACATCACAGCATAAACTGCATCAAAAAAAGTAAAAAATGGAGTTGTTTCTCCTCAGAGAAAGGAAAATGGAGAGACTGATGAGTACTGATGGGTTAGCAATGTCAGAAGCATACCATTTTCCAACTGGAAATATACATCATATCCTTCCCTAGAAAGCCAAAGAAGTCAAAACAACAGAAAAACCCCACATATATGGCTATCATAGAAACACCCTTATCTCCATTTCCTTTTCTCCCACTGCAGTGTGGCTTGTGAGATGGTATTTCTTGATCTCCAAGAGTAGGAAAAGCTCTCTCCATTAACCTGTTCAAATAACTCCCTAGAAAAACAGAAGTGTGAATCCCAGCACACCTGTGCTGCAGGTGACATGTACAGTGCAGAGCAGCTGCCAGGCACGGGCTGGGGAGCTTTTGCCTGTCCCACTGAGGCTTTCTTCTAAAGCACTTACAGAGAAAGGATGTGTTGGGAAGCAGGAGAAAAAGTGCAAGCTCGGGATCCCCTGCAACCACTTGATTCCAAAAGGGGCTACAAAGACACCACCTCTCAGCATACTTTCACTCCAGAGATGCTGAATAAGATAAAGCAACAAATCTCACTCAGGATGCACCAGCCAGCAAAAGGGTATTGTGTCACTGGCCACTGGAATATAAATCCAGCCATAAAGCTTGCAAATATCCTTTGCAGCACCGGCCTTCTCAGGTTTCTCTGGATGAAGCACTATTTCAGCTCTATGTTTAGCAGTTGGAAGGAAGCCAGGAAGACTTCCATAACCATCCCTGATTTGTTAATCCCTTAATGCACAGGCACTGTTTGTTACTTAGGACGTCAGGTTTCATCGCTCCTCAGCACACTGGTGATAGAACTTCTTGACACCAGGCTGCAAATATTATTGCAAAGTCAATACTCCCAGGGAGAAAGCCAAGCTGAGTTAAAATGTGACTTTGGTGTTGACAAGCCAGTTTGGCACTGCAGAGTTCAAACAGCCAGGATCACCTGGCAACTTTCAAAACAGGAGAAAGTTTGCCAGGATCCTTTCTGACTGGAGTCTTATCCCAAGATCCACATGGTAACAGCTAAACACTGTCCAATCAGACAAAGCAAGTAAAAACAAAGTAAGTGGATTATACTTTTTGGGAAAGTGCTGGGAGCTATACGTACATATGCATGTGAGTTTGTGTCTATACAGATTTTCCTAATCTTCCTCATTAAAAGAGAAAAAAAAAATCCAGATCTGGGTGTGTTGCATGACAGACTGGAGGTGATGCAGCTCAGTATTCCCAGGGAGTTCAGCCAGCCCATGGTAGCTTCAACAGTCCTGCTGCCCGAAGGAAAGCTGACTCCCTGCTTACAATAAAAAAAGTTATTTCCTGAATGTGCTCTAAAAGTTGGATCCTGGTCTTTTCAGAGGGCCATTGAGACATCACACAGGGGCTGCACAGCACATCACATCACAGCCAGGCTGGCATCAGTGCCTGCTGCCACTGGGGAGGTGGCTGGCCTTCTCCAGAACACAGAGCTATTTTAAGGAAATTTCCCTTCCTCCTGAATTCAAATATTTGTAATAACACAGCCCAAAAGGTGATGACATCTGAGGACAGTGGAGGAAAAGGCATAGCCTTCATACCCAGGGCAGCATGTAGGTGAAGGATTGAGGCATGAGCCTGAAGCAGCCCCGCACAACCCAAAATTAACTGGGTTTCATCCCCCCAATGCAATAAGCCCATGCAGCTATGCAGACCCCATTCATTTTCACCATTAATTACCAATTTCTTCTTGACCTCCTAAGGCAGATCTGACAGAGTAATGTGCTTGGCTGTGGCAGGACAAAGCTAGGCCAAGGGCACACTGAGCCCATCCCGAATCCATGCACAGCCCAAGTGCCCACACGCAGACTGTCTGCCGTCAATAGCTCCAATTAAACAGTCCTGGGCTTCCACTGCCACCAGACACCAGCACCAGTTTGGGAGAAAGACAGGGGGAATTAAAATCAAATTAGCAATCAATTAATACATGAAGCAACTACAGAGCTGTTGAGTTGAGCACCCTTTTGGGGCTTAACCCTTTGGTGCCGTATGAGTTTTTTTCATAGAGAGTAATGCCAGTGAGAATGCTGGGAGAAAAAAAAAGCTCAGAGTCAGGTCAAAATGTGTATTTCAGAAAAAAATAACATCTGACAAAATCATGTTATTAACATTTCAGTACACATAGCGCTCTTTATTATTTTTGGTTTTTTATTTTAAATGAGAATGCTTTGAAATGTGATCCTGGAACAGTCTATTCTCTGATTTGGTGAAATGCAAAGAACAGCACAACATAAACTGGCAAAAAGGCATTTAAAAAAATACTACAAGGGCTTTTTTTATTTCCTTATAATTTCAGAGAATCTGGAACAAAATGACTGTGAAACATGGTGCTTCAAGCAAGAAGCAAAGTATAGGAAAAAAACTTCTAAAATGCCAGGAAGGTAGAACATAAAAACAGTGAAAAAATGCAAGGAACAGAAAAAAAGGGTAACTTTTCTGATGGTTTAAATAGACAGTGCCTTATTAAATGCAGCAGAACTGCCCCTGTTTACACCAACTGCTGTGTTTTACAGGGGATCCAGAGGACATACCAGACAGAATGGCTGTTTTCTTCTCACTGCTTGACATTGCTATATAAAGACAGGTAAGCAGCATGAGTGATCAAAAGCACAATGGCACGTGGAGTAGACTTTGAAAGGGAGATGCAAGCAAAAAGTGCCCCTATAGACAGTCTGTTCAGATTTAAGTAAGATCTCAAATAAAAGCTGGGAGCCTGCACCACACACAACTATTCCCAAGGCAAGTCTCCTCTTTCAACATGATAAAAGTCAATGTAAATGGGCAGGCAAGACAAAATCCTACAGCAAGGACACAGGCAGAGCTGGACTCTCACTGCATCCCCAGGAGCAGAGGTGGGTCAAGGAGCTCTGCAGGGAGGCATTAAAGCATCTTCAACACACACACAGACACTAACAGAGGATTCACTTTTTTTCCCTATTTTTTTTATTTTAACAAAAGGAGACCAAATTCTATCTGTGTGGGGTTAATATGAATTGTGTTCTTCCTGCACAGGATGCTTACAAAAGCCAATGTGCACTAAAATGGGCAGTCAGACCACATGGAAACAGAAGAACTGAGCCACACTAGTATCTATTAGGCAGTAACACCTACCTGGGAAAGAAGCTTGTTGTCATCCTCCAGCAGTTTCACTTTTGTTTCAAGTTGCCTGATATAGTTGGAAGACGAATCTTTAGGAAAAGAGAAGAAAAACAAACACATTTAAGCTTCTTGTGGTACAGGCAATTATTGTGTCAGAAGCAACATGCTTTCCCACTCTGTAGAAGGCAAGTTTGGGAATGACTTGATGAATAAAACCCTATGTTGTGTAGGGAGAGAAAAGTTTTTTCATTAAAAAGCTGAGATTCAGCAACAGCAATATCTTCTGTGAATCTGCATCAATTTTGAGGGGTGAGGTGATACAGAGGTAAAGTTGAAGTTGAAACACTGTGTTTTGTATTTTTGTAAAAGTAATTTCCTAGTTTTGAAAGCTATTCTCATTGATCTAGAATGCACCAAAATACTCCACAACAGAACAAGATGTTTCCTTTTACGTTTGAATAAACAGCCCCTCCAGACACGTGCCTTTTTCTTTCAAAAACAACTGAGAAACTCACAAAACCAAGCTGCTGGCACAGCTCTAAGAGGAGGTCAGTGCCACAACTCCCAGTGCTGTAAAAGGGGGGAGAAGTGTATTCAGCAAGGCCACAGAGCTGCAGCATGCACACAGCCTGACACACACAAGTGTCTACCCAGGACATCTGTTTTTTCTAGTGGAAGCACGTGACACTAACCAGAAAAACACCAGGACAATAAAATACAGAATACCCTCACATAAAATGGTAATATTCAACCTGAAGGAATGCAATGGCTGGTTTACCACTGCAGTAAGACAGCAACACCACATAGGGTGGCCTGGCATAGAAGATAAGGCACTGAAGAGCTCTGTGGGTGGCTTACTGCCCTCCAAAGCATCTGGCTTTTGTTTTGAACCATGCTTTGAAGAAACACATTTGAAAATTTCACAGGGAAGAAAATAAAGGAAACTGGGGAAACCTTTTCTCCATTTTCATTATAGCTTGGTGAGTTCCTCCCATAGAATTGGATCTTTGCAAAATTTCTCCTCCACTTGTAATTTGAGTAGCCAGAAGCCATGGGCTGTTACAGCAGGAGGAAAAGTTTTGTAACATAAGTGTATGAAAAGCTCCAAACATTTTCCACGCTTCTAAAGGGGCTCTGAAAAGTGCAAAATTATAATTTTCCTCATCTCATTTATTATGGCATGACTGTAGAAGCCACTGTTCCACCCCAGGACTTCTTGCTGAGCATGAATTGGCAAGGACCCAGGTGTTAACCCAAGGGCCTCGGTGCCAGTGGGTGTGTGCTGCAATGGCCAGCACCTTTTGGGATCAGCCCCCCATGGAGAGCAGGCACCTCTGGCTGCAGCTCTGGCACATGAACACTCACTCACGCACACGTGTGAGGTTCAGGCTGGCTCTGTGCTAAACAGCTTCTCTGTGCCTTTGCCACTGGCTGCCAAACGCACTTGGCACTGAGCCTGAATGCTCTTCCTGGCCACTCTGGGGGCAGCTCAGCAGAAGGGCTAGCAGGGAAGCTACAGCTAATCATTGGGACTGCTTTGGCCACTCAAGGGAAAAACTGGAATATGCTCAAAAAAGTGCTGCCATAGACCAGTGCCAAACCACACAAAGGAACAGCAGGATGGATCCGAGTCAAGTGCCCATCTAAAGCACACTCTCAGAGGAAAAATGCTCAGGTTTTTGACTGGATTATGCTTTGTTCAAACCCAGGAAATCCAAACAAGTCCTCATGAGAAAGGTTAAGAAGACACTGTAGGGAGCTATGTAAGTTCAGTGAACAGCTTAAGTGGTCACAAGGTTCACAGCAGCATCGGCTTGAGCTGCAGGGACCACAAACTCGGCCCAACAACCACCCTAATGTGGGGGAGCCTCCAGGTCAGAGGAGAAGAGAGCAAACCAAGCAGGTTATAGAATCAATCTAAAGCACTTTCCCTGTGAAGGCCTCGTGCACCATGGCATTAGCCACACATGTCCAAAGGTGGCGAGTAGAATGCCGCAGCTGATCGGTGCTGAATGCATCAGGATTTCGGGATCAGCTTGAAGAACTTGCTGAATTAGTAATGAACCTGTCCTCCAACAGGGTGTTAGGGGAGCTGAGATGGTTAAAGCCAGGAGGACCATGGATTCTTTGGCTGGACTTCCTCTGTGCCCCAGGCCATCACACTCTGCTAATTTAGCCCTATATTCAGTACAGTAACACCCATTTGGCTAAACAGTTCCAAAACCAGTCTCAATCTCTGTCTGAAGACAACCAGAGACTACTGGCTGTGTGCTGAATACAACAGCTTCCACTGGTAGATCTGGTCAGATCTGGTCAGATACGGAGCTGCGTTCCAGCTCCACCAGTATCCTCATTGTGCTAGCAGCTATGAAAAATTTAGGTTAAGTGGATTAATGGTGACACAGAAGCTGTCATGTTCAGGCCCTGAATGCTACCAGGACTGACTGACTGGTTGATGAAAAGAATAGAGCATGACTGCCAAAGAAAAGGAAATAGAGAATTATTTCCTCTCTGTGGTTTTATACCCCTTACCAAACAAAGGGTACTCCTTGGGAAGGCAAGCCCTGCATCTTTGGGACACAATGTGCACCACTGGTCCTGAAAGCCTGACCTGAGAACTGCTAGAATTCTTCAGACACCACTGTTCAACCCCAAACCACGTGTGATGGCTGGCCTCAGCCACAAAACACCCTATGGCAACATAAAATATACACAGGAAAAAAAGAAAAAAAAAACAAATGAGCTGTTTTGTCAGCAGAAGATGCTCCACCTCGGGCAAAGGCTGTGAAACAGTGCTCAGAGCCATCCAGTCCTTGCTACACCCTCAGAGATTAATGACCTCCATCTTTTGGACCTGCCTGTGTTGAGGCAGGTGCCAGATGAACCATTTGCATCTTGATCTCAGTTTTAAAGAAGCTCACAACTCTCACAAAAGCAGGCAAGAACACTGCCAGGCTAAGTAGTGAAACTCCAGGCTAGATCTCACCCATGTTATATCAAGAAGCACATTCCCAACATTTTTCTGCCTCTGACCTTTCTCTTATCAGTGAGTTTCTGTCCTCTCCTGCCTCCCCCGGCCCCACTGACCCATCCAGGAGACACAGCAGAGCTGGATCACTGACTGATCAGACCTTCACATCCCTTTTCATTAGAAATCAAACAAATGGTCCTCACTGCTGTGTCAAAGCCTGCTGCCAGCTGTGAGTAGTTCACCCAAAAGCACTCTCCTCAGTGGCTCAAGAGCTCCCAGACCCAGGTACTGGGGCATACCCCCAGCACACACACCTACCCACCTAGCCACACCTCATGGCACTGACTTTGAGTCCACTCACACCTGCTAGAGCCCTGCTGGTGACCAGACAAGTATGGTGGTCAAGGACACATGGTCGAGGATAAGCTTTCTGGCACTCTGTGCTGCCTGGGATGCCATTGGGGCCAACATCCTCCTCTAGTTACCCCTTGGGGCCGCAAGAACCAGCTGCACGAGCAGTGGGTGCCTTAGTGGACCAGATGGCACTAGAGGGAACGAAATTTCCCATCAAAACATTTCACATCCCACTCAGCACCCTCCCTGTGGCAGCCATCACACAGAAGAGGAAGCTGGGGAGAGAGGCAGCAACGTGCCCTGCCAGGCTGCTACCCACGACAGCAGAACGGGTGAAAACTGTAATCACCATCAGCCATCGCTCACTCGCACAGTGTAAGTTCTACATGCTAAATTGTTCACACAGCTGTAAAACCCAAAGTCCTGTTTCTTTACAAAGCCTTGGAAAAACTAACTGGATGTAGCTCCCCACATTATCTCCATGAGAGGTAGAGGAGCTGTGTTCCCGCTCAGGAAGGCGCATTACTGTTATTATCCACCCTCCTCAAGATTTACTGTTCTAAAAAACATACTCCATCTGGAATGGGATGTAATTCAGCTTGGATGTAATCTAGCTGAGTAACTTTTCTCCACATAGATAAACCACTTAATACTCATTACAGCTAAATGGAGGCAAGACAAATCACTCTACCTTGTTTCAACTCAATGGTCTCTCAGAGAGCAGGGAACTGCCTGGCTCCTCACAATTTTTAAAAACATAAATTAGAAATTGTTTTAACAAACAAAACAATCTTGCAGTCTGCAGAGCACAGAACAGTGTAATTTTAAAAGACACTTGTAGCCTTTCTGATTCTCAACTGAGATTTCAGAGGAATCTGGCAGAGTGGTAAATATGATAAATTACACATTTATTTTGACAGTAGCAAAATAAATGGTTTTATTTCCTCATATGCCACTTCTCCAACGACAAGCATGCAGAGCAGAGGTTTGTGTGGTAGCTCCGAGGTTGGGATCAGGACACTTTTATGTAAGACCTTCTCATAATGAGGCACTGGCACCTAAATGAATATAAGAAAAAAACTGCCCTTTACTTAGGGCAGTTCACACCAGAGATGCCAGAAAAGGTTAATTTAGATGTCTCTGAGATGAGAAAATTGTCGAGAGCCCTTTGATGGGACTCATTCACAGCAGGACAGTCCTTAGACCCAGCCCAGGCAGTACCAAACAACATGGCAAGAGCAGACTTGAACCAACAGAGGTGCTTTAGTCCTCTTCTGCAGCACCCCACTGAGGTTTGAGCTGTCCTTTTGATTTGCCTTTTTGCTACAAAGTACAGGTTACACAGAGTCCAGCTGGAGTGCTGACTGGCAGGTCAGGGCCACAGTGCCCCACTCCAGCTCTGTCCCCACAATCACCTCAGAGGTGCCCCACACACCCAGGAGCAAGGCTGGACACCCACTGCTTCCACTGCATTTTTTCCCCAGGAGCTACTTTAACTAAGCATGATTCAGGACAGTAAAGTACAGCTATGTTTTGTCAATGTCCTGCAAACAAGGCTCTTCCTATCTTTATAAAAAGCAGCATCCCTAAAGGGATTCTCCCAAAACACAGAGGAAAGGCACACGAAGGAATGATGCTCTGCCAGATTTGCACCTTGCAGCCAGCTGCCTTCTTTGAATGACAGAATGCTGACATTTTCTCTTCCTCTCCTTCCATCAAAGATCATCTCATAAGAAGGCCTTCACCTGTGCTCAATAAAACACTTTGCTGTTTGTTGGCAGTTTCATTATCACATCTCTGCTCTTCCCGACTATATTTCATATTCGTATTGCTCTACTGGTCTTGCTTCTTGACACACACAAGCAGGCTGAAAAATGGCCAGTGGTTGCATCTTGTAAAGAAGTTGATTTATTAAAGCAACAGCACTCTTTCAGAGCAGTTGGAAAGCAGATGAAACTCACATATCTTGAATATTGTCATTAAAGGAAACTATTGGGAGAGATGGACAAATGCACCACCCTTGTTTTTCCTAGGCAGCCTCCATCTTTCTGCTCCTACCAGAAAACCCCATTCCCAATGTCCTATTTCAGACTGGTATGCAAGGCAAGTTTTCACAACAGGCTTAAGTCACTGGATGGCTCAAATGTGAGCAGGGCCACCACAAAGCCAATGCTGAGTTCCTTTAGTTTCACAGGTGCTGCCCTCTGCTATGGCCCCACCAGAGTTTTCAGGGAATGCTCCTTGGTTTGCCTTGGCACAGAATCTCAGAATAACCTGTGTGGGAAGGGACTTTAACAGTCCCTGCAGCAAGCAGGGACATCTTCAACTAGATCAGGCTGCTCAGAGCCCCAGCCACCTGTCCTTGAATGTTTCCAGGGATGGGGTATCTACCACCTCTTGGGCAACCTGCAACAGTGTTTCAACACTCTCATTGTAAAAACTTCTTTCCTTACATCTAATCTTAGCCTGACTTACGTCAGGTTAAAGCCATTAACCCATCTCCTATCACTACATCTCCCTGTAAGAAATCCCTTTTCAGCTCTCTCATAACCCCCTTTGGGTACTGAAAAGCTCCTCTAAGGTCTCCTTGGAGCCTTCTCTTTTCCAGGCTGAACAGCCCCAACTCTCAGCTTCTCCTCAGAGGAGAGGTGTTCCAGCCCTCTGATCATCTTCCCATCTTGGTGATCATTATGTCCAAAATATCATACTCAGCTAATCCCAAATCCCATGCCTTTCCAGTAGCATCTTAGGCACAATTTGGGGTCTCCCTCGAAAAGCTGTAAGAGAATATGCAACAACAAGGTCTATGGTAAATAAAAGCTCCCAGTGTTTTGTACCTCTGCAAGGCATTCAGCAAGCAAACCATACCAACCTGCTCTACCTCTTTGTCCCACCACCTCATTCACCCTGGGCTGTGTAGGGAGAAGTTTCCTCTGCACTCTGACAGCCAGTGTTAAAGAGGTGTCAGGACTGCACTCACAGAAAGAGAACTAAGGCCAAATCTTCAATATTTCCATAGCTGAGGTGCTGAGGTCCAGCACACCTACTGAACAGACACTGCCTTAGACTACACTAAATAAATAAAAGGCCCATCTGTAGCATCCAAAGCCACCCACAATAACATCTGTCTGAATAAGACTGGTAAGGATCAGGCCTCATTTTCAAGGTGCAGGTGATAGCTCAGGCATAGTTAGGTATTCAAACACTAGTCAAAACAACAGAGAAGTGTGTAGCCAGTCCAGTTGCAAATAACAAAGAAATATGGTCTCAGAATAATACACATTTTTAACTCTAACAAGACTCGCTATGCACTGGTAACATGGCTGTGCTGCAGCTCTGACAGGATGAACCATATGCCACTGCAGCTATTTAATTAACATTTCATAGCAAGCCTCTAACTACGAGCTCTGAAGGTTTTCAAGACTGTATGCTCCCAACTCAGTTTCAGTCCATTAGACCTTGTCTGGGTGCTTAGCTGCTTCAAGCTCCTGTATAAGAGCCCAGTAAGGTCTCTCCTGACTCTGGTTGTTACAGCTCACTACTGTGACTTCCAGCCATGACATCATCTCCACAAACAGCAAAATATCTGCCCACAACGCCTGTCAACAGTTCAGGAGCTCCTGATATCAAGATTTCACTGGGAGGCGGCTGATGGGGAAGGAGGAGTGTGTGTGTGCCCATGTGCTGCAGCACAGTGGCCGCCAGGTTCCCCTTCCTTGCTTGGGTGATGTGTAAGTGACAATCTCTGTGAGGGCTGTCCCTCCATCACAGCACAGAACAGCAAGCACCACTGGAGAACATTTGCATCTGAGGAGGTCTAACCCACACAACCCACGAAACCTGCCAAACAGGAACGTGGTAAAACACCTCCCAGTCCTGTCACATGAAACCACTCTTTCCCCCTCCTGAGGGGACAACCAGTAGCTGCTCTTCTGCTGCTGGGAGTGGGCAAGGACTGCAGTGCTGCTGTGGCTCTCCAGGGCTCTCCACAGCCCTCCTGTAAGCCTGCATGCAGAGGACAGCACCTTCACCAGGCTTCTCAGATGTGCTGCCTGCGTGACAGACTGCCTCAGCCCTGGTTACTAGTCACTGCTGGTCATCCAGGTTTCCTGGGGAGATCTTTCCCGCTATTCCCCCTGAAATTTTGAAGGTAAACAGCCAAGGGAAAAAAATATGTTTGCTTTAGAAGTTGTGTTTAATCCCTGACTGTGGGCATCACCCTGAGAAAAATCAGTGTGAGTTTCTGAATGTTCACCCTCAGACCAAGCTTTCAGTCAAGAGTGAATAGACTGTAATTAGATGAAATAAGCAAACACAGTGATAGAAATATTAATTTCCAAGACACACACAGCCAGACAGTCTTGACTGGTGTATGTGTAACAGAGAAAAGCTGATTTGCATCCCCTGCAGTGCTCTCGCTCCCTGCACATGGAAGCCTGCCCTGTCTGAGAAAGCAGGTGCTCTCCAGATCAATCCCAGGTCTCCATATCAATTGCAACACCCATCATAGCCCAGTGACACCAGGCAAATTTCAGGGTTTTCTTGGCCTCTTTAAGAAGGCATTTACTGTGCAACCACTCAATGATTTCTGCCTGAATGCAGAAAGAACAATTCAAAAGAAAGTAGGACAACGTTCAGATTTCAGGTGGATCAGAGTGATCCTGTCTTCCAGACACTGTGAGGCAAGAATTTCTACACCAGAGCTTACTAATTGATATGAAGGGAAACAAAAGAAGATACAGAAGTTGGAGGAAAGACAGGGGAAGATCAGACTGTCTACTGGATGTGATGCTGCACTCATGAAAACTTGCAAGAGAGGAAAAGATGAGTAACACCAACAAACTGGAGGCTCTTTGAGGGCCTCATGCCTTAGTTAACACAGCTTCATTCAAAAAGCTTTGCCTCCCATGTCAAAACTGCACTGTAGCAGTGCTGGATCTCCTGCTGTCACCAATCCCAGCAGATTAAAGTCATAGCCCAGTGACCAGTGCCAAAGAAGTGACTTAGGAGATCATCATAATCTTCCTTATCCTGTACCTCTCTACCATGGCCACAGATGGGCAAGGGCTGATCTACCACAGTATGGCCTGAGCAGGACCTTCCAAGAGAGTCTAATTTTAGCAACTGAGAGATAAGTCCTCTGCTTCTGATAGACTCATGGATTGTTTCTCCTTGGTACAACAAACTCCTTGATCCACATGAAGGAATGGCCAGACTCTGCTCAAAGTTTGGGTCTTAGCAACCAGTTGGGCTGGACTCTCCTGTGGGGAAAACAGAGGTGAACAGAAAGTTGTGTCACCAGTGCTTGTTAGAGGAGCGAAGCTGCAAGTAACTCACTGCTAATGGGATTCTGCAGCTTTAATGATTATGAAAAGGTTAAAATGACCTGCCAGGCACCCTCAGCTGTTTAAGCCTCTTTTCCTTCCTCGTGCTGCTTTAATCTTGATAGCACAATCACGTGACCAGGTCAAAAAAAGCCCCAAAGCCGATTAGTGTCTTTCCACCGGCTACGGAGGACTCAACGTTTGGGGTAGTGTGGATGTTTCAGCAAGAGTGGCTCGTTTTGCTCCACAACCTCTTTCTGGGGGCACTGATGAACACTGCAGCCTCTAGACGTCAGCAAGAGAGTATGGTCCCAGGGGAAATTCCCTGAAACCTATGGGACAGGCTGTACTCATTTCTATTTGTATCAGTCTAGCTACTCAATTCCTCTCTCTCATTGCCAAAACCCAGCCCTTCCTGTATGACTTGGGACACTGCTGTGGTAGCTGCTGTCCCTGTCTCTACATTATCAGCCAAAGGCTCAGTCCATCCCACTGCCAGCATGCCATGCTCACAGCCTCTGCCAAGGTCAACCCAAACTTTTGTGGCAGCATCCTTTGATTCCTCATTCAGCATAGAGCAGTCCTGTGAAAAAGGATCTTGGAGACTATTGCAATTTGTAAACTGTGCATGAACCAGTTGTTAGGCTGAAAACAATATCTGAGATCATATCATGATGCAGAAACAAGAGACCTGTATCTAAACAGGGGAAATAATCCTCCTTCAACAGTGCTATTAAAGAGCTTGAATAGGGATCTGTGTCCAGTTTTAGGCATCACGCTTCAAGACTCATGAGGGCTATTTGGAAAAAAATCAGGAGAGAACTAAGGAGGATCAGAGTGTGGAAAGTATAATCTAGCAGGAGAGCTTGAAGGAATCCAGGTTGCTTAGCCTGGGGAAGAAAAGACCAAACACAGATTCAGTAATGGATTCAAATATGTAAATGATTGTCAGAAAAATTAAAAAGTGAATAAATTGTACTCCATCTCCATCCAGGAAGAGCAAGGTCTCTAATAACAGAAATATTTAAGGGCTAGAAGAGGTTGCCTTGGGAGGCAATGGAATTGCCATTGATGATGACTTCCACAAGCAGGTTAAACAAATATCTGTCAGGAGCAGTTTAGGTAGAGCCGAGTCTGACCTGGGGCAAAGGGATTGGTTAAGTGAAACTGAGAGCCCTTCAATCCTGTTTTCCATGTCTATCCTGTACAATATCACATGAGGAAAATCTGTGGATGTTTCACTTTAATTCCAGAAAGCAAACACCACAAGTTACTTGAAGGCAAAAAATGAAATCACTAAGCAACCTCTGTTGTCATGTCAGATTCAGCCATCTGAAACCATCCATGCTTTTTGGTTACCCATCACCTGCAGAAAGTCTCACCTAATTGCAGAGTGGCTGGCAAAGAAGAAAAGAAGGCTGGAAAGACTGTGGGAAGAAGAACAAGTGCTGGGGTAGGGCTCTCTGACACTACTGGGATGTTTGCAATAAAAAGGTTATATTAGAAACAGATGGCTGTGTAAAATACAGAGATTTCAAAAGTTAGAACTTCCCCACCAAAAAAAAGATGGTTTTTATCTTTAGGAGTAACCCAGCTTTTCCACATAAATTCACAGTCCTAAATCACAGAAGGCCAACATGCACGAGGCTTGGTATGACTATAGTAACAACATATGGTCTCTAGCTGAAAGAGCTTAAAAAAGAGGCTGCTCAGTGTATGTAGGCAAGCTGGAGAATGCCAGGAAACCACGTGGGTTAGGAAACAGCCTCAGAAGCCCTGACAGTCCAACTGTGGTCAAGGCTCATAGGCACCCTGTCAGAGGAAAGGGCTGGAGAAGGCTACAGAGACAACAGAGTCCCTGCCTAGGAGTGTTTGGGCAGCACAAGGGAAAGCACTGGTTAGAAAACTGAGGGTGGGGAATGGAGACTGGGTTGTTTTAAGCTATTTTAATAATCCAGAAATCTCCACAATAAGTTGCTAACTTCCCCAAAACAACCACATGGTCTTTCAAGACTGGAAGTTAGTTATCAGATCCAAATCCTCTTGGGTTCATGCTAGTTAAACCAAAAAGAATTGGAAATGAAAGCCAAGCTGGGTTCAGAGTCCTCTGCCACCCTGTCACAGTCAGAAAGCTCTGGAAATAAGGCCTATCAGAAATGTTTGCATGCACAGCTGCCCTGCAAAATTACCTCTTACAAATCCACTGAAATGAGCACAAATGCTTCCAGAATCTCCCCCCTGGTCCCCAATTTGCACTGTTGATGCTCCACTTTTCAGCAAGGAGAAAAAGAGTGAGCATCCACAATGAGCATGTTTCTCTTTCATCTCATCACACTAATCAAAGTTGCACAGGATGTTTGTCCCCAGATCTGATCCCACCCAAACACATGCAGATTTGATCCCACCCTTGGAGGATTTGGTGAGATTGTTGCAGTTCCAAAAGCTTCCCCAGATTTGACAAGACCTTTGCTGAAATGTCTCCATTTTCATGGCAAACTTCTAACCATCGATGGTTCAAAACCCACTGAGAAAGACACGAGGTTAATCCAAAGGCTTGTGAAAGAGAACAGTTGTAAATGAGCTTTGCTTTGACATTTCAGGTTTGTTTGAATCTTTTAACATGTTCTCCTGGATAGCTTAACATTACCTCCTAGGTAAGAAGCACTGCCAAGTTTCAGATGGCTGTAAATCTTCTATTCGACACTGTACATACAAATGGGCCAGTAGATTTTATGCAGAAATTCCCACTGCCTTTGAAGGAATTCTGCTTAGAAACTGATAGCACAAAGCAGTCCAGCTGCAGAAGGGCTCTCTCGAGTTTACAAAACTATTTCCTAAGCAACCTGTGAGGGAAAAGGCAGATTACCAGATTAATTGATGGGGGTTATTTTGTTAAAAGGGTAAATAAAATCTTAAATAGTTGCAGAAGTCTTCCTTTGCAAACACCAAGTTGAAACTTTTGCAGGCTCTAAAAATGCATTTTGGGTTGTAAATCTGCTCCCCCTTTTTGCTTGGGAAGATTCTTCTGGACAATAAATGCAGTCAGCCTGGGAGAGGGCTGCATAATTATCCACTCCACACAATGGAAACCAGCCTTTCCAATAGGGTCCTCAACCGTCAGGAATCCAAGCTGCGTGATAATTAAAACTCAAAAATCTTCTTCCATCCAGAGAGAAATTAAACTTTCATTTCCACTCCTCAAATAACCCCACCATGTCCAGGAAGCTCCCTATTAAAAAAAAAAAAAATCTCATAGATGCAAATGATGTCCTTCTGAGTACTGACAGGAAAAATTTAATTGGGAGTGAGGAAAAACTAATGATTAGGTTAATGAAAAATAGGCTGTATTGACTCAGGCCACTCGACCATTCTGATGAGGGTAAACAGCCCCCCTTCTTCTTCCCTGCTCCCCTCGTCTTTGTCTGCTGTGCAGGGCAAGGCTGAGAGCAGGAATGCATTCAAAGGCAGTGCCTCGTTGGGAAAAGGCTGGAGTCAGATCAAAGTCCTTCCACCCAGGGGCCCACAGGAGCCCAAAGCTTACTGAATGGTCTCCATGTGCCCATGAATTCATTATCCCCCCCCACACTGCACAGGCTGCCCTACATCTCATCTTTAACCTCAGCACCCTCTGCCCCCATGTCTCTCCCTGAGCCTAAAAAAGTGCAAGGTAGCAAAGGTGCTAATACTTTTTCCAGCAAAAAGCATTCACCCAGTTATAACTGGTATTTATACACAGGATGGCAACAAACCTCATTCCCACACGGGGGCTGGCGGGGCAGGGCTCTTGGCCAAGAGGCAAGGAAGATGCCTGATTTCACAGTGCCACACTGCTTGGGATGAGGGCTGGTTGGGAAGCTTTAGGTAAAGCAGTTTTTGGTAGGAAAACACTGTTCGATCAAAAGAGCATTTTTTTACCCCACACAATCAGTTTCAAGCAATTTTTAGCTCTGGATGAAATTTCTGGTCAGACCCTCAGAGAGAAAAGGTGAGAAAGCCTAAAATAGCTGTGAGTCCATGGCTTAAGGCCATCACCAGGAAACGTCTAAATCCCTTCACACTAAGCTCTTCTGGAGTTGGGGATTGTACGTGTATGTGTCAAAGACACAAATTTCTGTGGCCTGGGATATGGAGCTTTGCAAAACTGCAGGCAGATACCCCATACCCAGTCCTACTTGCCAAAAACAACTGCAGTTCTAGAGTCAGTGATTCCTACCGGCAAGGATGGGCACCTGAGAAGGCTCCATTGTTCACCTGCAGTTCCGTTTTGGATCTCTGTGCGTTTTGCAGTTAGCTGGTTTAATGTGCTGGACTCTCCCAGAGACTCAGTGTTTTGGGAAGAAATGCTCGGCTGCAGTCCAGAGCAGAAGGCCCTGTTCCCCTCCACCCGCTCCCCTGTGATCTGGGGGTTTTCTGAGGAATTTATTTTCTCTTCCCCTGCCCAGTTCCTCCTTTCCATCCAGCAGCAGAAACCCCTCAGCCTCACACTCTCCTACTGCAGACTGTAGTTAAACATTACGTGCTGCAGTTCCCTTCTAGCTTAACTGGCTTGTGATAAACACAATCCAGTGGTGGTGTGCGATCATGAGATGAAGGTGTGCTTCTTCCTAAACATCTTTAGGGACTCACTACAGGCAGGGAAAGCAGCCACACATAAAAAATGATGAAGTATGTACACTTAATTCACTGTACTTCAGTGTCAAGCTGGAAGATGGCATGGATCCAATCTCTGCCAGCTTTCACCTGAGAAAAAATTCAACCAAAAAGCCATAAACAACCGTGTCACAGAGGAGACCCTTTATGCCATAAAATTACACAAAGAGAGCAGAGACAGTTGCCTGTGTTCTTACGTGAGGGTGGAGGGAAATCCTCGTTTTGGAAAACAGCAATGCCCCTACTCCTACCTGAAGCCCTTTCCTGCCTGCGCCCGCTGCCCTGCTGTGGGAGTCAGCAAGAGGAAATTAAACAGGAGAAGGGCTGTCAAGTGTAATGTGTTGGCTATGCCAAACCAGCATGGGCTTTGTCAGGACCACCTGGGAACAGCAGTAGGCCAACCAAAAATATGTTATAACCCAGAACTGAGCAGAACAAGGACTCCAGATACCTAAGCAAGGGATACAGGGTATGGCTTAAGAATCCAAATACATCAAATGTATAATTCATGCCTGGAAAGAAAGGCCAGACAATGCATACCTAGGAATTTCATAATGCACAGTGTCTGACGAGAGTAGAAACAAGGTGGAGGCACAGATTACAGTGTATCACTGGGCTGGATTGAAACAATGAGACAAGGGAACAAAACCTGTTTTAAAACAAGTTAATAGTACAGTGCTACTACAATAACATTAGGAGATACCATTTAGAAACAGCAAGTCCATCCTCAGATAAGTTTCCCTAATAATTGTAACTCACTCTTGTCCATGAGCCAAGAGTTTTAGGGAAGTACACTACAAAGCTGATTGATCTGTGCCAGAACTGGCCCCTTACAGGGGATGCTGAGCAACCCTCACTGTGAGGGCAGGTGTCCTGGCAGCACCCCACAGGAAAAATCCCTGGTGATAACAGCAAACCAGGGAACAGCACCATCACCTTGCCTGGGGTAGCCAAGGAGAGCCCAAGCATTTGGCCCCTGGGGATAATAAAATCAGTCCCACAATGATTCAGAGTGCAGGCAGTTGGAAGAGAGCTTCTGATCCTCCCAAGCCAAACAAGTGCTCACACAGCTCTGCAAAGGGCTGTGCGAACCTTTACCATGTTCTCTGAGGTTACATGCAGAAACTAAAACTATGCAACACAGCCAGCTTTTGCTGTTATTTATTAACCAGTTTATTGCCTCTCACTCAAGCCCTTCGGACTGGCTGCTGATGGCTCCCTGCCAGGCAGGTTGACATGAGCTTTTCTAGGCTACAAAGCAGCCTTCATGGCTCACTCTCAGCCTCACCACCCCAGCAGCACACAGGGGCCCATAGGATCCACCTCTGCATGCTGGCTTTCAAATGCATATTCTGTGTTTCAGGCTTGAAGAGCAGGCTCTCAGCAGTGTGAAGCCCTGCTCCCTCCCTCGTGCCACATTGGTGAGTAGGTTCTGCCTACACATCATGGCAGAGCTGGGGCAAAGGGAAGCAATGTGGAAAGGGACCCCATGAAGAACATCTTCATTCTCAACCACATGCTGCTCCAGGCATTTCCTGTCTGCTCACTGCAGAGGGTCACCCGGGGCTCCTCTGTGTCCACATCTCAGGACTATCTGAGAACAAGTAGAGGGAGAGAAGATGGTCTTATTTCCACAGAATAGCTATTTGTTGCACTCATAGAGGAAGAAAAAGACTGCTAAGCACAAGCCCCCTCAAGCTGCTGAGATCCCCTATCTGCGCCCCAAATAATCAGGTGGGTTAATTTTCTAGGGGTGTATACTGCACAGAGATGGGAGAAAAATCGTTCACCCAAAGATAAAGGGTGTTTCATTGGTTCAGGCACAAGGATAGTGAAGTAAAATACATGAATGGTCAAAGTAATGCCATTCATAAAAGCACAAATATGTTTCAGGTCATCTAGCACAAAGGTTCCCAAAATGTTTGGTTGCCAGTTACTCCCACTCTTGAGAAATATGTCCTATGCCCTCCTTCTTACAAGCCAGATATTACATAGAAAGAGCATTTTGAAAGGCCAAAAAAATTAGGGGGTGCTGTTTCAGGACCTAGCAGAGCCCTGACTAACACCAGGACAAGTCCCAGCTCTCGGCTAACTGGTAACATCCTGCTTTGGAAGACAGCAGCCCACAGCTCCCTGGAACTTGGACCTCGGCAGAAGATCCTGCAGTCCCCTCCATCCCTCCCAGAAATGCACGATCCCTGGGGAGCAGTTATATCTCCCTGGAGCCCCTGAAGTCACTGATAACATCCATCTCCTCCCCAAAGCCAGATTTTTCTCATGTTGTCATTTAAAGACAATCCAAGTAGGTAAGTGCCCATTGCTTCCCTCGAGAAACTGTGCTGCAGCCTAATAGCTTTCACCTTGAAGAAACACTTCCTGACAACTTTCTCCTTCACCTAATTTCATCCCATTAATCCTGGTTACACAGGCTGGAGTCACCCCACACCACACCTCCCCCACCTTGCAGACACACGGGGATTTGGTGAGTGCATTCTTGCTGAGGCTGCTTGCTCCCACTGCCAGAAAAGTGGAGACCCAACCCTCACACTCCCTCACTGCCAACTGGACCTCAGCAGGCATGTGAGAAATGCCTGGGAAGTTGCTTGCATGGAGGGATTTGTTCTTCCCCCCTCCTCGCCATCACTGCCAAACACCCTCTGAATGTGGTTTTAAATGACAGGTTGCCCCTGCCTTTCTCTAGGAAGTGCTTTGCAATGCCAATCTCCATCCCATGAACGCACAGCCTGCACAGCACTATTTGTGTTGACCAACAGGAATTTAATCAACCAACAATAATAAAGTGGGTAATACTCAATTGTATGAAGCCGCCAGTCAGATGAAAGGATTTACAAAGGCTGGATTGATCTCCAAGCCCTGGCAGCTTTCCCACGGTCCCCTTCTAATCTGTGGAGCCAGAGAGAATACATGAAAACTCCAAAACCCAGGTTTTCCTGCGGGGTCTGTTAAGTTCAAATAAGTCAACTACATATGTGTCTTTTCTTTCACGTCCCCCAGCTCTGAGGCAGGCTCTTCCCTTACCCTAAAGGAGCATCGTGCCAGAGCAAAGCCCCTTGGAGACAGCCAGCTTATGTAACCACTAATGCCATAAGCACTACAATGTATTTAGTGACAAAAAGCCTCAACACAGACTCAGACCAACTGCAGCCAATTCACTGCTGAGAGCTAAAGAGAAGAAACTGGTGTCACATTGGGAAATCCATCAGCGTGGCCAGCGTTGCTTTAGCAGATAGTAATTTTCCAGCAGGTATGGGAACATCTGACACCACAAAGCATTGGCAGGATGGTGTCTGCTTACTTGGGGAAAGAAAGGAGACCAAGGAAATGCTCCAGGGCATCTTGTGGCTGTAAATGCCTGAAGGTACGTCCTCTCAGAGCCGAGAGGCATGTGCCCCCTCTGGCTCTGCACTTATGCAGGCTGCTCTAATCCTCACCTTCCTTCAGCAGAACCTGCCTGCACTTCCAGCAGGGAGCCCTGCAAGACAGGGTCAGATGAGGGTGACACTGGGTCAGCACTGTGGGAGTTGACCCATTTGGGGTGACACTGGTCACCGCTGTGCAAGCCAACATGAGAGGGAGGAGAGGCTAATTCAGGCATGCCACCCCCTGCACGAGACATGGTCCTTCAGCACTGTGGGTCTCCCAGCACCTCAGTGGCTCCCCCTGAAACACACAGACACTGGCACGTGGCTGAGCAGTCCCATCCCATGCAGCCCAGAGCACTCAGTGGCTTTGGAAATCACCTATGGCTCACATCATCCAGACATTCACACTATTGATGATTTTACAGCCATCTCCCCACAGACCAGGCAAGCATCTGGGTTTTGGGCCTGAGCTGCAGGAATTGAGAGAGGCTGTGATACTGCCAGTGATGGCTGCATAGGAGCCACCAAACCCAAAGGTAACACTCCTGGCTTGGGAAGTCCTTGAGCTGCAAACCTCTGGTGGTTGGGAGAGTATTGCAGGGAAACCCATCATCACAGGTGGTCATCACTTTGTCCTAGTACTGATTCCCCTGAGCACTACTGGAGACAGGACATCAGGCCAGGAGGATCTTCAGTCTGACCCAAAGCAGCCATTGTCACAGTTTTCAGGCTATTTTCACCTCTGCTCATCAGGTGGCTCAGAGGCACTGCACTGGAGGAAAGGACCACAGCACCAGGATGTCCACTGCTCTGCCCCACATCCAGCCAGCAATAACCACACTGACCCACACACCATGAGATGGGGGCAAAATTAAAGGAAAAGAGAAATTAAACAAACACATAGAAGTACCCAAGCAGGGGAGGCAACACAGCAAAACAGCAACATTAGCCAGCAGTACAGGCAGACTGGCAGTAGCTGCTTTCCAAGGGTCAGTTGCAGTATCTGATTTATCCACATCCCTATCAATGGTCATAGCAGAGGATCTAATGAAAGATCCTTAAAAGCCCACCAGAATAATAATTTTACAATCCATTGATGAAGAACAAGAAGGTGTGGGAGGGCCCTGCAAGCAGTGATGCCTCCCTTGGCTAGGAATCAACTGCATGAGCAAGCTGAGAGCCCACAATATGGGCATTGGCTCTGCTTTATGGTCAGACATGGTTTGTGGTAGGAAGAAATCAGGGACAAGAGATTTCCTGTCGTGGGAGGAGGTTTGGGCAGAGGCTTGGCAGCTTTCATCCTTGAAGCCAAGGTTGTGTTTGGGCGGTCAAAATCCTCTGTCCACAGAGGTATTCACCACAAACACTCATCAGAAAAACCAAGTAAACATCTCTACAGAGTTGTGAGCAATCTCCTTTCCATCCCCTTCTTCTTTAGTCCTGAGAAGAGACCAAAAAGGCCAGCCTAGGAGTCACACCTCCATCCCACACTGGCCAGCTCACACCACCTCCACCAGCTGGCTCCAGGGAATAAACACACACATGCACCCAGCAGCTCCCTCCCCTCCAATCTGCACTAATCTCCTCCAGTGTCTGCGCTGCAGAAGATAATTTAGAGGCAATGGCGAGGTCCCGAACGCATCGCCTCTCTCATACAGCAATTAAATGTACATCACTGTCTGGCTGTCCTGTATCCTTGGGGCAGGAGGGACTGTCATCGTCTTAAAGTCATGATTTACAGAGGTAATAATCATGGCACCAGCCTCATTACACGCCAACTTTTGGGAAATTAGGTGATAGATATTATTCATTAAGTTGCTACATGATGCCCATATCCATCCATCTGTTACAGCTGAGCTAACATTTTGGTTTGGAGCATGCAAGCTAATGGCTTCTTTAGGAGGGAAGCAGGTGCTGTCCTGAAAGGCAGTGAGGAGAAAAGAATAAGACTGCAACTGGGTATATAATTTAAAAATAAATAAATAAATAAATAAAGAGAGACCTCTGAGACTTCTCAGACCTTGGAGGCTTCCTGAGTACCCAACAGCAGGACACTCAGGCCAAAGCAGAGCAATACACAAGACATAACATGATGCTCAAAAATGTCATGCATGAAGCAAAAGCTTCATTCCTGGTGAGCTCAGCCCAATCAGCTGCACATGCCACAGAGCAGATTCATTTTGGGTTGCTTTGTCAGGCTACTCCCTCACCCTGAGCTGCATGAGAGGCTCCAAGGAGCTGTTTGGACTTTGCCCAGTGCACAGTGTCCAGGCTGTGGGCTGGTGCTCCCCTTGCAGCAACCAGAAAAGGACTGCATGGGGTTATGTTTGCAAAGGCTCATCTGCCCTTTAACCTCAGAGTCCAGGGGTCCTCCAGCCATCCTTGGCTGCTGCCAAGAGCCAAGACCTGCCTTTGACAGCCTCAGAAGAATGGAGATACATGTCCTTGGTCCCTACACCTGTGTCCACATGCAAGGGACCGAAGGAGGAACTAGCGGGAGATCTGTTTGTCACCCAGAGCTGGGACAAAAAACACACACACACACAAAGGAGTGCATGTCCCAGAAGAGACAAGGGACTCCAGTATTTCTCTGTTTCTCCCCCAAAACTACTTATCATCCAATTTTGCCTCAATAAAAACTGAGATGAGAATTTTTAGAGAACTCATTTTCAGGGTGATTCACTCTCAAAAAGGAAGAATAAAAGGATTCCTGCAAAATATTTTTTGGCTTTTTTCTCTTTTTAGGGAAGGCTGTGTTCTTAGACACAAAACCCAGACGCTAAGTGCTGAGACCTCAGACAGGCACACTCCTGCATTGCTCAGATACCCACTCTCAAGTATTAGTCATCATTAGTTAAATAATACAAATGGTTTCCCAACAAATTTCTTTCCAGAAGGAGGAGAAAAGCAAGTCCTGATGGTGCTGCAGTAGCCAGTGCCAGCCTTTGACATGATGGCACTGCAAGTCTCTGACAGAGGCAGAAACAGAAAGAGCTTCATGCCCATCAAGCCACAGTATGCCCAGAGGCTCAAATTTATCTTCTCTAACCCTACTCGACCCTTTTAGCAAACACTTCCTCAAGCAAAATGCATTAAGAGGTATCACAAAAATAAAAGAATTCCTACTTACTCCCTCAATGAACAAAAGGGCTGGTTTTGGTCACAGAAGATACCAGAGCTGGCTAGGGACCTCAGGTCTGGGAAATCCTGTAACAGCGATTGCAAAGAGGGCAAGAATTGGAGTGTGGGGGAGGCAGGGAGCCAAAGCCTGGGATCTGGAAAGTCTACATTCTGCTTAAAAGCTTGCCACTAACAATGGGCAAGAGCTCAGCTTTTGTGCCCATCCAACCGCAGGCAGCTGCCTAAAGGGGCGACGCTTCCCAGTGGCATCCCGGGATGACCTGGTGACGCAGAGCATCCCTGTCTGGGGCTGGCACGAGGCATGGGGACGTGCAGCTGGGCATGGGGAGCCAGCACCAGCCCTTGGCAGCTGCCCAGCACGAGGTCAGTCGAAGCTGCCTGTGAAACCACATGCCTGGTGCTTCATCGTCGAACCGGAGCTAATGGCTCCCCACTGTTTCTTCCCCTCCAGAGCGCAGGATATTCGGCTAAGCGGAATGGAAAGTGCACTGGGATGTTCTACAGCGCAATTCAGGCAGGGTAGCATCCCAGCCACACTGGGTAGCAAACCTGCTGTCTCTGCAGCATTAACAAATCTGGGACTGCCAGTATGCTTCACAGTACCTACAGCACTTCCCACGCACCTCGATAAAGTTCTGAATACCAGCCTGGCACTCCCAGGCTCCAGTGGTGCTGTACGACTTCAAGTTCTGACCTGGGCCTCCTCATCAAGACAAAAAATCTGAATAAGTTTAATACCAGCTAAGCAAAACTTCCTGCAGAGCTAAGCAAATGTTAAACCCTGGCTGAGCAGCTCAGTGAATTGAGGAATGATAAAAAGCCATTGCCTAGAGTCAATCATACTTCCATATGCTTTTCTGGATCAGAGCTGTGCATCACAAGCCTTCAGCACAGCCATGAGCAGCATCTTCCTCGTCTACCCCCAAGCCCCACACTTCAGGCAGCAGGTTTTCTTCTCACTGCCACTCCTCCCTTGCCTGGCACAGCCCACAGGGCAGGGCCGTGTCCTGCTCACCAGCACAGGTAGAAGTGCTGAGCACAGAGCTGCCAGGCACAGCAGCACCCTGCACGCCACAGGAGCTACATTACATTTTTGTGAGCCAAGGCTGCCCCAAATATGTTTCTCTATAAATGTACCAACCAACTGGGAATTTTAAGGTGCCCTTGACTGTGCTTATATAGGTCTTTTTCCAAAGTAATGCATTAGCACAGGTTCCCAGGTGGGAGCTGAAGGGCTCATTTTGCAAGGCTGCCTATGACATTCACAGCATATATCGTGAGGTCAGATGTTTCTATTAGGATGAAAGCAACATCATGATAGCAGAACCCAGCATTCACACCAACAGACTTGTGTTCCTCCAGGACTCAGCAGCACTTGCCTTGGGCAATAACATGGCAGGAAAAGCAAAATGTTCAGCAACTGAAAGAGATGAAAATATGAACACAGACTAAATTTGAAGACATTTACAATAGAAAGGAAGGTATGAGATTCAGGTATATAATTTGCCTTGCAATATAAGCAGCAGGAACAAAAATTTCAGAAGGCAGTCAGTGTCAAGTGTGAGTGCTCACTATGGCACAAGACCACATCCACCAACCCCAAACGTCCCTTCTGATCTCCTGTGTCCTTATACTGGTGCATTTTGGACATACCCATCACTGTGTGTCACACACAGCATCAGGGGCTGGCCATACTCACTCTGCTTTGGATATTGGAAAACACTGTGTGTTTTGGACACTAGAGCATTTCTCTCTTGTGATAGTAAATCTGGTATAATTAGGTACAGCATAATTAAAAATAGATTTCACAGAAATTAATTTGCAAACACAAAGATTCAGGAGCAAATTCAGTCCTGTTTTAATTCTCCTGGAGTCATCTGAAATGACCTCAGAGATGAATTCGGCCAACTTGAATATCCTTGTCTCATTATTACCAGATGAGCTGTGCACCTTACAAAGGGGTAATGGTTCTTTTGGACAAACATGATCACATACAGAGATGGGCATGTCCAGGATGGAGGCAATGGATAAAAGGACCTCTTGGCTTAGGGCTCTCTAGCCCTCATCTGCTGATTTCACTGTTGTTTTTGCTTAGCCAAAAAATTTAGTTTCAGCTTTTCTTGAAAATAACAGAAGTAACACACTCTCCTTCAGGTCACTGCCACAGTATAGCAAGCGCTGGGTGGCCCTTGGGAATATGAGCTTTCAGACAGATTAATACAGCTTGACTGAAGAAGGCAAGATGACAGACACTACTTAACAGACTCCAAGTTGGGCTCATCCTTGAACTATATTTTCCTCACAATCTGACGACTCCTCAGTTGGAAAAGTCAGTTCTCGAGTAATGAAGTGCAAATACTTTTGCTCTTGGTAATTACTTTTAGACAGTGGGCAAAGGGTAAAAGATTAGCTTTTCAGGTTTTTTTGCTTTTACTGACATTGTTTTAAATATTCAAATACACAGACACCAGAACCCCAGGTTCAGTGACAATAACTTAAAAAACACAACAACCAAATATTTTACAAATATTCTCATGTTTCCATGAAACAACTGGCTTGTTAAGGTCCTATACACTTAATGGGTTTGCAATCACCAGAAAAGCCATGGGGCCTTCACAAGGCCCTTGGAAAGTTTATCACAGGGAGTTTACCACAGCTACTGGGTCATCCTTGACTTTTTACAACCTTTTGTGAATTAGAAATAATGATACTAAAATGATGCACACATATTATACTCGTTTGTGGTTTTGCCCATAAAGGACATCACCAAGGACAAGAAGGAACAGATAGAAAATTTAACTCTTCACTCTCTTCCCTCTTGGCCCCCAAATTGCCAGTGAGTCTACTGCACGAGAGCACAGAATGTTTTATTTGATTCAGACCATCGGTGTGCTGGGTGTCCCTGAGGCAGCGGAGGCCAGGGCACAGGGAGAGGCAGCTGCCAGGCCCTGCCAGGCTGCAGGGAGCCCTGCCCGTGCCACTGCCGCAGTGGGGAGCGCGCAGCCCCGCGGCGACACACGTGCCACCATCGGCCTTCGGGGACCCACAACCCGCCCTAACAGCCCTGCTGGCACCTGGGGAAGACGTCTGCCGGCAGCCAGTGGCAGAGCCCCAACAGCAGCCAGCCCCTGGTGAGACCTGCTGAGGGCAGCAGCGTGAGGACACAGCCGGGAGCGGCATCTCAGCTGACGGGCGCAGGGAGAGCGCTGGCAGGAGGAGCACAGTGCTGGCCCAGAAGCACGGGCAGGATCACAGCTGGAGGGGCAGGCACAGCCAGCACTCAGAGCAGCCCTGCGTGCCGTGCTGCCCCAGGTGCGTGCAGAGCCCATTTTGTGCCCTCCTTTGCCCCTGGAGAGCAGGGATCTGTCCAAAACCTGGTCAAAAATGCTGCACTCTGAAAAACCCGTCTGATTCACCCATCTCTCCCTCCAAGAGCAGAGCCCCAGCCACCTCTAGCTGCCAAGGATAACAAAGTTGAAAAAGGGATGTTATGTTGTTCACCCAGCTAATGGAGAAAATCCCACTTTTATCTTGGCAAAACAACTTTCCCTTTCTACTGCTGGCAGAAAGAAAAACTGTCCCCACCTATCTGCATTGCATAACGCAGCTGCAGCATCTAGAGCAATGTTTACCTGAGGAAAAGATATTGGGCAAACAATTCGTGCCTGGTTTCCAGACTGCAAAGGGATGCAGCAGTTGGAATCCAAGAAAACAACAACAGCACTGGGTATCGGCCAGATCCAGGGATCACAAATTTGGAAAAGCAGCCTTCTGGGAGGACAACAGATATTAGAGGGCCAATTCAAAGTGAGCACTGGGGAGATAGGCAGGACAAGATAGTCAGGCTTTTCCACACTGGTAGGTGTGATCCAAGAGCAAGGCATTTTACCTGCCATCACAGCCCCTGAGAGACACCAAACCTGCCCTTGCAGCACCTGTCTGCACATGAGTCCCTGCCCTGCACCTCCCAGCCCCTGCCCTGCACCTCCCAGCCCCGCTGCCCTCTGCTTGCCCCAGGGCAGTTCCCCACCCCCTCCTGCATGGTCACCCAGGCTTTCATCTGTTCAGCATCCAGTATTCAGTTCAAAGACATCAATATGAAAATAGTGGGAGCACTGAGCCCCAGTGGATTGAATCCACCACTCCTTGCTCACATAACATACCCACACAGCAATGGCAAAGTTCATGCCTTGTGTTCCTAAGAGCAGGAATCTTAGCTAATATTGCTGCTCATTAAAAGTAAAAAACAACAAAAAACCCAACAAACCAAAACCAAGACTCTTTTCAAGGCTAAAAGAAAAAAAAGTCCTGCAGTCTTGGGAAATGTCTTTCCCACTGGCTTCTCCTTAAGGATTTGGTTTAGGCTTGTGGGAACTTAACACATTAGAAACTCGCCCATAATTTGCATGCCCCAAACAGCAGGGAGATATCACAAGATCTGGTAGTCCTGAGATTTTTTCCTTTGGCAAAATATATTCCAGAATTCACTTAAAGAAAAGTTCACACATCATTACAAATAAACTGTATTCAGCCAGTGAGTGAAGAAAGGGCACAAGATGACACATCATCTTGTGGTTTTGTTATACAAGCTTTGCTCCCTTACCTCATTTGCAAAATTAGGGTTGGTCATAATCCTTCCATCAGTCTTTCCTGAAAATTAGCAAGGGCCCAAACCAGATTTTCAAATTTTAAAAAATCTTCCCACACTTTTAAGAGATGTGAAAATGGATTTGCCAAATATTTCATTTGAAGGAGCTTTCTGAAGTACCGGCTTGGCATCTGAACGCTAAAATGCTTCTTTGTAAGTGATTTGGGAGATGCTCTAATGCATATTCCCCAGAAACACACACAACCTGAGTGATCCCCTATTTCACCCATTCCTCTGAGAGGGAATGAAAGGGAATGTGGGCCAGCAGGTAGACAAAGATTAAAACCTTTAAATTATATGCTTTAAAAACAGCATTATTTAAGAATACTGCTTATTTTCCCATAAATGCTCAGGTATGATAAATAGAGCTAAGATGGAGCAAGGACACAGAAGCCTGCAAATGCCTTGGCAGTGGGCACCTCCAGGGCATTCTACCAGCCCATTTTCCCCCCGAGCTTGGCAAAGTCAGACCAAAGAAGTCCTCCAAGTGAGATGCTGAAACCCCCTCCAGGCAGGTCTGAGCCACTCACTGCTGTGCAGGAACCCAAATGGGATAAGCTGGTGTTTCTGCTTCTGCAGGGAGGACGGAGGCTCTGAGAAGTCAGAAAGCAAACAGCAGAGCTGTGGAGAGGTAAGGGAGCAGAGTCTCCAGCAGGACTAGAGGAGAGACAGCCCCTGTACCTTGCCTAATGCTGGGGACCAGGCACTCTGCCCTTCAGCCCCCCCAAACCCGCCGGTGGGCGGCACTCCTCGGGAGCTGTGTCCTCCAGGCTCCCAAGGCAATACTCCTTTTTTGTAAAGCAGTGGTCTAGCCGAGCATGTCGGCCTGGCTGTGACAGCAGCACCCAGACAACCCAGAGCAGAGCCTGAAGCCCCTTTCTGCAGTGTCCAGGAAAGCCAACACTGCCCAAAGAGTGTATAATTCAGCTGGACATGCTCAATGGAACAAACCTTGCTATGCCCATTTTGCCAATGGCAACCCAGACACAGGGAAGCTAAGTGACTTGCCTAAGGTCACACCAGAAGTCTGTGGCCAATCCCAGTCCCACGAGGCCCAATCCACTGCCTTAACCACACACCAGTTTCTCTCTTTTATGTGGTGACCAGGCAGAAGCTGAAGGGCTGCTGATGTTTCGCAAGGCAAAGCCACATCCTCGAGCCCGTCCTTGGCACACGTCCTGCAGCAGCCAGCAACTTTGAGAGCAGCGCTGAAGCCTCACACAGCAACTGGAGATCATGGCTCACATTTCTCCCCTTAGAAAAAACACCCCCATGGCCCCAACCCCTGTCCTGCAAATGCCAGCCTCTCCACCACCGCCTCTCCTTCACCTTCAGTCTGCAAACTGGAAGCCAGCTGTTGCCATAACACTGTTGCCAAGGAAATACAACAAAATGCTTATCAATAAAGTGTTGGGTGTGCACAGACCGACCAGTTCAATTCCCTGGGCCTGGAGCCACTCCTCCTGTTCTCCAGCTGTCCTAGCCCACCTGTGACCTCCTCTGTGGCTTTAGACATTAGCACACACACAAGCAGAGACACAGAAAGGCTTACTGGCCTGAGGAGCTTCCTTGTTCCTTCAGTCCAGCACTGCAACAGACTGACCTGAGAGGCTGCATGGTCTCCAGACCCAACAGAACCTGCTCTGATCTCATGGACAACCCTGCTATGAGCAGCATGTTTGAGAAAAGGTTTCCTGAGGCCCTTTCCAGCCTGAACTACCCTCTGACTGTTGCTGCTCATTGTTCTGACTCCATTTGCTCCTTCACTGGCACAAAATGCTCACTTCCAACAGGCAGCAGCCCCCGTGGGGAGTAGCCCCTTTCTTTGCTGCAGCTCCACAAACATGTGGATGTCACTGTCCATGCTCACAGCTCTCGATCCTGCAAGAAATTATAGAACTTGGTACAGAAAAGTAAGAGCCAGATTTTGTAAATCCTTGTCAAAAGAAAGAAGCCTGAGTGATTCATAGACATGAGGCGGGGTATAGCTGACCCAGAGCTAGGGAACAAAGGCCAGAACCTTGGCGTTAACACTGGAGTTAACCAAATCAGGCTCCTGGAAATCCCCCACTGAGGATTTCCCAGACAGCAAAGGAGGAGGATTCCCAATTCCCAAATAAGAAATTCCAATATTGAATAAAGAAATACTAAAAAATGAAGCAATGACAAAATAAATTTGAATGTTTGAAGAAAAAAATTTTAAAAGCCTATGCACATATAATCAGGCCAGTAAAAATTTTGTTGCCAGTGTTACAATCTAAAAGAAAAAAAAAAAAAATATGTTTCTAAAGCTCCTTCCCTGCTCCAGAATAATCACTAAGAGATTCTTATTCTCTAATATTTGGGCAGGAAAATCCAACCACAAGTGCTTACCATACTCTGAACTTTTCCTATCTACTGCTCTCTTTTCTTTTAGGGCTTGGATGTTTTAAGAGACCTTACCTAGACGTAGGGTTTTTCCCCATACTTTGTTAAACAAAATTTTAAAACCAAGCTACTTGAGTGCTCACATTCTTCCAAACAAGTTCACACACCCCTTCAAAATTAGAAAGAGGAAATAACCTAACTTGATAAACAGGCTGAGATTTATTTTATTTTAATTATTAAAAATGACAGTGTTAATTTCAGGGTCTTCAATAATTCAGCTTAATTACCCAGGAGACAAAACTGTCAGACCAAACCCTGTAAAATATCTGTAAACAAAACAAAACAAAACAAAACGTATCAGTAGCAGGCAGAATGACTGAATCTATTACCCCAATCAAAAACCACGCTGCCAGGCGCTGGCATGGCTGCAGGTAACAAAAGTGATGCTGAACGTTTCAGGAGGGAACAGTGCTCCCGCATGCGGTTGGAAGCGGGTGATAGCATCCTTTCTTCCACTCTACTGGGGTTTTTTAAAGCCGTAGCCCCTCAGCCCCTCCAAACCCTTTTGTCCGGCAAAGTGCCCTGCACAGATGGCACTGACTTGCGAGACAAACCGTTCCGATAACTGTTCACCCTGGCCGGGAGGGGAGCGCACGGAGCCAGGGACCGTGCAGCCGCGAAGCGCCCTGCGAGGGGCATCCGCGCCCTCCCCCGCCGCGCGGGTCTGCGCAGGGCAGGGCAGAGGGGCGGGGAGAGAACCGTGCCCTAAAAGAAAAGCCTAGGTACCAAAAAGAGTTGAATTGGTCGTGACAGCAACACAAACGGCATCTTTGCTCTGCCTTGCCCGGGAAACCTCTCCAGCACAAAGGAGAGCATCCTGCTATTTATACAAACCAGCGCCTCCCTCCGCGCCAATCGGAGCCCCGCGTCCACCCGCCCTCCCTGCGTGCTTCTCCCGTTCCCGATGAAAATGGACCCCTCCATTTCATCTAACAATTTGTTTCTTCTCCCAGGCATATTTCAGGGGGGAGGGGAAACAGGTAGGAGTGCCCAGGGACAGGACCCCAAAGAAATGTGTGTCAGAGTCTTGTCACCAGACAATTCCTCAGAAAAATAAATGCCAAGTTAAATTCCATAAACCACCGTAATCACCACAAATGCGGATTCCTGCAAACAGAAATACCATCAAAAAGGTCACATCGGTAGCAAGTGTGACCTGTGCTTGGAGCCAGGCAGAGCCATGCCCTTCTGCTTTGCTGCTCCTGCATCTGGAGGAGGTGGACATCAGATGCTGCATCTCCATTTAGAAACAAAAAGGAAATCTATGCCTTTTATTGAAGGTACTGTTGTGGAATTTGGTAAATAGATAAAATGTTCAGTATCTACTAGCATGACTATAAACACAAAAAAAAAAAAAGAAAGAAAGGAAAAGCCTGCGGCAGGACTAATATTAATACCCAGTCATGTCACTCTCAATTAAGTTCATATCTAATGAGCCCATTTTCTCCTTGCACTGTCCACTGATCCTGTAAGCAATGTCCAATGAAAAGCATAAAATGCTGCTTCTGGAAAGCAATGATCTGTACTGGTGAATTTTGAACTGACCAATTATGAACATTATTTTTAATGGAACGAGCAGGGTTTCTACCAACTATAGTCATCAATGCCAGAAAATGTCTGTGTCCACAAAATGTCCAGACACACTTCTCTCAGACTGCAACCACTATTGCTATTACTTGATTTCCTATTACTATTATCTCTGTAAATATATATATATACATAATGTAAATAAATCTCCTGTGCACCCTAGCTGTCAACCACTGTCACTCAGCATTGCATTGTTTGGGGGAATGCCTGTTTCCCAGGAACAGCAACCATTTCTCTAGATTATACAAAATCTGAAACTCAGCGAAATCTATCCAAGAAGCACCCTTTACTATTAGGTAGTAATTTAACTGTGTTGCCCTAAAATCAACTTCATAGCATTCATACATGGAAAATCTTACATCATCCCCCAAAAGCGCTTATCTGTTGCCTGCAGAAGGTGTGGCAGGGAGAACCAAGAGCAATGCTGGGCAGATCTGAAGCAAGCAGAGCAGGATAGCACTGTGGCCAAGTGAACAAGTCCTGACACACAGCTATCCCTGGAGGAGGTTATGTTATGCCCGCATCCTCCGCTACAGCCTTCATTCCCACAGGCTTCCATCCATCCCTGGGCTGCACTCCATGACAAGGTACAGGCACACCCTCCAAAGCATTTTAACAAAAACTGGTTGAAGGGAGAAAGTTAACATGCCCCCCTAGTCTAGTTCACTTTATAAAATTAATCTTTGGATTGACTATATTAATGTAATCCACATTAGCCCGCACGGCTGGAGGCTCATGGAGGTTGTGTGGGGCTCTGACGTACATGGAAGGGCAGCTGCTTTGCTCCAGAAGGGAAGAGACACCTCTCCTCATCATGACCCTCAACACATTCCTCTCCCTGCATCCTCTTCTCCCAGGTACACATCACTTAATCCCAATCATCATACAGTGCATGGCTGGCTGATTCTCATCCCCTCCCAGGGAGCTGTGGAGCATACAGCCATGGCTAAGAAGCTCTCTACATCAATTCTGAGTTGAGAAGACACAGAAATAAACAGAACCAGCTTCCAATATGGATATGGTGTTGGTCTACCCTTCTCAGCCAGGGAGAGCACACTAATAATGGGTGGTTAAACCCAAAATACAGATCAAAAGCCATTTTAGCCAGTGGGAGGCATACTCAGGCAGGCACAGCAACAACCGGAGAGCGAGTTTTGAAGCCAGGTATAGGCCTGTCCTTTGCAAGTGCATCAACAGTTGTGCCCACACCATTGGCCCAGCTTGCCCCACAGCTTTGCTCTGCCTTCATCCAGTGTGTCACCAGTAACATCTCATCTTCTGTCCAAACCCAACAAACATACAATTGCAGGCCAGAACAGTAATCCCGTTGGGATGATGGATAGACTAGGAAGACTGTGTTGATCTTCCATCCTCCTTTCCTGGTACTGCCGGAATTTTCTTACTGCTTTCTCCCTGTTTGAGGTAACAGGTGTTTCAAGGAGGGACAGTGAAAGAGCAGAGAAAGAAACAGGCACTAAAGTACAGTCCACTTCTCAAAGATTTAAGCACACAGATTGAATTCCCCATGAAGGTTTCCCTCAAAACCTTTAATAAGAAAAAAAAAACATTTCCCCCCCCCCTCAGATTGGACCTGTACTTGCAAGAAAATAAGATCTCTCCCTTGGGGTAGGAGAAGGGGGAGAAAAAATGCTCTGAGCCAGTTCAACCTCAAAGAAGCAATGCTGTTGTTTTAAAATTACCCGTCCTTCTGAAGTCAGCCAGTCAGAAGTGATTCTTTCCAAACCTATCTGCTTTGTTTTTTTCTCACTGCTTTAGCATGGTTTTACAGGAGAGGGAGGATGTACAAGAAAAGTGAGTATGCTCAGGAGGTATTTGAGTCCTAGATGACCCTCACCCCCACATACACACACTGCAATCTGATACAATCATTTTATTACTGCTTTAGCTCTGCTAAATCCAATTTATCCACCAGGCCATAAATCTTGCTGTGTATAGCAGTAGAGCCTTGGTTTCAAGCTCCGAGAGATGCTTCACCAGGTAATGAGTGTCCCAACCAGGTTACTGTTTAACCTGCAGAGTGGCAGTGGAACAAACAGCATGTCAGCGTGTGCAGCTCCAAATGGCAACACAGCAGATGATCGAGACCCAAATGTTTTGCAAATAGAGAGGAAGAAAAAGAAAAATATTTGTATTCAGCAGCTCCACCAAGTCTGTATAAACACTCCAAGGTCAGATCCACATGTGGACTGCTGAATGATCAGTCATGTGTTATGAAATTCTCCCTCCAAAACCCTCAAGTTTTAAGAGTGTCTGGCAGAGACAAAAGACCTGGTAGAAAATCAAATCTGTTTCACAGGGTAATTATCTACCATCTTTTACAAATGTTGCCAGAACTGGGGGAAAAAAAAAATGGGAAATTAGGATTATCGCCTCCAAATGCTGCAAGAAGAGCCCCGTGTCCTCTTGCACCACCGCCGTGCCCGGCAGTCTCGCAAGGCTGAGCGCTTGCACAACCCCAGGGCTGGCACCCGGCCCACTGGTTCAGGGAGGGGGAAGCACGGAAGCGGCATCCATCAACAAGCAGAGAGAAAAATGCACAGGGGTGTGATCCTAAGCTCTGGGAAAAAGGCTGGAGGGCTCCTTTAGTCATCCCTTTGCCACAGGTAATGCCAGTTGGGACATGGGCTTGATGCCTGCTTTGGGCAAGCGGCTTGGCTGCAAGGTACCTGTTGGCCATGTTTTGGGAGCTTGCTTTGTTTTCTCCTTTATTCCAAGTGTGAATGTAGGAGTTGGCTTGACTTTGATACTGGAATTCCTGGACCAGGACAAGCAGACTGGTGGCAAGGAAGCAGAGACTGGTAAGCAACCAGTTTTGCCACTGGAGAAAACATGCTGTGTATCTGGACCCTTTCCCTGTCACCCTGTAAGGTCTATTTTGAGCCCAAGCATAAACTGCGATTCCAAGGCAAAGGAGGTCCCTCAACCCATGCCACACTAAGGAAATAAGGATGGTCCCTTGGTTTGATTTCATTGCACGAGGTATTCCCCCTGCCCCCACTCCAACAGTTTCTTATGAAATCAGCTGAAGCACTAGGAGCAAAGAAAAAGAAATTAATTCTTAAAACAATGGCAACCTGCCGAGTTTTTAAAGAGGCAAATCTTGAGTGGCTCTCTGGAAACTCAGGTAGGTCGCGGAATGAGCCAAAGGGAGAAACTAAGTATTCCACTCCCTTTGCTCAGCCTCCTCTTTTTCATGTATTTCTGCTTGATACAAAAGTTAGTAACAACCTAAATGGAAGTAGGGACTACAAACGCAAGGACCTGCTCATGGATACTTCCAAGACCCAGTAGCCCTGTCAAGAAACTCAGCCCAGGCTGCAAACTCTGCTGGAGCTGCAACAATCCATTTGGGCATGTGGGAAGCTCAAAGGCCCTGTGCCAAGGTGGTTTCTCCCTCTCTGAGGGCAGGCCATGAGGCATGCGTGCTGGTAGGATGCCTTCCTCAAGGACTTTATCATTCCTCACAGAGATTGGCCCACTGAGCTCCTGGTGACCAGCAGTCGGCCTGTACCAGCTCCTCCCTCTCTGCGTAGCATCGCCCTCACACAGCCAGCTGGTTTGGGGCATAACGCTTCAAAAAAGGAAGCACATTGATTTGACAGTCCACTGGGGAACAAGACTTCTCTGCAGCCTAGAAAACATGACCTACAAAGGATGACTGAAGGAACTAGGTTGTTTAGTCTAGTGAAGACTGAGAATAGACATGATAACTGTATCTGAAATACATGACAAGTAGGTGGAAAGAATAACCTGTTCTCCTTTCCCACAGCAGACTGGACATGGCAAAACCAGACCTAAACTGCAGTGATAAAGATTAAGGTTAGAGGTTAGAGGTTAGAGGTTAGAAAAAGCCTTCCAGCTGGGAATGACAGTGCCACACTGGAAGCCACTGCCTGCTGAGGTTATGGAATTGCCATCTGTGGAGGTTTTAAGACCAGGCTATAAAAACACCGATTTAGATATGAGGTGGTCTTGCCTTAGGGTGGAGAGATGAGCTAAACGACCCCTGAAAGACTCACATCCTGTTGTTGCTTAATCAATTAGTAACAGTGGTTCACAAGTCAATATCACAGTTTTCAGATCAATTGGTTCGTCTGAGGCCTGTTATTGACGTCTGCATATTTTGTGCTAAGCCCAGTCCTCCCAGGACTACTGCTCTGTCCGAGGCTGGTCCCAGACCCCTACCAACAAAGCAGGCAACCACAAGAGCATATCTGCTTTGCACATTGTATTCCATGAAGTGGAGGAGGTCCAAAGTAGCAGGTCTTGCTCACAAGGACAAGATTTCCAAATGATGGTGGAGCTGACAGAGGATCACACAAAACTCTGAAACACAACCAGTGCTCTCCTGAACTGGTGTCCCTTGGCCATCCTGTGACCAATGCAGCCCCAAGCTGTGCACACAAATGGAGAGGTTTTGAAAACAATTTTCAAATCCCCATGAACATTTTTGTTGCCAGCCACCAAAGTCTGCAAGCAGACTTCTGTAATCACAGGGAGTGTGTTCTGTCTCTTGGTACATGCATACACCACAGACACATAAGACACACAACACAACAAGTAACCATCAGGGGAAAAACCCAGTGTCTAAGCAGACATCAAGAATGTATTAACCTTCTGAACCCAGCTCTCCTTAGTTTCACCTCCGAGCAGAAAGTCTCCAGTTCAACCTGTGCATGAGAGGAGTGTCTAGCCTCTTCCACCTCCCTATGCCAAAAACCAGACACCAACAGGAAGGTCCAACCTGGACCTGGTTAAAGGCGACAGAGGTGGGCCAGGCTTCGCTTCCCACCACAGTGCAGCCAAGCCACCGGTCAGCATTTCAGCTGGAATTCTGGCTTCCCTCCCAGCTCCCTCTCCCTGAGAGCATCATTTCTTCCTTCCAAGGCATGGCAAGGGACAGCTTGCTTTGGGGAATACACATTTTTGGAGCCAAGGGGACAATTCAGTTCAACAAACTGAACAACCTCTTCCTTAAAACTCTCATTTCAGAATGTTCATGGCAGTCCCAAACACACGAGCACCTCAATGGTAGAGAAACAAGTGTAAACAAGCCATTGGCTTTTATGCACCACCAGAAATCAGGTACTGATAAAGGTCTGGCTTTAACAAGGGGCATAAGGAGACATATTTAGCATCTTTTTTTAATCCTCCTAAATTGCAAGCAGTTTTTCAGCTATATTAATTCTTTGAAGCGAGTGGTTCTCCACTAATCATCCTGGTTTATGTTTACATTATGAGGTGTAATGATGCATCCCAGGAATGTTATGGTATTAGTTAAATTAACTAAGACAACTCTGCCTGCAAACTGATGAATTTTAATGTGTCAACATCAGATACGAGAACGCAGTTGTGTGGGTCTCCAGATTCACATGACCATATGGTTCAGAATTCTAATTAATTCCTTTGGATTTCATTTCACATAACTTACAGCTACATTAATTCAATATTTTTTTCAGAATTTTGGAGAAACATATATTTTGCCAAGCTGTGACTTTTCAGCTCACAGTAAGTGTTAAGTGTAAGAAAAATGTTTCATTTCCTATTTTCCTGATAACCTTGTCTTACTTCCCTGTGGGCTGGCATTCTTCCCAAACCAGAGGTCAGGCAGAGCTGTTCTGCCCCAAACAGACTGCAAAGACCCACTTTGCAAGAGCCATAAAGGTTTATTACTGAAAACAAACTCGTTTTCAAATTGTTATGTGCTGTGGGCAATCAATCAGACAAACTCTCCGAGAGGAAATGCAATCCAGGCTTCTGAAACACAGTGATTGTGACAAGCAGGGATAGCACAGACCCTGGAGCCAGGCACTGCTATCATCACTGCAGACCATCACAGTCATATGAGCATTGACAGAAGATTTCCAGCTCCATGGGGTGTTGCACAGTGCATGGGTTTGCAAGTTCCAGTTTGGGGACAGTGGTATTTTCTCTTCTTTATCTGACCCCATTTCTTAATGATCCACATTCAAGATCTCCCTCTAGGCAACAAAGAACATTTACTTGTGCTTCTCATTAGTTAAACCAAATCTGAATAAAATGAAAGCACAAAGCACACTCATCCCAGAGCTCAAAACAGATCTGGTCAGACATAAATGCCATCCACTGTTACTTTAGAAAAAAATACTTCAGCACAGAAACTAATAATCCTCAAGATCTCCATCGTGTGAATGGTGCAACTGCAACATCACTGATTTTCTGAAACATGCAATGCTTTCAAAAGCCAGGTACAGTAACAACAGCCCTCAGTAGCCTTGAAAGGCCCCACGAGTGACCGTGACTGCGGCAGGTGCTGGTTCGTGCCCAGTAGGAGAAGTCTGTTATCTGCAAGCACATCTTAGCATGGCTACCTTCAGGTAGGATTTCTTCTGCTACAGTTACACATTCTCACAGCATGGCACCAAAGGATGGGCTTGAGAGGTTTAAAGATTTAAGATGTTTCTCTCCCTTCAGGAGAGTAGCAAGTAACTACAGGCACTACAAATTTAACAGCTCAGCTCTGCAAGAACTAAACATGCTCAGCTTCCCATCTACACTGCCCAGCGGGGGAAGGTTTTAAGGCGTCAGACGATGTTTGTTCCATTTTTTGAAAGGGTCAAGAGGACCCAAGACTGGGATTGCCAGATCTGCAATTTCCCACATCCCTCACTTCAGAGAATTGCTAGGGAAAATCTGAACACAAAACCCCAGTGCAAGTGCAGAATTACTGGTGGCAGTCCCCAAGGTGCTATTACAGAAGCTCTGGTGGGGGCTGGGTGATACAACACACAGTGACAATGGGTCCTGGCTGCCTCCAGTCTCTAAATAAAAACACTCTGGAGCAGTCACAATACTTTTGCTGCCACAAGGGTCAGTCCCTCCTTTAAGTCTGAGACTGGGCATTAGCCAACTGATAGAGCAAATAATTCACCAAAACACCAAAGCAATCAACATCATTATGAACCAGCTTTTTCCTTCAAGAGGTATGAGACACTTTGACATTGCTGAGAATTTGGGCTACAGACCTACTCTCCCAAAATCATGTTACTCCCACGCTTGCACAAGAGGTGTAAGAAAACATCAGAAAGCAGCAGGGCAAAGGGCCATTTCAGCTAAGGCAGGAATTCAACCAGAATCCAGCAACTGCTGCTTTTCGCATTCTCTCAAAGGGAAAACCACATCAACACAAGCCACCAGCCTCTCCACTCCTCTCCCCACATGGGAGAAGCTCACCTTTGCCTGGTCTGGACCAGCTCTAGCACCAACTGCCCTTGGCCACCTCTTCAGCAAAAGAAGAGGGTAAGACAAGAAAGCCTTGTCCCACAGCTGAAGGACATGGCCAGGGACTGGGAATGCCACTGGCTCTTAGACTCCCTCTTAGCCTCCTCCTCAAATCCAGTTCCAGATCTGGCACCTTGTTTCTGGAGGGAGGCAGGTAGCCTGACCTCAGCAAAATAAATTAATAGATCTGTTGAGTTTAAAAGGTTCAAATTCCCTCTTTCCACCCCAAAGAGTCGAAAGAAAGGGACATCTTTGGGCTTGTTTTGAAGCTCCAATTCATATTAAATGGCAGTCCTACAGGGAGGGAACAATGGTGGGAAACAAAACCCCAGAAGTATTGAAAAGAGCATTTCTGAAGTGAAACAGCTACACAGTTTCATCTCACGAACCTCTGTAAAAGATGTTACTAATGCACAAGACTCCATCTCTGTAAGTGCTGCGTGACAAGCAGTCAGACAGAGCCGATGAGCATTTACCTAACAACAAAACCACAGGAAAAACTGGGGGAAAAAACCCAGATTGCAATCCTAATTCTGCTAGCAATCTTTTGCTTAAATATTATTATTATGTAGTTGTTATTTGCATTATAAGCCTAGTCACAGACAGACAACAAGTCTTGTCTGAGCTGCTGTTCAGACACAAAATAAAGTCAAGTTTTTCATCCCCAGCTGACTGGAGATATCACAGCTAGAGCAGGGACACACAGGGGACTGTGGGAGCCGTGCAAGGGCTGCCTCCCTGTTTCAGCTCAGACAATAATCACACCAAGTGCACGAGATCCTGCCGTGGTGCCCACTGAGGTAGAGCAGCCCCACCCTGGGCTGTGATAATCCATCCCACCTTCCCCATGCACACACCAGGGACCTGCCTGTGTTCTCCTGCATAACACTTAATTGTTATTTCTCCTGTGGAAGTGCTTAAAGACTCCTAAAGCGCTTACAGCCCCATCAGCCCAGGCACCATAAAAGCAGGGAGACCAAGGTCAGTTCCCAACCACAGAGACAGGTGAGATTGAACACATTAACCACAGTGGTCTCCAAAGCCTCAGGTGGCTCCCAGAAAACCTTTAACTCAGCCTGAGAGCAGCAGATAACAACTCACCCCACATAACTGAATAAGAGAGGACAGTTTCTGAATATCTCAAAGAAAAGAGAAAAAAAAAAAAAAAAAAAAAAAAAAAAAAAAAAAACAAAGAAAAAAAAGTGATTCCCTTATCAATTAAAAACTTGTTCTAAGTGGCTGTTAAGGGAGAGTTCGTTCGTGATCCACATTTGTGTGAAAGCAATATAGTTTTATGACAAAAGATTTCTATTTTAAGTCCCTTGGGCTTTTGTATTGAAGTTTCTCACCCCACAGTGGGACAGTGGCAGTGAAGCAAAACATCACAGACAGATATGGATGTGCTGTGCTGAAATGCTGCCCCCAGATGAAGGAGTTGGACATTCTTAAGTTCTGACAATGAAATGATGTTTATTAAAACATGGAGAGTAATTTCCTATAAAAATACAAAGTTTTACTCAAATCCCAGAGCAATCTGTAAGGCTGATGCTAGCAGCCACCCTCATATAAATCACTGACTAGGTTTTGATAGATATCTCATTAGCTATTGTACCAGGAGCTCAAGTACACATTGATGAGTGCTGTGGAGCACTACCTGTCTTCCCACATCTTTTCAAATAGGTGGAACAGGCAAAAATAAATCTTCTGTAGGCTTTGAAAAGACCAAGATGTTTCAGAAAAGGCTTCTCATCACTATTTTTTTTTTTCTAATGCAAGCTAAAGAAAAGATCCACTGAAGTCTCTACTCTTTCATGGAAGAGATCACAGCTGTATTGCTGGTCTCTTCTAGTGCTCAGCAAGTGGTCCTTTCTCAGACTACATCCCTGCTGATGCAAGGGGAGTTAGGAGGCTGGACCCTGACCTGGGAGATCACCCACTACCCCCAAGGCAGACGGATCCTGCAGTGCACCACAGGCACGGCTGCCACAGCTGCCTGGGACAGAGGGTCTGCACACCCTGTGCCCAAGGAAAGCCATGTCTGACCATGCCTTTGACTTGCATTTATTTCTTAGATCCTGTCTACATTTTCATCTCTTCTAGACTCTGCTGATGTTCTTCCTCCTTCACATCTTCATGTCTTGCTACTTCTCTGCCTTCTTTTGCTGCTGTTCTATGCTTTACTTTCATTTCAAGAATACATATTTAAGCAAGCAAAATTACAAATGCCTATTCCCCCCTTTATAATAAAACACAGACTTCTGCCACAGCAGGTTTATTTCTGGCTCTGGCCAAAGAAGGTGAAGAGTTTATCCAGGCAACCTGTGCTCCACAGGCAGATCAGTGCAGACACTAATGGGTTGGTCCCACTCTGCAGGGAACAGCAACTTCTTCCACCAGGCCAACCATCTCCAAAAATGCCACTTTTCTGCCCAAAGCCTTGTCTGAACACACGTAAGTCACATCAGCACAACAATGCCAATGTAGCCAAGGAAGAAACAGCCCCTTCCATCTTTGCTCTGATGCCATCACACCAGGGTACACACGTGCTCTCCACCTCCACCACGCTCCCTCCACCGAGAGCGGGGATGCACAGCGTGTTCCTGCGGCGAAGCCACGCCTCAGACAGAAGGAACTGCACAGGAGAGAGCAAACAACACCAGAAGCAGGCACCAAACCCACAGACCTGGGTATGTACTGCAGCGATGACACACCTTGGGAGGCTCCCATTCCTCCACCTCCCAGTCCTGGAAGCATGTGAGAACAGAGGAGGACAAGCACCACGCGCTCTTCCTCCTTCCCAGCAGTGCACTCACTCCCAGCTCTCCTTTCAGAGAGGAACCAGAGGGACACACCACAAAAAGAGACTGAAAAGCATCAAATGAGCCACAGTTAAAGGATTGGCTGGAGAGTTTTTTGGAGGAGTTCAACTCTTTTGAGGAAAGGATGACTTGTTTTAAATAGAAATAAATAAATAAATAAGCCAAATTTTTAATTTTAATTTCATCAGATCAGCTCCGCAACTTGAATTGCATCTGTTTCGGCAGCGTGACCAGGCCCTTGAAACCAGCAGTGATAAGAGCCCTGTTTCCCACCAGCAGCAGCAGACAATGTGCTATTTCGTGTCGAGACATTAAGCAGATTAGCAGCAGCAGCCTGTTTGAGCCCATTTTGCTGCCTTGGCTCCGGGGAAGGCTCAGGCTGAGGGAGCAGCTCCAGTCTGGCCCCACAAGTACAACTTCAGAGCCCGGCAGGTGCTGAGCAGAGCAGGTCACAGGCACATCCTGGCAGCTCTGCAGAGTGATCAGCTTGCAACCCCAGCTCAAGGGACTGCAATTTAGAGCTGGACAGCCACCCCTGATATACACCAAGCTCTGAGGGATACAAACAGGACCATGTCACCAAAAATTTCAAAGTAGCCATTGGAAACCCAACTGTGGGTAACCCCCAGGACTGGCTCGCTACCCCCAAGCAAAGACCATTTTATACCTCCATCTGCACAACAGGGAACTGCTGTTATTTATTGCTGCCAGTGGGATCAGTCCTGCACAAAACCTGGAGAAAGACAGGGCACCTGATTGAAGTAGCTAACAAGCCTACTGCTGCCTAAAACGGTGGCTTTGTGCTTTTATGAAATACTGAGGCCTCCCAGACAGCACGAGGAGGAATGGAGAAATAAAAACATCCCTTATCACTTAGGATGCTTTAGAAGAGATTAGATAAATCAGATGTGTTTCAAGACAGGAACCCAGGCTGGCAGAGGAATCTGCGAGAGCATCCCTGACAAGCTGGGAGGTTATGGACAGTCCAAGGGGTCACTATTCATTTCCTTCATTACAGGGGAGAAAAACCTTGGATTTTTTTTTTCCGTTGTCACCCAAGGCCATGATATTGCAAGGGATTAGAACCACTGAAATACTTTTTTCTTACCTCGTACCAGGGAACTGAGCAGCCCAGGATGGACTCCTTGACTCAAATATCTGTTTTTCCAGGCCTCGTGTCTGCTTTGCAAAACTCTCAGCACAGAATTAAAGCTCTTTATTGCTCAAAGCACAGATTGCCAAATCAAAGCACAGGCTAACCCTCCTCAAAGGCATCGTGCTCAAGACAGCTCCAGAAGCAGCCCTAAACTCAGCAATAAAATAATCAGAGGCCTCTTCCCAGGTCCCAGTACCAAGCATCAGAGGAAGCAGAAGGTCAGGCAGTGGGGAGGACGTTAGCCAGGTCAGTCTCCCCCCAAACCAGGCTGTCTGGGGAGCAGTTCTGCTCCAAAACAACTGCCCCAGTCCACTTGTTCCTGCCAGCCTTGCTTCATACTTTAAACCTCTGCACTCCTCCACAGACCACTGTTCCTTGCAGCTTCTCCTTCACCCTGTCCCAGTCTCTTTCATAAAGAGAATAGAATAAGAAAATGCTGAGCTATGGTGAAGAAGTATGAGTGGATATGAAAAGTTTTGCAGGAGAGGCCAACATTTGGACTCTTCTTCCCTGCAGCATTCCCAGATGCAGAGCATCGTTTCCAGTTTCCAACTCTGACACTTACTCAGTTCCTGCACCTCCATCTCCTCCAGCAGTTTCAATGGCCAGGTCACAGAGGATGTGGAAAGCCAGCTCAGGCAAAAGCCAGTTCTCCTGAGCTTGCAGTAATGAGGGGGTTTGTAGGTCCAAATGCCCCAGATCCAACTGCCTGCCTTGCTCTGCAAATTAACCTTTCTGTGTTGGATGGACTTTCTAGCAGAATAAGCTTGGTTTTCCTTTGGGTGCTTTTACAGTCCCATGGCCAAGCCTATGAGAAGGCTGCTCTGAGAGAATTACAGCTCCAGCAGTGTTTCATGAACCAGTTGTCTCAGCAGCAGAAGCTGCACAAAGCCTGAAAGCGCAACTGGAAGGCAGCATCTTGGCACTTGCCCTGTGGCTTCCTACAAAAGCTTCCCTTTTCACCTCCTTCACCACAGGAAAACCTCACTTTCCACCTCTTAAAACTGCAAAAGCTGCAAGTGAGAGATTCCGGAAGGAAATAAAACCAACATCCATTCCAGATTAATAGCTTCAAGAACTGGTCAAGCCAGGACTTTTTCAAGTGTCCTTACTGAGGACTTCTCTGAGGATCCCCAACAAGGACTCTTCCAAGTATCCCCAACAGAGACATTTCCAAACATCCAGAGCAATGACCCTTCCAAGTATTCTCACCAGCAGTGATGGGCTGAAGCAGGCTGCCAAGCAGCCTGCCCTGCCTAAGATTGCAGGAGAGCTGCTCTGTGTCAGCTCGCAGCAGGGCAGGCTCCTCTGGTCACCGTGACACTGGAGCAATACCACCAGGAAACAGGAGCTCAACACTGGCTTGCAGGGTTCAAGCTGCTGTCACTTATTTCCACATAAAGACTATTGAAATGCAAAGGCTTGTAACTACCTCTTTGCTGATCATTTGGCAATAGGATAAATACACTGGTGAGTACAGAGGGAAAGCAAATAGAAGGACTTGTCACTGCCTTGTCACTCATCCTTTTTTGAAGTGGCATATCTGGATTCACAGCTCTGCAGCTGGGAATGACACCCATACAGTGATGGATCTGGTGCAGACTGTACAAACATGGAAATTTGTAATGAAAAGTAAAAAATTCCTCCCTAACCTATGAACTTCAGCATTCAGGAAGGTCCCATAGAACCACATAAATGCTTCAGAGCAGTTCTCTCTCCCTTGAACACCCTGCAGCAAGAAAGTGTCTCCAATCAAGAATTTCTTTTACCCTTGATGGCAAACACACAATGTACACTCCCTATTTTTAGTTGTGACCTCGGATACTTAATGACTTCAAAACATATGCTTAATTCACACATATGCAAGCAAGAAAAATTACTCATAGGCAAAGAATAACAAATGTTTGACATTTAAATGAGACTTATTTGTAAGACTAGTTAACATTTGTATTAATTAAGGCATACTCGATGAAAGATTGTTCTGTGTCACTCATCCTAGTATATGTGAAGATTGTTGTCTATGTGTAATTACCTGCCTGTACTTTCCACATGAGTATCATTAAAGACAGCAGAATTTTAATGCAATATTCTAATTGAAAACCTCACAAAAAAGTCAAGTCATGAATGTCATCAAGATCAAAGGCCTTGGTGCATAGAAACAAAATATATCTAAAAATCCTCTGGTACGGATGGATCGACAGCACTCTACCCCTTTGAAAAAATTCTATCAGTTTATCACATTTTTGGGAATATTTGTGCCTGCCCAGATCTAACTGGATCACACAGATATCTGTAATGCTGCTTTCACCTTTCTGGAACAGAAAAAGCAGTAATAAGGCAGGAACACAAATGACAGAGGGTGAGCTTTGGCCTGGCATCTGCACCAGGGAAAGAAAACTAAATCAACCAACATTCCCTCACCAAGAAAGGGCATTTTCTGGGTCTCCAGTTTCCAGTAGGAGGAGATGCTTCTAATAAAAACAAGAGGGAAATGTCTCAAGTTGCTCCAGGAGGGGTTTAGACTGGCTCTTAGGAAAGCTTTCTTCACCTAAAGGGTTGTCCAGCATTGGAACAGGCTACCTAGGGAAGTGATGGAGGTATCTAACAGAGGTGCAGATGAGGCACTTAGGAGCAAGAGTTAGTGGTGGACTTGGCAGTGCTGGGTTAAGGACTGGTCTCAGTCATCTTAAGGGTCTTTTCCAACCTAAATATTTCTACAATACAATAAAAATTACTTCTAGCTGAACAACATTACTGTCAGTTTTGTATCTGTGAGATTATACTGGACCATACCCACCAAAGAAGATGGGGCTGAGGTCCTTGGAGAGCAGGCAATGCCACAAGCTGTTCTTTAGAAAGGTTTCTTCAACACTCAAACCACTTCCCTTCCAGAAACATAAACTTTCCTAAAGAGAAGAGCTTCTACCAGCACAAATAAATAAATAACAAAGTGGCTGCAACCACCCCAGCTTTTAATTAAACTGCAACTGAACAAACAGCTCGACAGCCGCTGTGCCGGGGTGGCCGTAACCTGCTCCTGCCGCTGCCCTTTTGGCTTTGTGCTCCCAGGGTCAGATTCTCAGCATACCCTTGCCTGCAGCCCTGCCTTGCCTTTGAAGCTGCACAAGCTCTAGGTTTGTTGGGGTTTTTTGGAGGTTTTTTTTACCATAAGGGCAACATCATGCCTGGCACACACCCAGCTGCAGGTGGGGATTTCCTTACCCTCCCCAGGACTGAAGAGGTGTTTGGTGGAAACAGCTCCCAGGAGCTCGGGGAAAAAAGGCAGAAAGCTTCAAAAAGGTATTACATTAATCTGACAAGTTGCTTCCTACCATCACTCATTATCTTCTAGGAGAGACCTAATATTTCTAACAAACATAAATGGAGCTATGGCCTAGTAGCACGCATTCATCACAAGCATAATTCCACCAGCAACAAATTTGCATCCACCCCGCTCCCTGTTCTAACTTTGTCAAACCCACCTCTTGCCTCTAGAAAAGAAAAACCCACAAAAATAAGCACCACACCTTTGTACCCTTATCTTTTAACACAACACAGTACGTTGTGTTTTATTTTAACAGCTCAAGTTTTCAAGGTTTTCCACCCTGGACTGCATTATCAGATCTCCCTCAACCCAGCACTGAGAGAAAAAAAAAAACAGTACTATTGAAATGCAAGTACTTTATAGTGACTGTGCATTGTTCATAAGAGATCAGGGATAGCTTTTCCATTTAAAAAAAAAAAATAAACAACCAACCCTAAGATATCAGGCATCATTTTCACTGCTTTATTAAGCCAAGGATCTGTTAAAGTGCAGATTTCCCCCCTGTGCCAATAACACCTGGCAGTACATAACACACTAAGCCTTTTTACTGTAATGACACTTCCATTGAAATTCATGCAGGCATTTGACTACATTTCCAGAGAGGAATATTATTCAGTGAGGGAACACAGATCCGCTGGGAGGTGAGAAGGGGTAGAAGAAAATTGCAGGCAATTAGTATTTTCTTGACCTAACTACAATTAGTGAATTTGTAAAAGTCCTCCTCTGAAATGTTGGTTAATTTGATCCAAGCATAACTCAAGAAGTATCTGTTGCATTCCTGCCCTCACAAACACAGACCAGCACACTCACGAGTCAAACCCAGAAGAAAAGCAGTGCCAATCCCCTCTGCCCCCTGCATTCACCCCAGCAGTGGGCAGCCCCCTCCCACACTACCCGTGGAGTCCTGGGCTCCCCGCAATCTGATCGAGGGCTGATGCACTCAGCAAAGGAACAAGGGAGGAGACTTCAAGTGACTAACAATACTCTTCAAAGAGAAAAAATATTTTCCCATGGTTTAAAATTACCATCTGAACTTTAGTAGAAAAGTGATAGTGCTATAGCCAGAGGTACCAGATAGCATTATCCCATCCCCTGTCATATGGGAACGTGAACTGCAGCCCCACCACAGGTAATCCACATTCTCAAAATACCCTGCTGACCTATGTGCCCAGGTGCCCCCATCACATAGGTGGTCTGTTTCTTTACAAGATTGCAACTGGGATTTCTTTGCTTTCATGCTTTCTCTGCTTGAGAGACAACCACACACATGAAATGGGGAGAGAGGGGCTGGGGCTCAGGGAAGGGGAGGTGGGGGTGGTCAGGTGAAGCCTGCAGAAAGGGTAAGAAGCTTCTGTGACAAGATAAACAGTGATCACTTCCCAACAGCTTAAACACAGGATACCACTTCTCCTGTGAATGTATTTACACCTAAATAATACATCTCTGACTAAAGGCAAGGACTAATCAAAAGCTGCCATTTCAGCTGTGCACTGCAAAAGTAAACCACCTCTAAAAGTGAAATGCTAGAGGAAAGACAGTGATATGCTTTTGATTTATAGGTTATTTTTAAAATTAGTGGTGGGGGAGTTCTCCCAGTAGCGCTCGAGAAGGTCTCTGTTTATTTGAGGAGCTCACAGGAGCAGGGACTCCTGTTCAGCCCCATAGCCCACATGGAGCCCAATCTACTCTATCAGTATTTATTTACCTTTAAATACAAAAGGAAGGCTATCCAAACAGAAGTTGAGAGTGTCCAGCAGATAATTAAGTAAGCTAATGCACAGATCTATTTAGATAAGAGTGAGCATATTGGTACAACCAAAAGGCAGGTCACAGTTTATAATCCATTCTCTGTATAAACAAGCTCCACCAGTGCCCCTCACACCAGAATTGTCCTTGGGGGTAACACTCTTTCCCTCCTGAAACCGTTACGAGTGCAGGATTTTGGCAGTGGGCAAGGACACTGCATTTGGGCTGCTGAATGCACATCACTGCACTGGCTGAGCAACTCCTCACTGCGTCTTCCTGAGTGTTCAAGCCCCTGGAGCCCCAGCCATTGGCCATCCATGGAGCATCCTCCTGGAGCTGTCACTGCTGGAAGCATGCAGGAGGACACCAGCAGGCATCACAGAGTCCAAGCCACTTCTGGCTCAACTGTTTTAATGAAATCACAGCTTATCTATTTTTATTGTTCTCTGTATACCTGCTCTGTTTTCCTGTACATAAATTATTCTCCACTTCCTTCCTGAAAGAGCTATTATTTAACAGCATAGCTGGCATTAACTATTGTATTACATTCCCCAGAGATCCATTAGAGCAATGATAGAGTGCAACACCAACACAAAAACATATGCACAAACACTCCCTGAACTAAACCCTTCTAACACAGCCCCATTCAAACAGAAGAGGCAATATAAATAGAGAGATCATAAGCCTAACCAGGACATGGTACAGTGTAGACAGATTGTTTCTTCCACTTTACAAAATTAAAATACATGGGCTATAATTAATTATTGTTCTGCTTGTTCTGGACACATCTAACCCTGAATGGTCTAAGAGGGGTATTGCTTGGATTTCTCCACAGTTATCAAGGGGTCAGACAAGGCTTGCTTTGGATTCTGTCTCTTGAAACCTGTTTTTATTTAATCATAATTCAAATTATCTGAAGCAGCCCTCTCACCCACTCCAAAGGAGAAATGCTGGACTTGGGCTTGAAAACTGTCCTTCCTAGTATTTCAAGGTAGAGGTATATCCTCATCTCTGGGCATTTTTACACACAAAAAAGTCAACCAAAATAGTAATTCCAAACCCTGGCTGATCTGAAGTAATATACCAGCTATCCAAGGCACTTAAAATGGATGTTTCATTTTACAGACATCCTTTTTTAGATTCCAATCCCATTTCAGCATCTGTTCCCAAAGCAGCTTTCAGTGGATGATTCCTCCACCCTAAGAAAGTTACACCAACTTCAAATACGGACACAAAACCACTGGTCCCCAATTAGGAATTCAACTGAATTAGTATTATAATCAGCCCCAGAAAGCTGCCTATAGGCATGGATTTATCTAACCAAGGCCACACTGTCTGGAGATCAGCGAACAAAGTATTCCCCCAAGCCCGCAGTGCCGCGGAGCCCCCATCGCCGCGGGTGGCTGAGGGCTGACAGCAGAGGATCCAGCACCACCAGCTCCCAGAAAGGAGCTGCCAGCAGGTGGTGAGGAGCCTGCTGCTCACTAAACCTCCTCCCAGGACATGAATGCTTGCTCACAGGACGAATACAAGTTGTTCTCTCAAGTGTCTTGCTTCTGCTGTCCTTACCGCCAAGGAAGTGGGTGGGAAGAAATCACAACACCACCTTCTAAGACAACAGAGCAAACAAGAAGTTCCCCTCTTCTGAGGCAGAAGGCTTTAGGCTTCTCCTAAGGCTTTAGGAGCAATCCTGCTCTGATCAGCTCCAGCAGAAGCTATGGCATAGGAGGTGTCTACAGTAACACTGCTCTGGAGCGAAGCATGCAAGCAGAAAACAAAAACAGATACATAAATCCAAAATTTGCATCTGTCCAGGAAACCTTCACACCTATCACCCACCACAGACAAGCCATGAAGTTGTGGGCTGAGCAACTTCTCTCCACCTCAGCTCCTGCTTCACCTTCTCCAAGCACCCCCAGAAAAAAGTGTAATCCTATCCTGAGGGAAGGTGATGCATGAAACACAAGGTTGGTGGAACAATATCCACTTTACACCTGCGGGTAAGATGCCCAAATGGCCTGAACAGGCCACCTGGCACCAGATATTTAGTTTGTATCATTTGCTATTCACAGATTTTGACTTCACAAATTCAAGTCCAGTCCAACATTTACTTAAAGCAACAGAAACTTCTCTTGATTCACACATTTTTTAGACAGAGAAGATTAGTTAATGTAGAGCTGCCTTGGACAGAAAGGGAGGTCAGTGGCTCCTTTCCAAAACTCTGGAGGCAAAAGTCCAACAACAAGCCCTGGCTGGGTGATAAAAGGGAAAACAATGCAAAGCCACAGGGAAGTTGACACAGAAGCCCAACAAAGTACTCTCCCAGGGACAGGGATGCTGACCTGGGACCTGCCAAGGTCTGACCTACAGCCAGGCCTTGGTCAGGTCACTCCCCAGTCCTGAACAGACCACTGGAGAATTTAACATCCCTAAATTCCCCCATAACAAACTGAAAAATTTAACACCACAAAGACAAGACTTTGGTCTCTCCAGAATCTCTAATTTCTGTGGCCTGTCACCACTTGGGGGTAAATGTTAGCCCAGTGATACTTCTCTTACAGCAAATGAAGCTTCTCACCCCTTTTCAGTCCCAAATACAGAGCCAGGTGTTCCAAAATACAAGTCAAAACACAGTTAGGAAGGGCTAAGAGAAAAACTAGAGAAGCAGGAATCCCAAATGGGTTTTGCCTGGAGGCAAGGGGCAAAAAAACAGTGAGATGCAGTAACTTTAACAACTTAATTTTACAAGATTAAAAAGAAATAGGTCATCCTGTCACTACAGAGATTGGGTGGGATTAGTTTAATACCAGTTTGCCCAAATAAAGGTCAAAAACAGCTCCTCTGAACAACAAAGTTTTGAGGATTTGGCTATTGGCAGGCTAGTTTCTTAGATCGTATTTGTGTACTCGTCTAGGCGGGTCTGAAGAAAAAGATAGATGCCATCCAAGAGGGTCCAGGACAAGGCAGTTTGCAGTGGGTCTGAGAGGCAGATTTCCAAGCCATGGATTTAAAAGTTAGGGCTGCATGGGCTTGTCTGGATTTGCAGAATGAATCTGCCAAACATTTCAATGCATATATTTGTAGCACAGCCCAAGATCTGCATACAATCCAACTGGAGGCTCCCACATTGTGCTTAAAGGATGGCACCAAGCAGCAGGTCTCTCTAGCATGCCAGGAGGCCAAAGCTCCTCAAAGAGCAGTCCTTGGAGGAAATCCAGTAACAGAGCATACCACAGCATCACACTTGCTGTGCTGTCTTAGCCCTTGGCCTACAGTGATTCATCTTTGCCTGCAAACTCTGACATTTTCCACCACTATTCATGCAGACACATTACTAGGATTCAGTCACAGACTAATACATCCAGCATGGATCAATCACCACAGACCAACCCACGTAAGACATTATCCTGGGTCATGGGAAAGAGTCCAGTCTGAAAGAAGATGACAAAAAACTCAGAATAGCGCCAGGAGCAGCTTCAGAAGCAAAAATTGAAACGTGGAAGAGTTGTCTCTTAAATACTCTACTAGTCACTTTGAGCTATAGCCTGCACCTTTAGTTTTGTCCAAAAGGAGCAATCTTTGGCTAGTGTGAATATTCTTGATCAGCCATTGCAAATGTTAAGCTGGGTTTGAAGTCACCAGTTGAATGACTCTGCCCCCAGTTCCACACTTTCTGTGGCTGCCTCCCTGCCCCAGCAGCCCCCACAGCAGGGGCTGCCCCAGAGCCAGGTCACTCAAACTCCCTCTCATACCGTCTGCAGTCACTCCAGCGCCCTCGGCCCGAGCAGGCGCTCGGTCTGCACCATCAGCATCCCCGCCTTCAGTGCCTGGAATTAGACTCTGCAGATTAGGCAACGTGCTGAGGCTTATCTCTGTGTCTAATCACTAATAAAGTTGCAACCCGGTGCATTTGCACCGTATTAGGTCTCGCTCAACAACACGGACTTTAAAGGTCATCTGCCTCCTCCAATCACTGCCAGGTTTATTGCAGCGGGTCCGGGCGGGTCCTGCTCCTTCGGACGGGCCACCACCAGCAGAAATCCAATTACGGGCACAATGGTCCCAGCCGGAGAGGCTCCCGGGCCCCTCAGCCCTCCCGCCCTGGCGCCCTCTCCACAATGCCGGCTTTTGTCCCAGCCTCGCTATTGTCGGGGATTCTCTCGCATCCCTGGACACGGGATAAAGAGCCGTGCTTGGAGAGATGTTTATGAATGAGGTCTCAGAGCACAGGGGTGCAGCAACACAGGGCTTGACCATGGACAAAAAAGGTCATGGTTTCTAAAAGCCACGTTGAAGAGGAATCATTAAATATGTAATATGCAATAGCCAAGAACAAAAAGTTACAGGCAAACAGAAAATAAGAAGTAAAATCCCAGTCCTTTCAAAGCCAAGGAAAGTTTTGCCACAGACCTCAGTGCAGACAAGGTGTCTCACAAAATATCTATACTAAATAAAATACCTAGCAGACCCCATTGCTTTAGGGCATTTTTGAAAGCATTTCACATCATACTGATTTCCAAAGCAGGAAAAAATTATTTTGATTTAATGTTTTCTGATTAAAAATGTAGCAGATAATGGCAGTAAACAGTAAAATATGGGCCAAAGAAAGTAGGTGGAAAATATCAGCCAATAAAAATCTAATTCATCCTTCTAGTGTCAGAGAAAATATTCTGATCTTGAGCTGGTGTGATGAATATGCTACACTAAATTTATCAAGAGGAAAGACCTACGCCTCTTTAAAACCTGTAGGTGTAACAAGGGTCTTCACAATTAACAACATATAAGACCAGGTCAGTTCTGCAGTGCAAATCTGTGAGAGTTCAGGCAAAGTTAAGCAAAACTTCTCAAACACCTTCAGCACGACAGCTCCATGAGTCCTGCTAACAGCCAAAACCCACCTTCCCTCACACATCCAGGCCTAACAGGGACAAAGCCACCCTCAAACCTCATCCATCATATGGGAGAGTGCCTCTTTGTGAGGCTCTGCTGAGCAGAGGAAGATAGGAATATTGTGAAACCTTTCTGGACTTTAAAGAGTAGAGGCAGACATATAATTGCATTCAACGAAACATCATATGGTAATAAGCAGCAATGGAATAGCCAAGTATAAATCTCCCATTCAGTAGAATGTCACATGTATAAATCTATTTACCAAGGATTACTCTGTAGCTCCTACCATAATAAATCTTCAGGAGAATGCCTTGAGCACCACTAACAGAGCAGGAATTTCGAAAAGCAGGCAGACTATTCTTCATAAGGAGTACTGATAACCAGCCAACCTGTATGTTAAAAAAATGATATTAATTGTGCTCTACTTATTTGGTGTGTTTGTTTGGGTGCTTGGGAGGCTAAAGTTGATTTTTTTTCTTTTTTTTCTTTTTTTTTTTAATACAAGAACATCAATACACATAGACTGTAGCACTAAGCTGAAGTCAAGTGGTACAAACCAAAAAAAGGAATATTAAGACAAAACCCAGAGCTAATGTCCACTCACTGAAAGAACTACAAAGTCTCTTTTGATTTCAGAAGACATACCACATTGCAATTCATAGGATCATGGAATTATCAAATCATTTAAGTTGGAAAAGATCCTTGAATACCATCGAGTCCAACCATTAACCCAGTACTGCCAAATCCACCACTAAACCTAGCTCACAGCTGCCACATCTACACATCTTTTAAATACCTCCAGGGATGCTGCCCCCACCACTTCCCTGGGCAGCCTGTCCCAATGCCTGACAACCCTTTTGCTGAAGAAATTTTTCCTAATATCAAACTCAACCTCTCCTGGTACAACTTGAGCTAATTTCCTCTTTTCCTATTGCTTGTTATCTGGGAGAAGTGACCAGCCTACACCTTGTTCCAACCTCCTTTCAGGTAGCTGTAGAGAGCAATAAGGCTCCCCCTGAGCCTCCTTTTCCCCAGGTCCCTCAGCTACTCCTCATCAGACTGAGTGGTATTCTGGCCTAGTTTCTGCTCGATGTAAATGTTTTATGTAGGTTAATCCCAGATAAATAACTGTTTTCTTGCATTATCTAGATCTTCCACTACACATTATGGGGTGTATTAGAAAGATTAAGCACTGCACAGTCAACTAAGAGCCTCCCTAGAGGATGCTCCTGCCCCTAGCTCTGCAAGGATGCCACATCATGCACTGAAATACCCCCTGTATCTGCAGGACATGCCAAAACCTCTTGCTAATCACCTGAGGTTTCTATCTGTAGCCATGTGCAAACAGTGTTTCAGGAAAGCTTTTGTTCTGTGCTGAAGAGCTAAGGCTAAGCTGCCTTCCAGAGGTAGCCAGATAAGGACCAAGTCACATGCCAATATAGCATTGAATATACCAGAATCAGATGGAAATCACAGTCCAGTCATAAGGAACAGGCAACTGCTTTAATGGCACTTCATTCAGTAATACACAGGTCTGAAGTGCAGCAACGCACTGGACACAATTCCACAAAAGAAAGATATGGACCTGCTTGTCCATGTCTGGAGCAGGTCCAGAGGAGAGACACAGAAATGATCAGAGGGCTGAAACACCTCTCCAAGAGGGAAAGCTGAGAGAGTTGTTCAGCTTGGAGAAGAAAAGGTTCCTGGGAGACCTCATTGTGGCCTTTAAAGTACTTAAAGGGAGGTTATAAGACAGATGGGGACAAAATTTTTGTCAGGGCCTTTTTTGGATACAACAGGGATAATGGTAATGGTTATAAACTAAAAGAGGGTAGATTTATACAAAATCTAAGAAATACTTTTTTTACAATGAGGGTGGTAAAACACTGGCACAGGTTGCCCAGAGAGGTGGCGGATGCCCATCCCTAGAAACACTCAAGGTTAGTTTGGATGGAGCTTTGAGAAACCTGATCAGGTTGAAGTTGTCCCTGCTCATTGCATGGGGGTTGGACTGGATGATTTCTAAAGGTCCCTTCCAACCCAGACTATTCTATGATTCTATAAGACCAGAAATGCTGCAAATTCTAACAACCACATCATGAAGATCACCACCTCCACATCTAGAACTTTACAGACTCTTTGCTGGGATCCTCACTGGTCTCCAGTCCATGGAAAAGTAGCGAGATTTGGAAGCAGTTTTTCAGGTTAGGGATGTGAAAGCACTATGTGAAATATCTGCTTGCACATGCTTATCCTACAGCTAAAGAGGGACTTATCCCTCCAGAACTGTCTTTACAGCATGTGTCACCAAACACTAAATTCACACAAAATATTTACAAAATTTATCTACAATCCACACGATGCTCATGTTGCAGAATATCCTACTACATAAATCTGTAGAAATAATGCAGACATTCTGGGATGAACATCTGAGGAAGCTGCTAAGGAAAAATCTGTGTGTGCCCATTCCAGGGTCTGATCCCACCTACTTTGCAAGGCGTTTTTCACAGGCATCACTCTCACTGCCCTTTGACACTGGCAATTATCTGCTCCCAATGCTTCTGACCTCACATTCCTTACCCACCTGCAACTCCCATGTAAAGATAACAGAAGTTTGCATTCACATTAACTAAGTCTCTTTGTTCTGGGCAAGGAAACAATATTCATAATGCCCAATCTGATTTCATTCCAGTAGAGGATTAGTTTCAATCTCTGCTGCTGTAGAACAAAAAGGCGAGCAAGAAATTATCATCAAATAATTACAATGCTTTACGCTTTACAAAGGACACTCAGAGTTTTGCAAAAAAACCCAACCCTCTTTCTGGAATGAATGTGCAGTAAATTTCTGAGCATGCCTCAGACACACTTAGGAAGCCTACCGAGTCCTGCAGATAAGGCCCAGGACTGAGGGTCAGCAGATGAAAGCTCTGCTGCCTGCTCTTTGCATACTTAGGCTAGTCAACATCCAAACTGTAAAAAAGGGGAATAATGCTACTTCTCAGGCTTATAAATATGCTATGAGGCCAAACTCATTAGTGTTTGCAAAGCACTCTTAGACTCCTTGTCTGGAAGGTGTTATACGACCATAAAGTGTTATTCACGCTGTTCTAAGGCAGAAAAGTACATATTACTGCAAATCCAGCAGTAGCTCTTCATGCACCATTAAGGTTTACTACACAGTCTTAATCTAATCATCAGCACTTCAGAACCCAGACCTGTCATTTGAAACACACAGATCAGAATTCATCACTGAGTAACCAACTGGGTCAATGATATACAGCACAGGACACACATGTCCTTTTTTTAACCCACATTACACATCTACAACTGAACCATTTGTATTTTCAAAACCCCAACATTATTGGTTTTCCTGCCATACTGCATTATGTCTACCCAGGATTTTAACAGGTTCAAAACTCAGATTCTATATCTGTTGGCACATTTTTAAAAAGCTGATATGGGAAGGAGTGCAAAGTTCAGGTCTACACCTCTTCCAGCATTTATAAAGGAAACTGGTTCCTTCAGGCAACTTTTTCTGCCCATTATTATTCTGAGATCTCCTTTGCTTGTAATTCTGAAAATGTATTCATAACTAGTGGTACACTTGCTTTTGACTTGCTGATCAAAATACAATCTTTATAGCTCCAGGCACCATCATCAATGCTGAGCTGGAGGGAGTTCAATCCAGTTCAACAAAATCAGCTGTTAAAAATAACAGCTAGCTCCCAAACCACATCTCTGCAGTGATTTACTCCACCCCTTCATTCAGCTGCTGCCACATCCCTTTGTGGTGGTCTCCAACCCCATCTTGAGCTAGGCAGGCAACTCTTGCTGCCCACTCCTCACACACCGAGAACATCTTCTCCCCCCAGCACAGCACAAGGGCTGCATCACAGCTTCATCTGAGCTTGACAAAAGTTCTGCCCCAACTGCCCTCTTGCTCCCTACCCTCCCCCAGCAGCTCCAGGAAGTCAGCACCTCCATGGCTCTCCATGCCAGGACACATACTCCATGCTGCCCAGCCCTTCCCTCCAGCTCTACACAAGTTGCTTTCAACAGAAGAAACCTGTCCCTTTGTGCATGACACAGTTTTGGTTTAAATCCAGACATAAAATCTCTCCTGTAAAAAAAAAGATCAAATGCAAATATTGCCAACCTTGAACATAACAGAGTCAGGGAGTTTTACTCTTTTTACAGCATTCCTTTTACAGGGGCAGTTCCAAGGCTTCCCCAAAAATATTCTTTCCTTCACTTTACACTGCCAAACAGAAGAAAAATTTTAAAAGGACAGTCCTGTAGTTTTTATCGAAGTAGGTCAGAATGAAGCACAGGAGAGCAGATCTTCCACTGAAATATTTCTCTGTTCAACCTGGCCAAGATGCTGTAAGAAGAAGAAAGAAAAAATAGAGGCCTTTCCAACAACTTCATCACCTGCTGTTTACATGATCCATTCCTCATCTTGCAGGTCTCTGAGCAAACTTGTCTCCACAGCTGTGGGATCAGAAAACCTGTTTGACCTATGCTGTTATGGACAGAGGGCACCTACAGTTCTGGAGCGATGCTTTCCCAAGAACACAGCCCCATGGCCAAGAAAATTAGCTAGTCACCTCAGCCACTTCCAAGAATGAAGCCTGCATCACTCTCAGAATACTTAACACTCCGAAAATGCGGAGCACCTGTGCTTTGAACAGAAGATGCCCTTCAATATCCCTGGTGGGCCCACAAAGACAAAGATGCTCCGGGTCACTTGCCCCCGTGTGAGCTCTTGACCTGCTGCTACAGAGCCAAAGCAGGACTGTGACCTGCACATGCCACCTCTACCAACACTCCTGCCCTCAGCTCTCACTTGTGATAGGCAGCAGATGCTACTGAACAGAGCTACAAAACGCTCCCTTATTTCTTGGGAAAAAAAAAAACAAACAACAAAAAACACAACAACAAAACACACAGAAGTGGATAAAAACATAGCTTTACTTTTAAGCACAGATTAAACAATATTGATGTTTAGAGGGCTGTGCTTTTAAAGAACAAATTTCCAGAGGAACTTAATTATGTTCCTAGGGTTAACAAAAGGATTTGTGTGATCTAGTTTCTCTTCCTTACTACACTGCAAGTGAGGGATGTGAGTGAATACAACACTTCACTTAACCCCATAGGATCTACACCCATCATTTTGAATAATTAGAGAGCATTCATTTGGGATGATCTTTTCGCCTCCCCTCTCTGCTGTTTAGTTTTACATAGAGAAAATAATTAGTGTATAAGGCAAACAACAAACAAGAATAAAATTAGTCCTTTCAAACTGAGATGTTGTTTAACTTAACTAATTGAAAAGAGAGAAAGCAAAATTACATGGCTAGTGGCAAAGTCATAAAATGTCACTTTTCTGAGGTTCATACCCCAGTAATCATCTTTTATACAAAGAACAGTGACTCATAAATCTGTTTTTTCATCAAAATTTTGCATTAAAAAGTCTGAAATAAAAGATGTCCCCTCCCCTTTTTTTCTTGGTCAACTTGAAGCTGAAGCACGGTCTTTATGAGCTGTGGGAGTGGAAAGTCATTAGGGCTTCAATTCCAAATGAAAATTAAGGCTTTTAACTTCCCATACTACTCATACTGACAAGCTTTCATACGTAATTGCCTAGGAAGAGTTACTGTGGTCTTGTCACCCTCCTAACGCGTCAGTGATACACTGACAAATAGATCCTCCCTCCCAATTCCACCACGCAAATGGAAATAAAAGCCCATGTGGTTAAGAAACTCTGAGTTCACACCCAAGAGTGACTTTGATGACTTTTCAGTCAGGACTCATTAGGAGTTACCAAATTACCAGCATCAGAAATAAAGCAATCAAGGGATCAGGTAAGAATTTAACTGGAAAGAGGAAGAGTGCCTTCAGCAATTACAGCAAAGACACCACTGCTTTGCAGTGACATGGGGAGCAAAGTGACAAGCAGGACCCTTCTGCTTCACCACTGTGATTCTTCACCTCAGCCAAACCTGCACAAGGCTGACAGATAAACATCTTAAATACACATATATAACATGATATTCAACTGGGCAATATAGATGGGATGAGCTGAAATAACAACAAATGCTGTGTCCACTCTCTGAAAGGTATCAAGGTAATGTGTCGCTGTGGCAGCAGCATCTTTCTGCACTTGTCTGTGGAGAGGCAAACCCTGCTTTTTATCTCATTTTGCTCATCTTCTCATTTGGGAGAATTATAATTTGACAAGTCTCTGGTTTTTTACAGTTGGCGAGAGACTGACCACACTCCATCATCCTGTGGTTCCAAGAAGTATACACAATACAGAGGGAAGCAACCCAACATGTAAAGTGCTTTTATCCCAGTAAAGCTGAAACAGGATTTGAAGCAACTCCAAAACTGGGAATTAGATGTAAGGAATTACTCTAAAGACTTCCTTGCTAGTTCAGTATAACTCAAAACCTGTTTGTTATCACTGGTTTCATAGCAATGGTCAGAGGCCCTGTTTGAGGTAAGGGTCTAATTCTGTTGAGCACCACAACAAACTTGGAGAAGACAAAGGAAATATATTATCCTAGTTGTATAAAAGGAGAACCACAAATCACATAATTTAGCTGAGACTACACCAGAAAGCCATGTAACAATGTGACAGCACTCCAAATCTGAGTCCCAGTTCAGTGCTCTAACTTGGAGAACCATCCATCCTTTTGTTATTTTAAAGCTTACATCTAAAACAATGCAGTCTTAACCAACGTCATAAAAAGAGGACTGCATTCTGTTACAAGAGGTCAGGAGACAAGCATGGGAGACTTTCAAATAAATTACTCAGAACTCAGGAAGCAAACAGCTGCACCAAAACTCAAAAAGAACAACTTTCAGAAGATGGTTGTATCCAGTCACACACGTGCAGCTACATCCACATGGCCTGGAAGACAGAGCTGCAGAACACATTATTGCTCCTGAGGTGGAAACTGCAGCCACTCCAGAAGAGAAGATCTCCACAAACAAGGCATATATTATCATGCTTCAAGACATCCAAGAGGAATAAGCACACAGGCTTTAAAAATTGATCCCTATTTTTAAAAGGTGTTAAAAAGATGGAAAAGGAAAACCCTCTAAATGTTATCAGAACTGAAAGATGGAAAGGCTGCTGCACTGACTGAAATACTCAGCTGGTTCGTAGCCTCAAAAATAAGCATCACAGAGAAATGAATGAATAATTGAAATAAAGCAAGCAAGTGCAGAAGTATTTGTAACAGCAAAGGACAGTTGTATCAGCAGTATGACCAGGAGTGAATGATTGACTCACTCCCATGCTGGGTTTCAGCTGCAATCAGGAAAATGAACAAGGGAACATTTTATCAGTTTTTCACAATGTGCCATCCCTGTGCAATGTATGAACCACTGGTGAAGATCATACAACCTATAACTATGTATCACATTCAACAGCAAACAAGCTTTTAACTCAGTGGAAAGGGATTAAAAGCTCCATAGATCCAAAGCATAGATCAAAGTTATATTCAGCTGCTGGGAAATAGATAAATATGAGACTGCAAATCCCAGTAAGGGAGATAAGAAAAGGAAACCAAGAAGACAAAAGAATACTGTGCATCACAATAGCCCTTTAAGATTGTACATAAAAATAAGATTTTCTTAACACCTTTGTTAGGAGCTGGAAAAGATTCAACATCAACCAAAATTAGCTCTTTTTAATTACTGATACTCTGTTAGTATCTGATGATGTTACTCTGGCATAAAACAGTAGACTTTTATGTAGATTGTCCTGGAAACTATTCTATTAGATCCTACTAAAAAGAAAAATGGGGAGCAAACAGTGAAAACATCAACATGAAAATGGTAAATTCCTGCATGTATATAACCAGCAGTAGTCCTCTGGCAACACAAAAATCAAGCAGAACATTGCCTAAACAAGACAGATTACTTCCCTTATTGGAGATTAAAGACACTCTGGATTTCCTTTGAAAAAATACCAAAGCAAGTGTAAAGAGTCCAAGTTTCAATTTCATTCAAGTCCAACAATGTCCCCCAGTAACTTCACTGGTCACTGAGATGTACCACACCACTGAACAGTCCATGGCCTCATACAAAGTCACAGCCAGGAGCAGAGTGTCACAGAAGTGGCATGTAAAGGGCAAGGCATTATCAATAAGTGTCATAGAGTGAGGGAAATGTACCTTAGCAAGTAAAAAACTGCAGATGAAAGATAGATGCCAGCCCTCCAGAGACTGCTTAGCACTTAATCAAAAGTCAGAAACCAAGAATCTTGCATTTGTGATGCACAGCAACCTGTCTTCAGATGATCCAGAGATGATGGAAGGTGTGGGGAAGAACAAACAAAATCTAGTCAGTCCCACTAGATCAGAGACTGACAGCAAGCCTCTTCCTGCTATTTCCACAGAAATATTACACTTTGGGGACTGGAAATGCTGTCTTTTTCCTTCTTTTCTAAAACAATGGTTTGGTTTTGCTGCTCTACTTTGAGTAGTCCTTTTGCCTGCTCCTTTCCTCTTCATGGATCTTCTACAGCACAAGGACAGAGAGGCAGCTGCTCTGCAGCCTTCCCCGCCACACCGGGGGCTCTTACTGCCCTGGGAATGCAGGGACAGGTCAGACACAGCTGTCAAACCCCCAGGCACAGGTGCCCCTGGAGATGGTTTGGAAGAGCAGCTAAGTATCTCCTCTTGCTTCCCAGCCTGAGCCCTATTCCATCCATCTGCTCCGCACACTTCATCTTTCATCTCGCACAGGATTCAAATGCAGCTGACCTTCCTGTACATGAATGAAACCCCAGCAGCAGAGTTTGGGCTAAAATGGGGAAAAGGCAGTGGCAGGCAGTCCTGAGTGTCACTGCACAGAGCTCAGGGATGGAGCAAAGTCTGAAGGGCTTTTCAGAGCACTCCAGCTTTGATTGAACTAATTCTGCCAGCAAGCCAGCGTTGACACAACCGCAGAAGACAGCTAGCGTGTCACCCTGTGACTGCAGTGTACAGCTGGCCAAAGCCCTGATGCCATAAGCCCAACGCTCACCGACGGTGCTCCCTCTACTGCAGACAGCCCTCCCACCACAGCCACCCCAGGTGATCAGGAGACATCCCGTCCTACAAGCCCCTAGGAGAGCCCAAGCAGACAATGAGATAACTCACATCAGATTTAGGATTGCTTCAATCTCACTGCAAGATCCATGAAGTCTCAAAGCCAGTTGAAACTAACCTGTTATCTACTTCACAAGGACTTTAGGTCACAAAGACCCTTTACAGAAGAGGCTCTGAGCAAGGTGAACACTTAGCACCACCATCTTGGAGACATAAGTCAGAACAAGCAATGAGTTCCCTGAGAGAGGCAAAATAACAAGGCAAGAAATAAATTAAGGGAAGGAAGACTATATATACCTGTATGTACAGGGGCTAAAGTAACCTGGCATAAATGGTCTTGACCCAGACATGAGTCACTAGAAAAGTGTTCAAAATAACCTGCCCAGCAGCCTTCAATTGCCATGGTGATAAATGTTTCCTAATGCCTAAGAGCAGCTGAGTCCTGAACTCCATGCACCTCGTTCACTAACAAAAGCTTTCATTATACTGAAAAAAAAAAAAAAAATCACGACCAAATTGTGGCCATTTTAAGCCCTCCTCAGATCAAGGGCCGACTTACACACCCTGGTTTCAATGGGGAGCACTGTGCTCACATCACTGCTAATTCAGAAGATGGAGCTGGCTTGCTTTTTCCTTCACAATTCAGTAGGCAAGGGGAAGACAGATTCTCTGAGACAGTGTTACTTTTTCTGCCAGGAGTTATCTATTTGCAGAAGTGGGTCAACTTTCTCTGGGTGGACATGTTCGTGTGCGAGTGCCTAGCAGCGCTGCCTGCGCCTTTCTGCCCGCTCCGCGTGCAGAGGAACCTCTGCACATAACTATTTATGGCAGCCAAGTGTTTCATGAATTGCAGCAAGTTAACCACAAGGGGATGATGACATTTGGCGACAGGGCAGGATGAATTCTGGCTGGCAGACAAAAAGTCAGGTTAAAAATACAGAATGCAGAAGCCAACCCAGCCAGTTGCAGCTAATTCTCAGGAAAACTGGACGTGCAGCCCCCAAACCTTCCCTGTTTCAAGCAAGCAATGTTGTGTGTTTTGCAGCGGGATGCATTAAGGCCTGCGTGTGAGTGTGGAAACAACATCAGCCTTCTGGGTTCGAGCATTTTAGCTGAATTTCAAACGGGCTTAGATGTTTCTTATTAGCCCCACTTCACACCCGATGTATACCAGGTGTTTTTGCCAGTTCAAGCACCTCACCTCCATCTCACCTACCATCAGCTGTTGTCCATTGTTCTGTTCCCAGAGCATCTCCAAAGGGTGGCCTCAGTAGAGAATGATGCTGCAAGGGCAGCCTGGGGGCACAATGTCAGCAGACTGCCATGGATATGTCTGTGTGAGATGCAAGCAAGGCCACAGCCATGCTGTGGGGCAGATAAAAAGCCCAGTGCCTCCCAGGGCGGGCCTCCAGTATCCCCAAGGTCAAATGGATGCAGGCATCCTTGTCCCCGCAAAGTATTAACCCTTCAGCTTTCAGATGCAATGCTTCTGTCAGTGTTGGTATTCATGCCTCTCATCTCCACACATACATTGAGTGTAACACCTGCCAGGGCTGCATTTTGGGTTCCCATGCCTGCCACTTCATTAGATCACCATTTAATTCAATCTTCAGCTTTATTTGATGAAATGTCTCCAAAGGACCAAATAATTTACATGTAACCAACACAGTCTACTTCCCTTATTCTGATTGCTTTCGATGAGAGTAAGTGGATATGGGCCATCAAAGGCCCACAGAAAATTGTCTTTTAATCAATACAAGCTTTTTTCCTTCAACAGGACAGCTGAGAATAAGATATCTCTATATAATATTGAAAGAGGAAAATAAAATTAGAACACATTACCATGGAGAACATATTTCCAGATATGGCCCAATTTTAATTTAAGCATCCTGAGCCTTGTTTTCAGGGACACCAGCTACCCTGAAGTTTGGGAGCCAAGCAGGCTGGCACACAGGCAGTGCCCCAGCGAGAAGACAGGAATGGATAATGACAAAGATACCTAAAATGAAGCACTCCATGGAAGTCCTTTGAATGAGGGGCCAATGACTACTGGCTATAAGAAACTCAAGCTGTACCCTTCATGTCTGAGACCTCACCATTGATAAGCCAATTAGCAGAACACATTGAACTTAGAGCAGAGATGGAAACAGGTGTTTCTCTAGAGGTCTTACATCTATCTAGTGTACCACCCCAGAGCTGATTTCCTGTCTTAATCACCAGGAGTCTGCATGTAACAGCCTACAGCACCAAAAATACCAACACATTAAAAACAGCAGTATTAAAAAAAACTACATTAAAGCCATTTTCAGAGGATGAAAAGTGGTCTTGATATAAGAAAGAAAATAACTGGTCAAGTAACCAAACCTGTGCTTAAGCTTGGCAGGAGCCCCTGAGCTCTGAGGGGTCTGCAGCACAGAGAACAGGACTTTCTCTGACCTGGGCTGCCCATGCAGTGTGGGCACTATAAGGGGGTGACATCTGAGTGCTGCTGAGAAAGCCAATTTCCTCCCTTTCACCAGAGCTAGGACAGGTGCACTGCAAAAGTGGACAATGGTCACCACAACACCTGGAAGAGGGCTGATCTCATCTGGCTTTAGATGGTTGCATATGAATGAGCTGACCAGGCTTCCTCTCCATCAGCAGAAAGAAAGAGCACAAGCAGCATACAGTTCTGCTCTCTTTGATGCAGACATAGTTCACATAAATCATGACACCAAAGTGCCTTTCTCCACATGGCCAATAAAGGATGTCCATGGGAATACAGATGGTAAAGCCTGTATTGGCGATATCTCAAATTAAATGGGATGAACCTCATCTTTTGCTTCTGCCCCTGCATATTCTCACCTCAAAGGCCTCATTAATATGCCATCGTAAATAATAAGTATATTGATTATTAATGCACTAATAAAACAAAGTATTTTGGCCTTGAGGGTGTGCGAAGAAGAGAAGTAAGCACAGGGTAAGCTGCATTACCAATCAATACCAACCCACAGAGAACAGCCATTTCTCTCTGCCACCATTTTAACTGCAATATATTGTACCCTCTAGGTAAATATGTGGACATCTACAAGTGGGAATCAATAGAACTAGAGATCTTCCCACCCCCTCACCCAGAGAGACCATTCTTCTTTCACTGGAGAAAACAGAAACAAGAGGCTATAGATTAATATCTCTGCTACTACAGGCCCTCTGCTGTACCCAGAGCTTTTTTTGCGGGCCTCTCTGACCACTTTTTAATTGTTGATGTTTTCAGTAATTTATAAAAACAAAACATCAAAATTAACACTTCACCCAGCTGGTATAAAGTCAGAGACATTGGAAACCACCCGGTCCATTTAGGGAACCTAGAGCAAACAGTTTCAGTGGAAGGTGAAGTTCTAATGACAACTTCAGTTGATGGGTGTGAAATAAAACTAAAGCCTGAAGGCTTTGCCTATATGCACAGGATTTTGTCCCTGGGCACATCACTAGTTGAGTCTGTATGCCTCCAGGCTCTTAGATGGATGAACAGTTGTCCCAGTCAGATCTAGATAAGGCTAAAACTGGTGAAGACCTTGCCCTGGCCTCAGGGAGCTTTGAGTCACTCCTCCCAATGTTCCCACATACCTCACAATCCAGGGATATATCCTGTGGGAATAAACCTGAGGGCTTTTTCTTCCCCCGGTTCATGTCAATATCAATATCACCAAATTGCCTGACTTTTTTTTTTTTTTTTTTAATTCTCTTTTTTAAACCTAATTCTGTCAGGAGCCAAGCAGCTGCTTCAACAGAGCTATCTAAAGCTGGACAGGCAGAAAGATTGTGTGTGCACACAGAGACCCACACCGTGCATAAAAAGGAAAGCCAAAGCACTCACAAGCACAGCCAGTGACTGTGCCTCAATTTCTGTCCTAGAGCTGGGTAGGTTTAGAGCCGTGATGAATCATTACAGAGGCAACTGGCCCGTTTCCATCACACACCCTGGAGGTGCCCCTGTCCCACAGCCCAGGTCCCTGTGCACACAGAGAATGGCCATACCTCTCACTTTCAGAACAAGCAGGATTACATGTCTTCTAATATTAGCCATTTTCACACTATGTTGTAATTATTATCTTCCATGAGCGAACAATTAATCATCAGCTTCTGAAAGACAACTTGCAGAAGTAAATAGACTTCAGAAAAGTGAAGCAAAGGTGGACCACCAGTTGGGTTGGGGTTGTTTTTTACACTTACACCATTTATTCTGAATTCACCTTGCAAATCTAGAGTTCACCACCTCACACTGGGGTGGGTCACTGGGGCCAATAAATCAAGCCCTGGTTCAACAGCTCACTTCCAAGGATCACTGAACAGAAAATGAGAAACATTTAACCCACCTTTGCTCACTAAGATTCTACTAAAAATCTACCTTCCTGCAAGTGTTTTAACAGCCACCATACTCCTGACTTCTTTAGAAAAGCACTTAACAAGTGAAGCTCAATGGATACCACTAGCAGGGGCAGTACAGTTCTGCATTTTTCAGCTTCCAATTTCAGGACTTTCCAGCTTTTCCATAAGCAAAAATACTCTAGCAAGCAGCTCTCAAGTAGCAACCTTGCTCCCAGCAGCTGTCCAAAGCTTCTGCTGAGTTCTTACTACAGATGCTAAATTCTGCACTGCATCCCTTTCAGCCACCTCCTCTCCCTAGGAAAGCACACAGGGCTGTTCGTTTCAGTATTCGCTGAGCTGGCCGGGCAGTACCTGTTTCACCCACTGGTTAGTTCTCCAGTGTTTTAAAGACATGAGCCAACAGCAAACCAAACTCAAGCTTACAACCAAAAAATGAAAGGCCACGCACTCTCTTTCCTCTGCCTTCCTCCTGTTTTATTGCTGAGGAATAAACTCGGGACTCACCAAGAAGAGAGTACAAAAAGGCTGAGATCTCGGCTGCACACACGGAAGGCCGGGAGCAGGAGACACGGCAGGATGCTCACTGCGGGGCTGCTCCGTGACAGCTCCACCACCCACCTGACTCACTGGAGTGGTTTTTCATGTTCACCTGCTCCTGCCCTGCTCCTCCACACCGTCACAGGCTTAACAGAATTGTTGCTCGGTCCCAGGCAAACACCCCTCCCAGACTTCTTGCTGTCAGTCAAAAAAAGGGGCCTGATAAGCCCTACATTTGCATATGTATTGAGAGGCATTTCCAAAGGCACAGTCAGGGAAATGGCCTTGCTGAATACCGATGCTATCTGAGAATGACAACTATTCAAGTCATTCTACAGCTTCACTACCTAAGTGGAGAGATCAGGCTTGTCTAAATCGTTACAAGGATTATTAGCTTTAAAAGTGCTGATCATATCCGTTGCACCCTCAGAAACGAAGCCGCACTGGTTCACAGGAAAGAACTTCAATTCTTCCCACAGAGACCAGATTTCACAGGCACCCCAGAACCAGAAGTCACTAAAACTTAAAGCTCACGTCTGAAATGCTCCAGCCCAAATTCCTTCCGACACAGGAACAAAATGAGAAGGGGTGTGCAAAGGCATGCATGGAAACACGTGTGTGCAGATGGCCACCCTCCCTTTCCTACTCTTTCCCTCTATACCGTAGGACATGAGACTCAGCTCTCAGTCCCCTCCAAAAGATGGGGCTGCAGGGCACAGTCCTACACACAGCGCTTGAGGAGGGCAATGAGGAGCACCGAGCTCTGAAAGCAGAGGCTTCCCTCTCTCTGCTGACAGGGACGACTTTGAATCCCAGGTGAAGCATCCCACTGTGCCTTCACCCCGGATTGAAGGGACAGCTCTAAGGTATTGGTTATGCTTTGTGTACTCAAGAGCCCTGAGTTAAGAGATGAATTCAACTGGCTTTGTCCCATTCAGCTATCAATACCTAAAAGGGATGCGGTCTAAGGTTCACAAACAGAACTGTGAAGCCCTTCTGTTCCAAAACAGTAACAGCACATTCAATATCTGTCATGTGCTCTTCAAGCCTCTGTGGAGAGCAATGCTTTATGAAAATAAAGTCAAGTCACATCAAGAGCAGAAACTATCTGCAGATTTACAAACCAAATACTTCTGGTTTACACAGCTCTAGGAGAGAGAGATTAAAAAATTCCACACCAAACATTTAAAGATGTTTGCTGTACCATGCACCATCTGGTGACTGGATCACCCTTGAAACCAGCAATCCCTGTCTACTGGGCAAGGTGGCCAGAACATCTCCAGCCATAAGTTGAGACACACAGCTGAGGTAACAGGACTGCAAACAGCACATTCATGGATGAACACTTGTGAAATGAGTTGATCAATTCTCCATGCCTCTCAAGGTCTCTTGGGACATAAAGACTTGCCATAAATCACAAAAAAAAAAAACAAAAAACAAAACCACCAAAAGCTCTGGGAGCTGAAAGCATGGTTATCTGGTAAACACATCCACTGCTGACATCAACCAGAGCCAACTGGGGCTGCATCCCCCTCTGTGTGCTTAGAGGTGGGAAAAGGACACCCCAACCAGCAAATAGTCCTCTCTGGTTGGAAAAGAGGATTAAGAACATTAAAAGTAGTCTTATATGTAAGAATTTTTTAGATTGCTGCCTGGTTTGATTCCTACTGAACCCTCTTGACCACACTACTCCTTCTAGAAGAAGTAATGTATTTGGTCTTGTTTTAGAAGATTTTTTTTTTTTAAATCTCCATTTTAAAGACATTCCAATGTTATTTTAATGCCTGATCACTATTAGACAACAGGAGAAACTTTGCTTGAATATGAACTGCCAGAGAAGGCTTGGCACAATTTCGTTGTGGAGCTTGTTTCTAACTTCAGTGACTAGCCTGAACAAAATCATGAGTACAGCGTCCCTTCGAGAGCAATCTCTTCTCTACAAACAAAACTCCTCTTTCTAAAGTGGAGACAGGGGAAAGCCGAGTTGCACCTCTACAAAACTGCTGAGCACTTCACAGCCAGCCTGCCCTGAGAGCCTGTGGAGCTAACAGGTGATGCTCTTTGGGACAAACCTGCACTTTCATCAGATGCTTCCAAAATCTCGTCTTTATCAATCTTATCAAACTAGCACACAAACGAGCCAAACACAAACAAAAATATTTAAAGGGGGAGAGAAAGAGGAGGAAGAGTGGGAACACAATCAGTGCTTATTTAACCCTGAAAACTCAGGCTGTTTTTTGTCAAAAAAGAAACCCAAAACAAACAAACAGAACCAAACACCAACCCTGCTAGAGATAAAAGAGGCTCCAACCCTCAGCCCAGGACATCGATAACACAGTCAACACACTGATAACACACACCCCGCACACAGGTGCCCCTCCCCGGCTCCCGGGGCTGCTCTGCCGAAGAGGTCACCAAGGATGGACAGAGTTGGGAATGGCCAGGACCCCCCTCCCTCGGAGTCCCTCACCCCACCGCCAAGGGGGAGCGGACACGCCGGGGGTGGTGGCGCGGGGCCAGCGGGGCGGGGCAGGGCGGGGGAGGGCAGGGGCTCACCATTGAGGCCGTTGGGGATGCTCCGGTGGTGAAGGGGCGCGGACAGGTCATCCATAGACCTCCGCATGGCCCCGGCCTTGCTGTCGCCGGCCTTGTGGTGGTGAAGGTGGTGGTGATGGTGGTCGGGGCTGCCCGCACTGCCCGTGCTGGAGGTGCTGCTCCCGTCCCCCACGTCCCTGGTGGCCGAGCCGCCGTTGAGGTTGGTCAGGCTGGCCTGACTGTCGATGGAGCTCCGCGAGCCGGCCCCGCTCCGCTCCTCGTCCAGCATCAGCACCATCTCCTTCAGCTCCACGTTCTCCCGCAGGAGGGTCTCCTGCCTCGCCTCCAGGTCCTTCAGCTTCTGCTGGTACATGCCCACCTCCTTCCACATCACGCTGGCCGTGTGCCTCCCGAAGCGCTGCCATTCCCTTGACAGCTTCTTGCCTTTTTGCCGGTCGTCATCCAAGAAGCAGCAGAGCTCCCGCAGCTCCTGATTGTCGTCCTGCAACTTCTGGTTCACCTCCTTCAGCCCGCGGATCTCGTGCAGGTGGAGCTGCAGCCGCCGGTTCACGTCTTTCATCAAGTTGCCGTGTTCCACCATTAAGTTCATCTTTTCATTCTCCACTTTCCTCAGTCTTTTCACCAGCTCTTCCTTGCTCCATCTCAGCATCTCCTCTTCCGAAATTTTGCTCAGGTCTTCTTTAGACCCTTCCAAGGAATTTTTTGCCATCATCTGTGCCTAGGCTGCGTTTGCTCTCACAGCGTAACAAATGGTTCGGGTTATTCAGATGATTTTGTTCGCCTGATTTCCTAGAAATAAATTCACTGCAGCATCTCGGGGAAGAAATATTATAGTTCTCCGTTGAGCATTGGACAAGGGAGAAGAGCAATGCCGGACTGGAAATTCTGCTCCCCCACAGACCCCATAATAATAATAATAAAAAGAAAACACAAACCAAAGGAGAGAATGAAATAAAAAAAAGGCGCCCCCACTGCCCCGGAGGCTGGGGGCGACAAGGAGCGGGGAGCCGAGCGCTGCACTCTCCAAGCGAAGCCTCTGCAGGGATCGGCCAACTTACCCCGGGCAAAACAACTACGCGGCGGCCGCCCTCCCGTTCCCGGGCGCTCCGTCCACTTGTCCTGCCGCCCGCCCGCCACCCGCCGCTGCCCGCCGCGGGGACCGCGCACCGCGCACC
>VZSE01003951.1:907949-979040 GCA_013398275.1 Promerops cafer | reverse complement strand
CCGCCCCGCCGTGCCCTGCCATGCCCTGCCCGCCGCGGCCGTGCCGGCTCACCGCTGCCCCCCCGGGGCTTCTACCCCGCTTTTTGCCTTATTTTCTTTTTTTTTTTTTTTTCCCCCAGATGGGTTTCCTCGGGTTTTCTTTAAAAAAAAGGTACCGGAGAGAGCACCATCCCGGGAAAGGGTGGGGTTGGACAGGCAGGAAAACGCGCCTGCCGGGCGGCCCGGGGAAGCGGCGCCGAAATGGCCCCGGTCCCGCTCTGCCCAGGCGCGGGGAGGGACCCGGAGCCACGGGCGGCCGCCTTGGGCTGGGAGCGGACCGGGACCTCCCGGAGCATCTCCGCTGCTGCCGCCTTCTCCAAGGGCTTTGTCACCGGGCCCCTGCCCCGCGCCTCTCTGCCCCGCTGCCCACCCTCCCGCTGGGGTGGCCGCCTTTGTCCGCGGGCCCCTCCTGCCTCGGCAGGTTGAAAGAGCTGGCTCCAGCATCCCTGGCACCTCTCTGCTCCTGGGAACGGCATATTCCTTTAGACCTCAGTGATGAGGGAGGAAACGACCCTGAAATCGCGGATAACGCTTATTCCTCGATAAAATCGTCACACGTTCTGGTCGTCCTTACTGTCAGGAGGCTGGGGTGCCAGCCTCAGCTTCCGCACTCATCGGACGGAACCAAGTAAAGGGCATGGAAAGTTCATAAAGTGAATTTCCTAGGCAACATGTGGGCAGATTTCCTACATCTTTGCATCACATCCCCTGAGTTTCTAATGCACTTTTCCTTGGGCTATGATATCTCTCTGTGGGCTGCTTTTTGGCCAGTATCACACTGTTGAAATGAAAGGTACACCAGAACACAGCATGAGTATCCTTAAAAAGCCCCAGGGAATTGCCAGCTTTGTGTTCCTTAGGAACCTGAGTAAATGGTTTGACTCCAGGGTTAATCCAGTGCAAAATCAGGTTTCTGACCACGCTAAAAAGCTGGTCAAGACACCCTCTAGCTATAAAGAGACATCAAATCCGATGCCAGAGTGTGGGATGCAGAGCATATGGCCTGTGCATGGAGGGAACATCGGAACAGAGAGGGATGGAGGATTGCAACTTCTGCCTTTTGATGTTATCTTTCTTAGTCTTCATAAAGCTGCAGTTTCTTCCTGTTTTTCTGCACAAGTCTATGCTGCTGGGTTTCTGAGCCCAAATATACCCTTGGCAAACTAGACAACTGCCTGTTCCCTACTAAAGCAAAACAGCAGACCCTCCCTGCTTCTGGAGGAGCTCACCCCCTCTGTGGGCACTGTTGTCCCTTTTCTCCTAAGGAAGCCTTTTATCCCATTATTATCAAAAGGGTAAGAGGAGCTTAGGACGAGCACAAACAGTGGTTCACTTCATGTGGGATTTGCAGGTGGATTCTTGGTAGCACACAGCACAGAGCTGAAGATGTGAAGAGGACAGTTCTCCCCTAGCACAAACCCACAGCAGGGTAGTTCCCTAGAGAGGAGGGAATCCCGTTGTACAGCCAGTGGGGAGGCCTGTTTGCTCCTTTCAAGGGGGATGGCTCCAAGCAGGTAAAACAGGGGCCACCCAGGACCAGAGCTGTGCTCTGACGTGGGTTCCACCTTGGTGACAGTCCTGGCTGTGGCTGGTCAGGCTTTCCTGAGGTTGTCACCTCAGTTAGCCCTTAAGACATGGAAACCAGTAGGTGTCTGTGCTGAGAGGTCACTGCTGCTGGGGTCTGGGGCAGACAGGCCATGGCCAGCGTGGCATGGCATCACTCTGTGTCCCACCTCCTGCTTCTCACCACCCTGAGCCATAGCTCATGGCTGCATTGTGTCCAGAAGGCACCCAGGCTTTTTTTGAGCCAAGCCTTTTATTTACAAGGTTTTAATCATATCCTTCCCCACAGGAAGAGGAAAGTGCTTCTCCCAGACCCTCCCAAGTGCTGATCTGACTAGCAGGTCCCTGGCCAGTGGCCGGGGGAAGGAGGAGCAGAGCAGGGGGATGTTGCAGAGCAATCGTTCATCACTGACCAAAGTTGAAAAGAGAGAAAAGCCTCTGGCAGCTGTGTCACAGACACAGGTGAAGCTACACTGTGGCAGTGCCTGGCCTGGGCAGTTTATCGCTGGGCTCACCTGATGTTTGCTTCCTCACTTTCCAAGAAAAGCTGTCTTTCCTAGATGAAACCTTTCAAAGTTTGAGCATTATCGATGTTTCTGCAGAAACTGAGCTCAGCAGACAGGGGGCTCCTCAGAGGAAGTGAGGAGATTATTAATATCCACAGAGGAAGTCCCTGTGATGATTAAGACTTGCTTTCAGTACTCAGTGGGTATGTCTGTGCTTTTGGAAATGTTAACACCACAGATCCACCCTGATGCCATCCACAAGGGGTTCGCTGTCAGTGCTGCCATTCTGGTGCCTAGGTGGCTGTTGAGGAATGGTGACCTGCTGTGCTTGGGCATCCAGAGGCCTGTATGCTCAGGAGATGGCACTGAAGCTGCCAGGTGTCCAGATGGCAAATGGTCTGAGTGACTGTGACCTGAATAAAGAGGACACTCTGCATCATCACCTGTACTGCTCCCTCATGTTACCTTCAAGGTGGACCTTGCAGTGCAGTAGAGAAAAATCCCTTCATTTTGGAAAGGCAAGGCAGCAGTGCTAGAGCAGAGGTATCAGAAAGTGTCTGTGGCCCAGGTGATCTGTGGGCACAGTGGAACCAAGGGCTGGGTTGAGATAAGTTTTTTAAAACTTTGATAGATTGGAGGGAAAGGACTATGTCAGTGCACAGTTTTATGGTCAATAACAAACCCAGTATTGCAAAGCATACTTTAATCAACATGAATAATACATAACATTGGGGTATTTTTGATAGGTTCATAGTTTTAGTGAGAAAAACCTATTTCCCAGTGTTGTTCAGAAGGCATTATGCTTTCCTCGTGCAATTCAGATGAAGTGTAGAAGCAGTTGATAAACAACACACTATGGATTCCCTCTCCTTACATCCGGCCATGGGGCCGTCTGCAAGCTGCCAGTGAAAAACACTTTTAATATGCATGTTAATATGTTATCTTAAGCTTTTGATGCTCATGTAAGAAAGCATCAAAGCCTATCCCTTGCATTGAATCAGATGGGCATTTCCACCCTGTTCAGTCAGGGATGAAATTTTAAAGCGAAATGGAGCAAAATAAGAATTATAGAAAAAATCCCAACAAAACAACTACCAGCAACCTTCTGGGTAAAAATGCTCTTGATGTTAACTCCCAAACTCAGCAGGTGATGCAAAAAACGAATTTGGTCCCCGATAGAACACAGCTATACAGAGGCTCTTTGAAGTCTTACCAAAGCATTCCCTCTACAGGGATACGTCAGTATTACAGAAGACACCACCACAGCTCAGAGCTATGCTGCCGCTTCCCTCCCTTCTTCGGAGAGGGCTGGCTCTTCCAAAGCCCACTCATACGTGTGGGGGTGGGCAGAGGGGCAGGATTAATCCCAGTGAGACTCTCCCTAACCTTGGTTTTCTGAGGCAGCCTGAGAAATACACGCTGCTGCCTGTGCATCCAGACCATGATCCAGTTCATATGCACCGAGGACCCATCTCGAAGAACACATACTCCATTAATCATTTACATGGGATATATCCTCTGTGGCACCGGTGTTTTCCCATAAATCAGCACCAAGGCCTAATCCTTGATTAATGTTTAGAAATCCAGCACCCAGATTGCAGCAATGGGAGCTCTCCTTTGTGAGACAAAGATGTGCAATAACAAAAAATGAGCAATGCTCCCAACTCTGCTATCAAGATAGGCACCTCACTTCCAGCCCGATTAAGCAGTATTTTCAGCCAGAACACTTTTCCAAGTAGCAACGACCTGATGAACCATCTTGTGTCATTCTTCCTTCTTTTCCCAGATCAGCTGAACCATCCTGTGAAAAGCCTTCGTGCCTCCATTTGCCCATCTGGCTGAGCAATGAGGAAAACGCAGTCTCTTGGAAGATTATGCAGCACTCCTTAATGCTGGCTTCTGGCAATATAACTGGGCCATCCAGTTCATTCTCTCTCCTTATGAAAATTGTATGTTTTACTGGAGGATTTCATCTTGTGTCCACAAAGCCTTTTTATTTTGTGCCCTGAAACTCCTAGTAAAATTCTCCAGTGCAATAACTCATTTAAAGGACTTCAGGCTATTCCAAGAAGGATTATGGTTGTGACCAGCAAACTCTTTGCCTTGCCAGAAAAACAGGTTGCCCAAAAGGCATAAGCAGCAGCCTTAAAACGTTGCTACAAAGAGTAGCGTCCAAACTGGAGACCAGTGGACATGAAGAGCTGTTCCTTGAAGGAAGGCATGGAAGGTGTGTGTTCTCAAGATGTGCCTTAAATGCTGTTTCCATTCTATTTCAAAGTGTCCTGCATTCATCCAAGAGGTGCACATTCACGTGTTGGGTCCAGATGTGCTCTGTGCAGGCACTCTTACAGGGCTGATGGAGCAAGAGCAAGTCAGATCTCTTGTAGTGGCAGCTACAGAGTAGGCATACACAGTATGTTTGAGCCAAAAGGAAAAACCCCATAAAAATCCCCTCACCTGCAGTGTTTACTACCACCTCATTTTCATGGAAGTTTATAGCCATTTTGTGCAACTCTAAATATGGAAGCTTTTTCCCTCATCCCTAATCTGTATGTTGGGAAAGGACTGGAAGCTAAATCCTAAGAAGGAGTACTCAATGCTGCTCCTACCTGGGAGCTGCAAGTGATTGACATGTCTGAAACACATACATAACACATAGAGCAAAAGTTTCACTGCTAATTTAGTGTATAGTGGGGATCCAACTTTGTTGTGCAGTCAGAAGGCTACATACAATATCAGAGTAAAATTTTAAGTATTAAGAAAAATCTCCTAACTCCACGTACAAGATTTGAATCACCAGGATTGCCACGTGCCTATGAGCTGAAGCCATGTGCTGGGGAGCTGTCACATCCTCCACCATCATCTACCCAAAGAGGAGAGACACCGAGATTTTGGATCCAAGTGTGTGTCAGGAAAATAATTTGACAGAACTTATTCTGAATAGGTAAGAAATCAATCAGTAGCAGGAATAGAGAGACAGGCAGACTGGATCAAAGTGCTGGCCCCTGTATTGTCTCTGCCAGTGGCAAATACCAGATGCTGATGAGAATACTGTGAAAAACCTGCCCATAGGGTGAGTTTCCTCCTCTCTGCCATCTGGTACTGCTTGGCTTCTTCCCAGAAGCATTAAGGTTTACATCCCTTCCAAAAATATTTACCATTCTATCTAACATGGGAAGAAGGCCAGAGATGCTTGATATGTCTTTGCCTTTTGTAAATACCTACACAAGTGTTGTAACAAAGAGATGGGAGAAATGGAAGGTAAGAATTTACATCTGCCTTGGCATCACTAAACTGCAGCCCTCAGTTACCCTGACTTCAGGGTGCATCACTGAGGACAAATTCTGCCCTGAGTTACACACAGAGCTCACAGCATGAGTGGGGGCTCTGCATATATGGGGGCAGAACTTGGTTCCTGAAGGCTGAGGAACTTGCAGGAGGTTATTTTGCCAGACAAAAGCACTTTCTGGTTTATAGTTGCATCTTTCCTGAATGTACAGCACCCACCCACTGACAAGGCACAGGAAGCTCCAGGAATTTAGACCTCTATCATTAAGCCACTGGTGATTTAAACCCTGGCTTTGCCAAAAGTATATTCACATCACATGCATTTTTTTTTTTCTCTTGCCACCTGTATCCTTGTTTCTCTTACAGCTCTAACAACCCCTCAGTTTTGGGGAGGCAGAGTGAATGCTCTTCCGTGCTTGACAATGAATTTATAACCGTTTCAACTGAATTATCTTTGACATGATTGGTTTAAAAACAGGAGAAAAAAAATCCATGCAAGGATAGAAAAATTATCAGCACTGTTTGCAGGGACAGTTCAGTTTCCTGGCAAGTGGTTGTAGCCCAATCAGCCTCTGAGCTTGGAAGGTTTGCCCTGAACAGCCTGTGTCCTGGGGGATGCAGCAGCCCCTGGGCTGTTCTGGGCTCCTCCACTCCACATACACCCTCCTTTTCCCTGGCACAGCTCTGTGCTCAGGCTCAGCACTGCTGCCTGCAGCACAGACACCTCCTCTTCAAGCACATGAGCCCATTGGTATTAGCAGCATGAGGTCGATGCAACCTGAGTAATTCTGCAACAGAGAAAATAGGCAATGTTACAGTATCCCCCATCTTCATTACACTCTGATTTCTCGTTCCCAAATGAATAAATTACCTTTTAGATGTATTGATGCACCAGGGAGTTACAAATATCTGGTTTTATACTATAAGCAAGGCCTGTTGGTACCCTTCTCTCAGTGTTAGAGTATTTTCTGGTTGCAAGACAACAATGTTGCTGAGGACCTAATTTTGCCTTTTATAGCTCAGTGAAGCCACTGGGATTTTATAGCAGATAAGAGAGGAGAGTTATGCCCTAAAATGCTGACACCACTTCTATATATCATAGAGATATCTGAATAATTCATAGTGTCAAGCAGCACAACTTAAAGGAACAGTGGCTTAAGTGACAACATCCAGTTTTAGTACATTCTGCACAAAAATTAATACTCCACAAATTTCTTTCTTACAAAAAATCCATTATCAGTCTTTCCAAGGAAGAACTGCAACAGTGTTACATGAAGTGGGGTGATACACCAAACACAGGGATTTCCTTGAGATTTGACACATTACCCGTTACCTTTGCCTTGTGTGGTATTTGAAATTGAATGAAATAAAATTTGGCCTGGATTGGAAAAAGGAACAACAAAAAGTGCCCTTCCCCTTGGGCTCATCCTGGTGCAGAGATGTTGCAGACCTCAGGTTGCTGTCACAGGTCTCCAGGCTACAGATCACTTTCTGTTCCTTACAGCGACTGCCTTTCAATTAAGTCCAAAGCAAAGGCTGGAGATCAGGTGTTTATCCTGCTGGTTCATCAGGGATCTGGGAATTCTGAGGATGTTTTGGATTGAAGCCAGACTCATGTTTTTCCAAAGGGCCCTTACCATCACACTGAATTGAGTGAGGGAAAGCCCTCCAGGAAATCACACTTGCACTTCTGATATAAAAGTATCACTTCCACCTTGTCTCTCCTTGCATGTGTGAAAGTAAAAAAATCCTCTGGAGTTTGCAGATCTGTTTTCTACTCTCTTTTTCTCAGGCCACAGTTTGGACTGGTGACCCTTGCTGGGTTTGGTATTTCAGGCTGGGTGCTGGGCAGGGGATGCCTTGAGAGCACTGACACCTTGTCAGCTTGGTGGTGTGGGGCTGGGGACCGCATGATGTGCTCTGCAAATGTGAGTCAAGCAGGAAGGCAGTGTCATTTTAGACCTCCTAACAGGTGCTCTCAGTCAACACACCTTTTGACATGGCTGAAATCCCCTTCCTGGCCTGGGTGACCACAGCAGGTCCTAGAGGCAGGTGACTCTGTTGCCTCTCTGCATTCTGCCCACATCTGCTGCCACTGCCAGACAGCGTCACCATTACCAGCAGGGATGCCATCTGAATATAAAGAGGAGGCAAGACCCCACTCTCCGCCCACGGGAGCCCAGGGGAAGTCCAGGTGGTGTGGGGTTTGCCAAGGTGAGGTGAGGCACCTTTCCCAGCATGGCATTTCCATCACTCTGTCACCAGTGTGACGAAATCTCTCCCACGGCTCAGTGGGTCACACCAACGCTGGTCTGGCTTGGGCTTTTCCCTCCGGCAAGCAGGTTGCCGTGCCTTTGCGTTCACCGCTCATTATCTGCCGGCCGTCGTTTGCCCCCGCTGCAAAGCCGCCCCTCTCGGCGGCCCGCGTTACTGTCCGTGGCGATCGTTGTTGCCGCGGAAGTAAAACTCTGACACTGAGGAATTCATTGCCTTAGGGCTCTGATCATTTTTAGTGGCGCAAAGATAATCTGTCAGATAGGGGAACCATTCTAGCGCCGAGCAGCCAGAGCTGCAAAGATCCCCCTATTTATAATCTTATTTTTAGTCTCTTCATTCCCAGAGCAAACAAACTCAAGGATTTATATTTTGGGTACAACTCGAGCTTTGTTTTGCAGATACTACTTTTCAGCCATGATGTACATTAATTTTGATAGCATGCAGGATGTACCAGGCTTCATTGATCACTTCTGCTTGCATATTTGAGCTTATTTGTTGTACTCCCTGCTTTACCTTCATTAGAAGTGAACATAACACTCAGGAAAGTTTCCAGAATTGACAACTCCGGAAACCAAAGTTCCAGCTGAACAGAGAGAATCAAAGCAAACTTATTACACCATGTGCTCCCTGCAGCTTAACCCCTGTCCTTTAGGTCAGCCTTATTGCTGGGATCACCAATGGCATCACCCATGAGGACCAGTCCTATTGATGAGGATACTCTTGTCTGGTTGCCTGCCTCTTAAAATGTGCAGTGGACTGAACAACCCTCCTGGTGCTTCCAGCTGAGCCCTCTGGAGTGGCTCTCTGATCCTGGGCTGGCCTTCTGGAGGCTCAGGAGCAGAAAGTATGGTCAGGTGGTGGCAAATGATGTAGTGCAACAAGGGAGCAGCACGCATTGCCACCAACAGAAGGCTGTGTCCAGTCTGCCCATAAAGCTTCCAAAGCTTTACCTTAACTCTGCTTCTTTCAATAAGTCTATCTCTGGACTAGGAATAGTCCCACACTGTGAATTTCTCTGTGCCAAGAAAAAGAGTAGTTACTGCTGTACATGGTACTTCTGTTTTGTTTGCAGCTGAGGCACCTGCAGATAATAGTGAAGGAGAGAGGCTGTGAGAAAGGAAGTTTTCATGCTACCTGAACTGGGAGGCATATTTCCACACAAACCCCGTGCAAGTAATGACAAGAGAAAGAGGAAAACAAAGAGGTGGAAGGTTCTTTGGCAGGCAATGTGTCTAGGTTAGACCTAACTCCTCAGGAAGCAATAAAAATATACCGCAGGAGCCATCACAGTGCCTAGGGAGTGGGGAGCAGTGATCAGTCTCCTGACCCTCCTGCACATGGGACAGCCCCTTTGGCCACTTGAGATCTGCTCAGCCCCTCAAGCCTGTCAGCTGCCATCATCACTCCCAGAACCACATCTGTGTGAGATCTGTGATGGCAAAAGAGCTCCACCTCCCTTTCCTGCCCTTGATCACTGAGCACGTCATCATCTTGCATGGTTTACTGTACAGGATTGCTGTTGCTGCTCTTGCACAGATTATCCAGAGCAAAGAGTTCCTAGATGCAAGTCTGGCATCCTTGAGAGGTCTTGTGATCAGAAAGGAAGCCTTTCTGCAGTCACTGTTACCCTGCAGGGCCTGGAGTCTGCAACTAGGGACCACAGAAGTGACTGTCGTACAAACTGTATGATAATAAAAATAATAACAATAATAAAAATAACAAAAATAACAACAATGTTAATACTAATATGCAGAGGATTTGAGGGAGATGCCAACTCTCTTCTTACTTACACCTCACCACCAACATCAGCGGCACTTCCCATGCTTTAACCCTTGAGCAAAGGTCTCTCCTCACTGCTGGGGGCTGGGGCAGGGGCAAGGTGGGCTGTGGGAGCCACAGGTCACTGCTGCCATCCCTTCCCCTTCCTGCACACAGCAATGCTTTTGTTCTTCACTTCACTTACCTGACCTGACAGACTAGAAAAGCTGCCGTGGGGCTTGGGAGGGGACCCTGCCCACTACTGAGCACCAGCCCTGCTGGAAGCAGCATTCCTACCAGAGCAGGAGTGTTCATTTCCATAGGCAGAGCTCAGCATTGCCAGGTTGAAAGCAGGGGGAAGGGAAAGAGGAAGATGCAAGAGCTATTTTTACATGTAGTGTCTTCAGGTAACATTTTATTGCCATTTCTATCCCAGAAGCATGTTGTTTTGGAGCTTGTAAATACAGTTTGGCTAGTGCTCACTACTGAATACTATCTGGATCAGACTTTTGATAAATTGAAACCAAAATGTGTTTGGCTGCTGATATTTTCATGTATGTCCTTAGAGAAAGATTGGTTTGCAGCCCCTGTACTTATCAGGTATGTTAGACAGGTAAGCCTACTCATTTTATTTTCACTGGGTGAGCTGAATCCTCTCTTAGGGTAAGTGGGAGCAGCTCAGCTAACTTGAATGGATTTTATACCTGTCTATAATTTGGTGCCCCTTCCTTTGTCCCCCAGCTATTTTAAGAGGCCACAAGTAGTGCTCTTTATAAGAATACAATAAAGACTGACAATTTGGAAGTACAGTGGGCTCTGGGAGGCAAAGGGATGTGGGAGTGTGGGAGCCCAAGATGGGGATAGACCCTGCAGTACGACCCTGTCAGCTGGCAGCCTGAGACAGAACTTTCTGGGTGCAGGAGGGAGCTTTTAGGTGCTGGACAGATGTACCTTTGCAAACTTCTTCCTTTAAATACCAGATTTTGACACTAATGCGATAGACATCTGCTGGGAAAGAGTGGGCTGGCTCAAGGGAGAGGCAGTAATGAGACACGAGGCCTTTGTCTCTGGGTTACTGGTTCAAACCCAGGCTAGATAGGAGTGACTGGGAGTCACTACTGCCTGACAGCTGCTAAATAGTTGGTGTCAATTGGGCTGGTGTCCTTGGTCAACCTTCTCATTAACAGGTGTCCTCATCTTAGCACCTCAAAGAGAAACCAATTATCAGCCTCATCCCTGACAGGGCCTCATCCCTCCCTAGGTACTGAGACACGAATTACTTATTCACCAGAATGAGCTTGGAAATGTGGTCCCAGCCAGGACTGGGGGGTGCTGATGGGGGAAAAATCTCTTATGTTGTCCTGCCCCTTCCCTTCACTGCCCTGGGATAAACAGAAGGGTTAAGCCTTTAGAGATACCAAGCCTTGTTGTTTCAATTACTTCCCACACTCCTGCTCTTCACTGTGATAGTGCTAAAATACTCTAGTCTTCTTCTTAAGTCTTAGGGAAATTGTCCCTGCCCTTCAGAGATCTGTGCAAGGCAAGAGATGGCAGATCTGTATCTACAGCAGCCAAACAAAGAGAACGCAGACTAAGGAGATATTTTTGATCACATCGTTAGACTGCTTTAAATCTTTGACTAATAGTTTCATTAAAAAAAAAAANAAAAAAAAAAAAAAAAAAAAAAAGAAACCCAGTGCAACACCAGAAGTTTAAAAATCTCAGAAGTGCAACTTTTATATATTTTCATTTGACAACTGAAATGCAAAAGGCTTGGAACAGTAAAAAATGCAACTATGGCTTTAACATCCTGCAAATACTCTTTTGGCTAAGTAAAAATAGGACTTGCTTTCACTTGCAGCATGATCAGTCTTACATGAATCTTAAATTCATAGGACAGAAAAAGTGAAATTAGTTTTCAGTTGATAAATGATATCATATATTTTTAAAATAAAAATCATTATGGTAACTAATTATATCATTATTTAGTACAAAACTTGTGATGAGAAGGCAACCTGGTGCCTGAGCAAGCTTAATATTTCCTCTTCTCAGACTCCATCCTACAATCCTGCATAACTCTTGCTGTGAACCTAAAACACAGCAGTTGCTACAGGGCAAAAATGGACAACTAATGAAATCTGTTGCCTGTCCACATGCTACTTCATTAGCAGAATCACCAAATGAGATCCAGGTCTCAGATCAGTCATTGTCTTTCACCTGTCACATACCAGAGGTCAAACCTTGCTGAAGAATCACAGGAAAGTGTCTCCCTGGCAGCAGGAGCAGCTGATGGGTGAGACATAAAAGTCTCCTGCCCCTGAGCTGAGCAAAAGCAGTCCCTCATATAAGAGAAGCCTAGATGGATTAAGTGGTCATTGTAGGTCCCTTCAAACTGAAATGTTCTACTCTATCACAATCTGCACACACCTGTAACAGTGGCAGCTCATGTCCAAAGCAGGAATAATGTTGAACAGCTCAAAAGCACTTTTAAAATAAGTAGGGGAGACAAGTTATTTCCGCTACAGAAAAATCAAAGAGGAATTAAAATAGAGTGACCATTTATACAGCCTTTTTTTTTTCTTTTAATTCTTAGTGAAAGTTAAATGCAGGACTCTTGTTCTCTTGTTTTAAAGTCACTGACTATGCTTAATCACCACTAAGAAGGGTGGTTTCCCTGTAACTAGGTTGGCCAAAAGAAAGCTGAAGTCTCTGTGAAAATGAGAGGGACAAGGCAAATAGAATAGGATGGGAAGAGAGTGTCTGTGTTACCTGAGGCATCAGGGGGAGAGCCATACTGAAGCTTGCTTTGCAAAATAGGCTCTGAAAAAGAAATCTTAAAGAACAGAGCAGCCCGAGGTGCTGGCAGTAGGAGATCCCATCTCCCTCATCTTCACTGCTCCGGCTGTGTCCACAGCCAGGTTTGGGGTAAAAGACTCTCACCTGCAACTGGGCACTAATGGGAAAGTTTCCCGTTTGGGTTTCTTTCTTTTGCACTACTTCTGAAGGTATTACTTGCAGGCAGGTTTTCATTTTCCTGCAGCCTTGGCAACACGGTAGTTAGCATGATCATAATACGATTATTACTGTATGAGAATATGAAATCAGCCATGAATATGATGAGTAGTTATCAGTGTCCAACTGATTGTGTTATAACAATGCCACAGATAGGGAAAGACTCATTTGACTTTTTTCAAAGTGGTTTATTTGGTATCATTTAAATTCTCTTTTTCTGTAGCTTTAAAGGAGAGATGCAATTTTTATTAATACATTTTTTTTTTGTGTTCGGAAAGCACAAAATCATCCCTAATACATTTCTCATTTTTTGCAAACCCCCCATACTGCTAATTGGGTGATCAGATAAAATTCTTATTCACACTGAAACAACTACAAAAACAACTTATTTACAACTGCAATGGTACTAAAATTAAACTCAAGTGTGAGAGCTGCTTCTTGCTGAAGGTCTCTGAATGTCCTTCGCGTTTATAATAAGTTCTCATGGGACACATGAATTCATGCCCTTAATCCATTCTGACTTTAAAAGTCCAGCTTCTTTTATGAAATGTCTCATTATACCAGCTCTTGCTTCAGCAAATGCACTCCCATCACTTTTCTCTGAAGTCTGTTTAATACAACACCCTCTGAATTATTTAATGGGCAAATATATGGATTAAATAAAGCAAACACATCTACTAGAGCTTCTATATGCTTGATGAACTTTTGACCAAAACTTTCAGACATTCAAAAGCTGTCATATACAAATCTCTAAGCCTCAGACCTGGTCAGCATTGAGGTCTCTGTGACACAGCTCAGCCATTCCTAACGTTGTGGCAACAGGTCCTTAAGGGTCTCTTCCCACTCTGAAAAAATGACAAATCCCAGAAAAGTAGCAAGTCAGGGGTCTGATCATGGAAAACCATCTCGAGGCTAACAAGAGAATCAGTCAGAGCAGCTTTTCCCCTGCCCCACTGTGTGATAAGGACTGGCCAGGCACACTCAGGGCTCATGTCCACCCATTTCCCTGCTCTGGTGCTCCCCAGTCTCTGCTGTGTGATTTTCACCTTCAGCCACAGCTTTTTTCCTATGGCTTACATTTTGGTCAGTGCCCTGAAATTCAATTCTAGATTACATTTCCATGTTTTGGAGTGAAATATAGTCCACAGTGAATGTTTACCCATGTAAGTGTAAGCCAGTCTGGAGTCTGCCTCTGATTAATTTGAATTTAAATCTGCATTTCATTTCTCCTGACCTTTGAAATCTCCCTCATGGCTACTCATCAGGAAACCTTGATATGATAAATTAGAAATTCTTTTAGATCTTGGATCAGACTGGAATAATTATCACACCACTTCCCAAATACCAATTTCAGGATTTGTGAGTCTATTTCCAGAAATTGTGGATTGTTTAAGTCAAAAGAGTTGAAGATATTAAACTGGAAACATTTCTACATGTGAATTTACGAGCAGAAAAAAGTTGCCTTCCCTTCCCATGGCTCTTTCAGACTTTAAAATCCAGACATTCTGACCACAGTTTTAGATTACTAGTGACTCTTTTCTGAACTGTTCTGACCCCAAGGCTTCTTCACATGCCTTGATTAGTTTTATTCATAGCTGAAACTCTGAAATAAAAGCAGAAGTCAGATGCATCTGTTAAAGCTAAGAAATTGAACTGCTGTTTTATTATTTGTAGCAATTTAGGTGCAAATAAAGAAAGTGTGGAAGTCTGAAAAAGGTGGGCACAGAGCAGCCAGGAGGTTTGGGACCCTGTGGCAGCAGAACACTTAAGACTGAGGGGGGTGGACCGGTAGCCAGGAGGCACAGGGGTGGCACATGACTTTTAAATTATCTCTTTTGCTTAGCAAAGGATACACTGTTTGGGAAGAGGTGTTAGAGCCTGTAGCTGACCACCACCAGCCATAAAGTTAAGCTGCTAAATGGGCAGAGGTAGTGGGGGAAAAAAAACTTGCACAATTTTAATGTCTCACTAATTCCATTCACTGGAATAATTTGGATTCCTATCTGTAAGTAGTCCCTCAATGAAAAAAGCACCTCAGTGCCCCAGCAAAGGAAGCCAAAAAATTGCTTTCAGTCCCAAGGACCTCACCACCCAAACAACTGTGCTGTGTTTTAGAGCTCTGGCTTATGAGCTGTCTCAAAACTCCATTGAGTGATACATCCTGACTGCATTATCCATGCTCTTTTCCCTTTTCAGTGGATTATTTTAAACTTTTCACATGGAAGTTTGGATGACAAAGTATTCTGGCTAAAATCCTGGCCCAAATGAAGTCAAGGACTGTGCTGCTGCCATTGACTTACATGGCTGAAGATTGTGTCTCCATGATCTGCAGAAAGCAGGTCTCATTTCTCACATCTGTATTTATATTGGAATTCTGTTTCTTGTTTGGTGTCAAAATAACAGAATTATACCTGTGTTAAACAAGATGTTGGCAGTCCTTCAAGTGAGTATACAGGAGACAGAAAATAATTTCCCCTCTAAATGCCAGTAAACAAATTTTCATAAACATACTTCACAAAGGAACTCAGTCTAGGTTCAGCGAGAGGTTCATGGACCTCTTCCTTAATGAACCATATGACACAATTAAATCTTATCACGTAGCTGACAAGGTCAGTTCCAAAATTTAACTTGATAATACTGAGTACACGCAATTAGCTTCTTAGAAATTCAGCATTCTTCATCTGATTTGCCAGTTAACTTTGCATCTTTACAAAGATATCTTGAATCCAACATCCCAGAATAATGCAAATAATAAGAGTGACTTAATTTGGGAGCTATTAAAAAAGTAGCTTCCTTGATATGCATCTGGGTTTGCAGCAAAGTACTTTCCCACTGCTTTTGTAGCAGAAGGTTGATCCTGACACTCAATGTAATATTTTACTTTAAGGTTTTAACAGTCAATTATTTGACCTAGGCAATTCCAGCCTCACCAAATAGAGTGAATAGACAGGCTTGAAAGCAAGGTTTGCATCTTAGAGCTCAGTAGGAGTTTTGCAATAGATGTCATGGGTTGGCAGTGTTCCTTTAAGTTGGCACTTAAAGGAAAGACAGTGTAAGACTACATTGTGTTTACACTGCGAAATTATCCAGATAGAAAAATCATAATTTCAAGCATTTTTATAAATTTTTAATCATTCTCGTCTATTTATATTTTATTTCTATTTCTATTCTAATTTATTTCTATTCTATTCTATTCTATTCTATTCTATTCTATTCTATTCTATTCTATTCTATTCTATTCCATGCCATGCCATGCCATGCCATGCCATGCCATGCCATGCCATGCCATGCCATGCCATGCCATTCCATGCCATTCTATTCCAAGCTTTTTTAATCTTTTCAGTGATGTACTGGATTCCTGTACCTTGCTGATACCCAGGACATGACAGATTTGTGACAAGGTGGCACTAGATTGGGAGCCTGACTTGCATTTTACACCAAAGTCCTAGTCCTGGAGATTTCTGGTCAGCAATTACAAATGTCATAGAAATATCACAGAACTGCTGAGTGCATCAAAACCGTATATGTTGCATGGTTTGAATTCAATCCATGGGGCTATGAAGTCTTTGAAATGGCCCCAGGTGATATGAAAGCTTAACCCTGATGAGGTGGCAGAGCTCGTGGGACCCAGTTTCAAAGGCTTGGTGTTGCCACAGGGTGCGAGACGACTGGCAGACCCTCCTTTTGCCCAAGCCCAGAAGAATTCCCTTTGCATGGGAGGAGTTTCTCGCATATAAAGGAGAGCTCAGATGTATAACCCAGAAGGCTGTGACATTAACAGGGGGAAATAGGATGTCAGGGACCGAGCATGCGTTCCTGTGTGCGCGTGCCCGTGCGCAGGAGGGAGCGGGCTGGCTTCTTCTGCAATTTTGAAGCATTTCTCTAATAGCAACAGACAGATAGCCCAAGCATACATTACTGCTCCTCTGCTTTGTTGCTCATTGCCCAGACAATCTGGTGATAAGCATGGAAAAATGCCCAGGGAGAGAAAGGCAGCAAAAACCCCAGCATCCTTTCCTACGTTCACATCTCTTCTGCAATATTCGCCAAAGCAGACAGATGCCCAGACATCATCCTGTATCAGCCCACCCAGTGATCTCAAAGCAAAAAACAGGAGTAATTGTAAGGCACGAGGATGTTTTGTTTTGCATGGAGCGTATCTCCATTTGATAGTAACCATTTTAAAGTCTGGAAGAATTTTGCACTCACTAAGCTGATTTTACAAGCAAAGAGAAGTGCTTGTCAGCAAAGGTTAATGTAGCTGTCACTGCAGGAGAGCCCTGTGGGTAGAAAGTCTCATCTGGCTGTTTTTTAAAGGGCAAGAGTCATCACTGTGAAGGAGGAATTTTTCCATTTCTAGGAACCTTTCACATCTTTGTAGTGAACTGCTGCATCAGTTACCACTTCTCTGCAGTTTCTCTATTTTTGATTATCAATATTTGTGTCTATTATATATATTTTAAAGTCTTAGAAGATGTTCTTGTCCAAAATGAATAAGTCTTTATTTGAGAAGATGAAAAGAGAACTTCTGTGTGTTTTTATGGCTTGCACTGGTACAATATTAGAGTGCTCTGAAGTATATGTTCCCCTGTCTCCCCTTTTTATTGATGGAAGCAGGGGAAAGAAGAGACTAAGCACTGAAACTGGGCTACGTACTCTAACCTCCTGCCTCAGGTATCCTGAATACCTTTAATTCATGGTGGCCTCATCATAAGGGAATTGAATCCAAGTCTTCAGCATTCATGCTACCTGCTTACTGCTGGGTGTGCTCAACCCTCTTTAAAGCATCAAAGGTGAGATCTGTACAGTTATGGGCTAAATATTCCTAATTCATGTACAGTAGTTGCAACAGAGAGAGATTTGGCCACATCAGGCTGGCCTGACCATGGAGGGTCTCATACTGGAGGCATTTAGACCCTGTGGTCAGCTTCCATTTACACTTTCAGTATGTCACTGGCACAGCCAGGGGACACACACACTCCATGTAACAGCAAAAAGCCAGGAATGATCCTGGGTCTCCCAAATAGCAGATGGCTTTATTTCCCCCTGGTTACCAGGAGATGGAGTCATGCCACATGAAGCATCAGTGCAGGCAATGCTTTGCCTCATAGAGAGGACCTTTACTTGAGATATTCAGGAAATTTTCTCTTAGCGCTTACAAATAAGAAAGGTGGCAATGCTGAATGCTTTGGTGAAGAGGCATGGAGGGGAAGAAGACTAAGTGTGGGCATTGCCTTGTGAGGACAGTGCTGTGAACAAGCCAGTTTCCCAAGCAAGCTAATAGAGGCTAATAAAGATGCCACTGGATACAGCTCACATGGCAGCTATTTGTATGGTAACAGCTCTTAGGTGTCACTGAACTAGATTTGAAACAAAGATGCCGAGGTGAAAACCTGGATTTAGATCCACTAGAGACCAAACCACCATACACACGCTGCATAAAGAATAGAGAAAAGTACTAATACTTAACCCAGATCCATCTGATTATCTCTGCCATGTCAGATACAGGAAATATCCATATGGTAACAGGCTATGCACTGGACACCACAATTTAACTGAGAATCTGTTGACAGAAGAGTTTGTACCCTGGCAGAACTTCTTGCATGAAAGCTCAGAGCAGCTACAAGATTTGCATTATCCCAACAGCTCAGCTGTCTTCTCCAGTGGAGTCCGGAGGCAATCCATCCTGGAGCACCTCAATGCCTTCCTTGGGCTTTGAGTGACCCTGAAAGGCCACCTCCTCTGCTCCTCAATCCACAGCATTTAGGAGCAGTAATGAGTTGAGAGGCCCTGAGAAGCTGCTCTCAGTCAAGGGATAAATGGTGGTTATTTCATGGAGCACTGCCTGGGTTGCATAAAACAGAGTCAGCATTTAGAAATAGCACAGGATCCTCCTTAGCTGATGAATAGCCAAAGCACCAGGAGCAGGGATGCTTTTTTTACTGCTGATGCTTGCTCAGAGGGGATTTCCTTCTGCTCCTGACCCAGATGTTGATACAGTGAACAGGGCTCTGCTCAATGTAGCTTGGGTTACTGCAGGATGCCCCAAGGGCATCCAGAAATAGCAATGCTGTGTGATCTCCAGTGACCTCCCAGTTATCTCTGTGCGAAAATCAGGCTGTTAATTTTGACATATATTAGCTGTAGTTAGTTCAAGACCTCCTTACCTGACCTCCCCCTTGCTTGACTGTTGAGGCTGAGGAAGGTGATTAGACCATCATTTCCCAGATATGACCTCTTCAGGGCTTGTGGCTGGTCACTGACAGGGAAAACCCCTTTGCTCCTGAGCTTTGCTCCTTTCTGCCTGCAACAGCCAAAGCTGATAACTCCTGATACCCATCAGGTCCCCACTGAAAATGCTGCAGCCAACGCTGAGGCCAGGTAAGAGCCAAGAGTAGAAACTCCTTTAAACCCGTGTACTCCTACAGCAACAGATACTATTGCTCATGAATTAAACATAAAATAAATACAGCTCTAATTTGCAGTTATTTCCAGCAGATCTTAGAAAACTCTGCAAAAATAAAAATTCTGCACAACACCTAGAATTTGTGCCTGTTGATGCGGTTGTGCCTTTTTGGCTTTCACAGCTATGCTTCTGCAAAGCTTTTTACATGCCACGTCTGCTTTTGAGCATTTTGAACTATGTCAGGTTGACTCATAAATCATAACTGATATACAGACTATGAGACGTTTTGCTTATGGCAAAATAACTCTAAGTGTCTGAAAATGCCATTCTTTCAAAACTTAGGAATTAATTCCATGATTTAGGTCAATAGGAGTTTAGAGATGGAATTGCAAAAGTCTAGAGGCACATACAGACAGTGGAAATGCTAAAGATGTTGAAGCACATCAGACACTGAGCCAGTGTGGACACCAGTGGCAGGCAGGCGCCTAACCCACTTGAATTTGTAAAAGGCCATCATGAACTTCCTCCAGAATTAGGCTGTGAGAGAATTTAGTAGTCTGCAGTACTGCTGCTCCATTACAGCCTTTTCTGCAGGGCAGAACAGCAACAGAAAGGGAAGCAATCAGAACCTGCTCAGAATTTCCCTCAAGTTTCCAGGTACTGCATGTAGAGCAGGTTTTAGTTGCAATGTTCCCAGACCACTGTAGCATTTGCTCTTACCAAGAGAGGTGCTTGAAGATACCCCACAGTGGCAGAAGCCTCACAGCAGTTCTGGGGCCAAAGCCTCCTGAGCTTTGGGGAGGAAAATGATCACCTGTTTCTTCTCAACCGTGCCCAGAGAATGTTAAAGAAAAGGCACCAAATCAGTGATGGAGGACCATGGTCATCTTGGTCCTTAAATGAATACTACTGTAAACAAACTGAAAATTTGCATATTCCCTTATCAGAGAAAGTCATTCTTTGAGTATTTCATGAAGACACTGGACTTGATTGGAAACCAGTGGCAGTGTGGTTACCAGATGCCTGCTGGTACGGGGGCAGATACACAAGGGATGTAACTACCCAAGAGTTGCCAGATTGGTTCAGGATTCTCCAGCTATCCTACAGTATGCATGGTCTGCACAGCCACAATCCCTATTCATCCAGAAAAGAGCCCACTAGAATATCCACATGGACTTTTGCAACTTCTTTTTTTTCTTTCCTGTTTTGTCCTTTCTGAAAATTTGTTTGGCCTCTAGGTATGTTTTTTATGAAATACATGTCTGAGGGATTGGTTGAGCTATCAGTGTTATATACCTTATTTCTCAGAAAGATTTCAGAAATACTAAATTTGTAATATCTCTGGGTTTAGACCAGCATCCATTCTTTGCTACATGACCTGATTACTTTGGGGAAGAATCTTTCAAGTTTCAGCTGGCTTTTATTGGCTATGACTTGTATTTTCAACTATTAGAAAATATCTGAGCACCCTGTTTATCAGCTTTTTGTCCTTCAACAGGGGTGGTGTAATAGCAGCATTGGCTGCTGCTAGTTTTCTTCCAACAAAGTAACATTTTTGTGGTTCTTAATCAAAAAAAACCTTATTCTCTCCAAACTGGAGATGGAACTGAATGATCCTGGGACAAAGGCCTGGTTCCAAATGGGATTTTTCCTTTTGAGTATGAGCTCAAGCTATGATTAATCACCGTTTCTTTCAGTGGAATATACTAGCTTCTGTAAGTGAGCTTTTTCACCTCACAGAGGGAAATGAAAAAGCGGGGTATTTTATTATGCCTTGGATCACTGATGAGGAAAGGCTCATTTGTACAATTCACTGAGCAAGTCTTTTGGTCTATTTCTTGTTACAGACAAATTATATGGTTATACGTTAAGTTACAACACAAAGTATTCAGATGTTACATAAAATCAATACAACGCTTTCTGGAAAGAAATATACATTTTAATGTCTTTATTTCTCTTGTGACCAAAAAGGCAAAAAGATCCATGTACTCTAAAACAGAGAGAACTCATTCAAGGGTTGTTACTTATTGTTCTATTGCTGTTACCGCAGGGAAAATAGTAGTAATTTTTAAAAATAATTTCTGCATGGTTTCTTCTGGTTTTGTGTGAACTGATAAGAAAATATGTTCTTTCTGCACATGCAACACATAAGGAATGTTTACTGCCCATATGGTCTCTTGAGAGCTCTGACATTAGAATTTCTATGGCAGCAAGTTGAGAGCAAAAAAAGCAATTATCTGAGTGCTGTAAAACTGTGATGTTTGCATCCTGCCTGTGCATAAAATGAGCATAAGAAGGACAGGAAAATCATTTAGCAATGTGTCACCTGTATGGGAATCCTGGATATTATACACTATGGTTGAGCTGTGCTGATTTACGTGCTCTGCAGGGCTGCCCCACTGCTTTGTACAAAAATCTGCCATGACACACGACACAGAGCCCAGAAATGTGCACCCAAGGCTACTGCTGGAGGTGCTTCATCACAGCACGATTAAAGGATGTGATGGACTCACGTCGTTCCATTAAGAGGAGAAATTGGGTCTTTGATGCTGCAGCAGTCTGTTTCATTCCACATCTGAGTCATCCCAGCATGGCAGGACGCAGTGGGATTTCTGCTTATCAATCCTCTGGTGGTATTCCTGATACAGCACACGATGCTGCCTGCACTAGGCTGGCTCCCCAGGTTTCTTGCATTAAACACTTCCTCAATATCTAAATGCATTGGTAGGCCTGTCACAGCCAGTGTGACTTCAGCTATTTGTGTTCTCTGGAAAATCACCTTGAATAGAAGATGCCTGTTTGCTTTTGGCTGTGCTATAAAACTATTCTTTCATCTTTCCAAAGGTTTAATAAATTTTTTCAATTGTTTGTGTAGAATAGTAAGAGCTGTGTGAATGAGCAGTCTCCATGCCAGTGGATCACAGACTGCCTAGCATGGGTTCTGTTCTCTTCAGGTGTTACCTCACTCGCATTGTGGGTCTGTGTGTACAGGCACACACACATTTTCCTTTATTTTATTCTCATAATAATAATCTGTCCTCAGTATCTCCACCAGTAAGGAAAATAAAACACCGAGAGGACAAATGAGGAGCAGAAGTGTTTTGTGATCACACACTTCTGATGAAGATTGATGAGTGTTGAGAAAACAAAGCCTAATTTTCTATGAGAAGAGCTATAACCCTGTATTTAATTCCTGACTGTAAAGTTTTTAGGGGTGGTGTTCACAGCTGACTTGGGTATCAGCAGTGTGTCCTTTGGCTATTAAAACTCAGAGCATTACGCTCCCCTTAAAGATGGACTTCCAGACACAGGGTCTAATATTGGTCATTTGATCAAAGGCAATTTGTTTTCATTTTTTATCAATGTGCCCAGATTCACTCATTCATGCCCACAGTCCCTTGAACACTAACAAATTCTAATGTATGCAGAAAGAGTGAAAAAAATCTGGATGTTGCACATTCAAGGAGCTCAGTTTGAGGTACATAAGGAAGTCTTTGAGCTGCAGGGTACCTACAACTATCAGTTGCTTCAATGATCACCAAAGATTTCAGGTTTCATAACCCAAAACAAACAACATTTTTTAAATGTAGTTTTTTGTGCCCTAATTTTGTGTTGTTTGGAAGTAAATACTGCATTTTCACACCTAGCTTCTTCAATTTCATTCATAAATAAAAATTCTAATTTTGAGAATTAATTAAAGTCAAAAATGTCAATGAACTTCAGTGGGAATAGGAGCAATCCAATATCTTAACAAAAAATGTCAATTAAAAAGCCACCAAAAAATAAACTTAAAAAAAAGGACTTGTTTCCAAAAGCTGATATACAGCACAAAATATTAAATTGATTGTTTAGGCACAAGAATGAGTATTCAAATTAACCAAATTAAAAATGAGTCATTTTAATACAAAACCTTCTGAGTACCAAATTCTCAAACTACCATATGATCTTGGAAAATACTGTTTAAATCAAACTTCATCCCCATTCTGTGACTGCTACACAGATGCATGTTATTGCCCTTGGGTGGGAACAAGGGCAACTTCAAATTTAGCATGTCAGGTCAAGGGTAACAGTTCACCTTCTGAGTTTAGTCTCTAGTGATGGCTCAGCAGGGAACTCATAAAAAAAAGAAAAGGTGATTAAAAATATCAATAAGCTACACCTTGAGAGATTGCCATGGGGTGGATGAGCATTGACTGCCCCCATTTTGAGACTGGGAGAATACAGGCAGAAACACAGTATCTTGGGAATAGTAAGTGAAGTCTCCAGGCAGAGAGGGGAAGAAAAGCCAAGCTGTGTGCTCTATCCAACACACCACAGATCCCCCAAATGCAGCCCATGAGCTCCTACCTGTGGCCTGCGAAGCCTCAAAACTCAGCTAACAGCAAGCTGTAAAATAAGCCATCTTTAAAATAAGCCATCTTTAATTGAATGATCTCGTTAATGAGCCAAGGCAGCTCCAGTCTCTGCTTCAGCAGTGCCTTGCCCATGAATTGCTGTGCAGTGCACAGCCAGAGGGAAAACCAAAAATTGCCTTGCCTGAAAGAGCAAAACAGTGGTAGCTCTGGCATGGAAGGGGTAAATTGTAAATGCACATAGAGGACTTCCAAAAGGTATTTTATGCTGTTTCGCAGTGATGAGCAGACCAAGTCTCTAGTTCTTGTCCTACAGCTCACTGCTAAATATACACAGCATTTAATTTTCATTTCTGAAATGTGTCATGGATGCCAAACCAATCAAGAACTCCAATAGCAAATCAAGAGGCTATAAGATAAATCTCATTATCCAGAATATGTTTGGCTACTACAAACCATTCTTTATATATTAAGTAATGTTTCAGTGTTAATTAACAATGTCTAATAATCATTATAAGCACTGAAACAACAGCCAGTTAACCACAGGAATAAAAGATTAGCTGGCATGAAGAGGGAGATGTCTTTACATCAGGTTTTTTATGCAATATGGAGTTGCATAACTGCATACTCATTTTTTGCACGGCTCGCAAACTTTTCAGGGGCAGTAATTTGATCATGTGCTTTCTAAAGAGCTTGCAAAGGTTGTCTGTGAAAAAAGTGGTTTTAAGTGACCAAAAATAAAAGGGCAGAGAATTCTCAAGCGAGATCATCGGGTATTCTGGTTGCCTGCACATTTGGAGAGTTTTGAGTGACCTTAACAGCAGTTACATAAGCATATGGAGAGCAACTAAACTCATATTAAATGTGTAACACATATGGTCTCCTGACAGGATGTTCCAAGCCACGCAGTGATTTTATAGTCCACATGCACTGTAGTAGTAGTAGTAGTTCTTTGGTCTCAAAGTAGGAGTCAGAAATAGTACATCAGCATGAACTCCATTCTTTGAGGGGCAGTCAGTGTGTTAATATTAAAATATGCAATACACTTTGGCTAGCTGTGTTTAACAGCAAAAAAGTGCCATCTGCATGAGACTAGATCTTACTAGCTGATAACACCACATATGATATGGCTATTTGATGTGTATGGGGAGTAACTATTTTCCTGGGGTGTGCTGTGAGGAACTTTAGGGTAAGGAAAGTGTCCTCAGCAGTTTCATTTTATTTGGGCAAGGGAGCACATTCTGAGTCCTTCACAGAACACAGTATGTCACCTGGGCTGCCTAGGGCCACACGGTGTAAAGACTTCACCAGATCTCTTCTTTCCAGCCTCAAAGCTAAATCTGATCAGTCTCAGCCTAGGATGAGATTGACAAAGGACACAGAAGCACTAGTTGTACTGAATTTGGTTTTTCGTGTTATTAAACGCATCCATCAGCCACATACACTCCGAGTGCAATTATTCTGTCGTGTTTGGGTCACACAAAAGCTTCAGCGACAGAACCGAGTCCAGCAGACATCACTTGAGGAGTCGGTCTAAGGAATTAGTTCCCAGTACGATCCACTCTGGCGCTGTGTGACTCCCTGTGCCGGCTGTCCAGCCAAGTACCTGCCCGGCTGCGCTCTGGGCGGAATCAAAATAAAATCGCCTGTCCAAGGCCACCACGGAAACTCGCGAGTGCGGCGAGCGGCGCCGCGACCCTNGCCCCGCGGCCGGCGCGGCCGCACCCGCAGTGCCTGGACTTCAAGCCGCCGTTCCGGCCGCCGCGGGGCCTCGCCTTCTGCCGCCGCTACGCCGAGTTCGGCTGCTGCGACCCGCGCCGCGACCGCGCCCTGCTCCAGCGCTTCTACCGCCTCAGCGCCCGCCTCGACGAGCGCACCTACGCCGCCTGCGCCGGGCACCTGCAGGAGCTGCTCTGCCAGGTGAGACCTCCGGGACTCCCGGAGCTCCTGCTGCACTGGGGGGATCCCGCCGCGCAGGGTTCGACCACGCAGGGGTATTCAGCCCCTGCACGGAGCTCTGCATGGCATGGATGCTTCTGCCCCAGCGCAGTGCCTTGGCGCAGGTGTGTGAGCATCTACTCATGCAGGGCTGCATCGAGCCCGGGTATGGATGCTTTTGCCCCGGCATGGGTGCATTGATCCCATGGGTGCGTTGATCCTGTGCACTGGTGCAGGCACAGGGACTTTGGACAGTCCAGGGGAGTGTGAGCCATGACTTTAATTCCCAAGCCCAGACTGGAGTACCCACCCACAGGTGCATCAGCCGTGGCATTAGCACCTGGGCACAGGCATAGGTACATCAGCCCACACATCGGTGCATCAGGGATAGCACAGCAGCCTGGGCGTGTGTTCCCAGGCACTGGAAGGAGTGGCTGTCCGTCATCAAGTATCCCAGTGGACCTTTTGTGCTTTGGCTGTTGTCTAAAAGAGGATATTGCTCTTCTTTAGTTTAGGAGCAGCAGTCTCTGAGATAGGTAAGCGGGCAGTTACAGTTTGCAGACTCTCCTCACCCTCCCAGGGTTAGGACACCAAATCTGGTGAAGAAACCCACAGGGTACTTGCCTGCACAAATCTTGCTCCTTGTTATGACCAGTTGATGGGGTCAGGTGGGTTTTTTTGGCATTGGATTACAGCACTTTTAGCATGTGCCAGGTGCTAATAGTCCTGGTGATGGGTGCAGAGTAATGCCTGCCGATGTGGCCTAGGAACCTCTGTGGTGGCCATCCTGCAGAAGGGGGAATTTCCACTCAGAGCTGATGTTCTGGGGCCAGATATGATAATGGGATGATCACAGTCTGCACAGAGCAAAGTGTCTTACCCTGTCATCATTGGAGGCCTTGCATGTATGAAAATGCCCCTGAGACAGAGCAGTGGCAGCTTGGCACTGTGCAAGTGTAAACCTTAAATTAATTCAGACAGTGGAGTCTTGTCTGCTGTGCTCAGATGGGATCAAAATGGCTTTTCAGAAATCCTGCTCGTAGCATTTTACCTCTTGGATTCCTTAAAGCATGAAAAGAAAGACATTTTCCACACCAGTTTCTAGAGAATTGACTTCTATTTCATCTCACATTGCACTGGAAGCAAAAAACATTTGAATGTATTTCTGAAACAAGCAGTGTCTAAGAGTCCATTTGCAGATAGGACGCCAGTTAGCAGTGTGTGCTAAGCACTTCTGCTTCTGGAAGTGATAACTAAGTCTCCTGTGTTTGTCAGAAAGCCAACCATTGAAAATGTCTTCAGAAGAAGAGAAATATTTCAATGTGGGAGCAATGATTCACTGAAATGTTCTGATAAGCTCAGTGCATCACCAGCCCAGATGTGGCTACGAACCACCACCTCCAGCTGCACAAGCACATCATGGAAGTTCAGTCATTGCAAACACTCTAGAACATTCTGCTTGTATTCATTCATTGTATATACAATTTGTATCCTAGATCTGAATTAATAAGTGTGTTTCTGTGACTTAGCACACTTCTGGTTTTCTGCTCACAATTCATGATTTCTCTCAAATGTGATCAAATATTTTTAAAAGTGTCTCAGTTTGTACTTGTGGATTCCTGCCTTTTCTTGAATTCATAGAATAATAGAATAGTTTGATTTGGAAAGGACCTAGTCCAACCTCCCCTACAATGAGCAGGAACAGCTTCAACTAGATGAGGTTACCTAACCTGTCCTTGAATGTTTCCAGGGATGGGGCATCTATCACCTCTCTTGGCAACCTGTTGTAGTATTTCACCACCCTCATTGTAAACAACTTCTTTCTTAAATGTGATCTATACTGACCCTCCTTCAGTTTAAAGCCATTACCTCTTGCCCTATCACTACACTGCCTTGTACAGCGTCCCTCTCCAGTTCTCCTGTGGAAGGTGCCACAGGGTTACCTTGGAGTCTTCTCCACCAAAGTGCAAGAGCAAATGCTTCACTCTGCTTCTTGGGGAACAGCTTGCTTAAAGGCTTGAGTTTCCAGATGGAGATGGTCAAGGAATGTCAGGGATAATGTGGAAGTTAAACGCTTTTCTGAGGAGTCCTGTTGCTTCCTCCAGGCTGATAGCAGCAGTAAATAAGACATTGTCTGATGTGGGTGTTCCATCAGATTCAGACTGCTGGATTCCCCAGATAAGGAGCTGCCACTGAACTACTGGAACAGACAGGATGCATTTGGCTAGCCTGTCTTAATGTGACTTGTTTTGTTTTCTGATGAGTTGTTTTCATAGTAAAACAACCAATACACAGCAAAACAATACAAACGTGTTCCAGCCCTACTGAAGTAACTGATCATCTGCCCATTAGTTTCCTTGGTCTTTGGACCACAACATAGTTTAAAATTAATGAACAGACAGCATCATTTGGAAATGATAATTTGGATTAATATTGATCCTGGGCTCTGACTAAGGGTAGAGCTTCTTGATATTTTGAGTTTTGTGAACATGTCAGGATGATGTGAAGGCTAAAGGACCTCAGCATTGCTTCAGAAGCAGAGAAATTCAGCATAAGGCATGAGGCTCCATCTCTTCCAGGATAAAATTTGGAAAATATTTCACATGTCTTGAAAATACCCTAGGATATGTTTAGGTACTTTCAGGCTAGTGATTGATAGATCTCTGAATATCACTGCCAGCGTAATGCTGCTGTAATTAGCTGCATGCCACCAGGAGTGTTGTAAGGAGGGAAGAAGTTGCCCACAACTTCTATTCAGACACACCTGAGGTTGTGGTGAGCAGCCTGCAATGGCAGAGACAGGGAATCCATCTCTCTGGGCTATTTTTAATTCTGATGCTGAAGCCAGGGCATTGCTTTATAATGCATAAGATCACTGCTTGCTTTGAAAGAGGCTTTCAGAGAATGAGGTACACCTGAGTACTCAAGTGAGGGGCCTCCTCTCTCTGAATGGGAAACCTCCATAGGCAACAACAGATTGAACTCCCACCCAGCCCTCCCATCAAATTCCCTTTCTATCTCATTTCAGTTTGTTTTCTAAGGCAAATTTTTCAGTCATTACAAGTGAATTGACAAATGCTCTGTCTTTTTCTGTCCCTGGCACACCTCGTGTAACCAAGCCAAGTGTGTTACCCAATCTGCCTGTGTAATTTCAGTGTTTTGTGTCACAAGCAATCTTCTTTTTACCACATTAATTGCTGCTCATTTGAAAGCATAATAACCTTCATTTTGCAATGAATGGCTTGACATTCCAGGAGGAAAGCTTATTGTACACTAATGATCTGTTATATGGCCCCTCAGTTTATTATGGTATGTAATGGAAAATAAAATAAAAATTAAATATTGTGTATGCTTATCAACTAATTTAAACAGTTTGGAATGTCAGATGTTTTATCTTTTCAGCTGTTGAATAGTGTTGTAATCTAAATTAAGAAATATCTCCCTATAGATCTGGAAACAGCTCCCTATTTTTTTTTTTTTAATTAAGCTGGTTTTGCTTAGTAAAAGAAGAAGCAATGCCAGATATTAATTTAAAAACACAGAATTTATTTAAGTAGTAGTTTCTCTTCTGACCTGTGTTGCCTCAGGTATTTATTGAAATATGACTTTGAAAATAATTGAGCCTCCATAAAGTCATGTTGCATTATTTGAAGAGCACTTTTGAGGTGTTTGTTGGGAAGATGCATTATAACTGGAAAATACTGTGTTTATTACAAGCAAAAACCCTTGCAAAACAGAACTGAGTCACTTTGGTCAGTTTGTAACTTACAGACAGTTTTACTGGATTGCAGCTTTTTCATAAGGAAAATGTGTCTGTAGGAGTTCTCATCAGGGAGATTACAATGAGCTGTGTGAACTTGATCCAGGCCTTCAGCAGATTTCCAAGGCTGCACCTTCCATGAAGAAGGGTTGAGCTGCAGCTGCTGCCGGTGGACCTTGCCTGGATTATGGCCATTTTGTGCTCCCTGTCTGAAATCCTGTAACCTCAGCATCCCTCACAGAACTTGGTGACCCCTGTCATGATCATGAGATGCCTTTCACCACTCCTGGCTGGGGATATAAACTATCTGTAGGCAAAGGCAAAGGCAGCTGGACCCAGGCAAGGATGGTGTCCTCCCCTCCTCCTCCACTTTCAAATCCTACTCCTTCCAAGCTGTAGATCACATCCATGTTTGAGGTGCATGCCTGAATTATCAGATGATAAGGTATGAATGTCCTAGGCTTTGGCCCTGATCACGTTTCCCATTCTGTCGTCAGTGTGGAGATGCAGGACCTGAATCTTCTCAGCTAATTCTTTGGTTTCACGTCTGTTCTGTGATGGATCTTATTATTTCATAGATAAAGTCAGAGCATCCAAGGAAGAAAAGACTCTTTTTCCTCAGTACTGTCTGCTAGGGTGATGTACCAACATAGGCATCATTGCAGGTTTTTTTTGGAAAGTTCTGTGGTTAGAATAAGTGAGTAACAGCTTGAGGAAGTCAGCTTTCACCAGGAATATTGAAGATAATTTCTATGAGTGCTGAGACAAACCCCCTTTCTAAGATCTTTCCCTCTGTTAATATAGCTTCAGAATAAACCACAACATATCTTGTAATTAAGATGAAATCTCTCCAGTTACTATCACTGCTCAGCTGTTTCAAATCTGGTCCAATAAATGACTTGAAGCTTTTTCTCCCTCCCTCTAGGAATGCTCTCCATATGCAGCTCACTTGTACGATGCTGAAGATCCCTCCACTCCCGTGCGGACGATACCAGGACTGTGCCAAGACTACTGCACGCGAGTGTGGCAAAACTGCCGCTCCATTTTTCGCTCTCTCTCTGCAGACCCAGAGTTAATTGCACTGGAAAACAACATGGCAAAGTTCTGCCGCTACCTGTCCCTGGAGGACACCGACTACTGCTTCCCACACCTGCTGGCTAACCAGAACCTTAACCAGAACCTGGGGGTGGTCACCGCTGACGCGGAGGGCTGTCTCCAGCTCTGCCTCGTGGAGGTCGCCAACGGGCTGCGCAATCCCGTTGCGATGGTGCACGCCAACGATGGCACGCACAGGTTCTTCATCGCAGAGCAGGTTGGCCTGGTGTGGACCTACCTCCCCGACGGATCGAGGCTCGAAAAGCCATTTCTGAACATCAGCGAAGCTGTGCTTACCTCACCTTGGGAAGGAGATGAGAGAGGGTTTCTGTGTATTGTCTTCCATCCTAAATTCAAATTTAATGGTAAAGTGTATGTCTACTATTCAGTTGAAGTTCATTATGAAGAGAGAATCCGAATCAGTGAGTTTAGAATTTCTCCTACTGACATGAATGCCTTGGATCATGGTTCTGAAAGGTATTGTACATGTGTTTCTCTGGCAAATGAATTTAAGATCTTAGAGGGCAACTTGTACATTTTTAAGGACTATTAATAAATGAGACTTTTTTAGCTTAATGTTTTTGCATTCCAGAGTGCTAGCATGCTAGTCCAAGTCCATGTCTAGTGTACTGAGGTGCAGAAAGTGTGTGTTCTCCATGGATCAACTGCAAATGTTCAGGGATAAAACATGTACCATTCTCAGTTCTGGCATGTCAGAGGATTTAACTAAATATGGATTAAACATGATTTATAGTTAGTGTTTTGGGGTTATTCTTGGGTCGGGATTGGAGGTTTATTTGTTTGTTTTGTACTTTTATGATTACCCTTTAAAAGAGACTTCTGCAAAGTATGAGTGAAATTCATTCCAAAGCCAAAGGTTTCCAAAATTAGTATGAACAAACTAAGTGATACCACACCAAAGACAGATTTGGTCTCATATTTCTTTATCTGAACAACAACTCAACCCTTTGATATTATAAATTTAACATCAAATTAAATTAAACACAAGTCACTGTATTATTACTGAGTGCATTTTAATTGGAAATGTCATTTGTTTGAGTCTGGTTTTGCAGTTGTTCCACACTAACATGCACAGATGATGAGAGACTTGTTTGTGGAATCAGGCTCACAGATTTATAACCTGTTGCAGAACTATGTTATAGAACCACTGTTTTAAGAGACCCTTGAATATTACTAATGCTAAGATTTTTGCTTCATTATTTGGATTTTATTAGGGGCTTTCCAAACACCCAGATGTGGATGATTCTAGCTCAAAAATCCACATAGCCTAATGATAGAGAGGGGATACTGGTTTATAAAGCAATTACATTAATCTGGTGTAAACAGCACTGTAGATGACAGGTAAGGGGAATTACAACGTGGCACTCGGGAAAGAGAATCAGAAACCTGCAGATATCAACAGCCCATGAGCTGTCTTGTTTAAGAATCCTTAGGCTCTATGTTTGTAACAATTTCTGTGCTTACTTAGCTTATGGTTAGTACAGCAAAAGCTTAAGAAAACAAAATTGTGGTCCTGTTGTACTTGTGTAGGCTCAGGTCCCACTGACTTCATCCTGAGCTGCTGCCCAAGAGGGAGCTCAGGCTGACATGTGGTGTGCACGGCACAAATGAGTGTGTCTGTTTATCCTCAGATGTTTCTCAATGCATTTTGGTTTTTTCCATCTTCTTTGGGAAGCTGAGGAAGAGCCACCTTTGTGTCCATACAGGATCCTCCCTCACTGCTTCTGTCAGCTGGAACCTGTGCACTTTGCACAGTTACCTTACCACAGAGGCGCTGACATTTAACAGGAGGTGACAATAACTCCCTAGTTGGGTTCCTTCCTCCAACTGACAATAACTATCAATATTTCAGAAGGGAAAAAAACTCTAAAAATGAAGTGGTGTAAGTAAATGTTATAATTTGCTTTCGTAGCTATTAAGATGCACTGTCAGCATGAAATCTGGAGTTTTTTAGAAGCTGGAAATAAAAAACTTCAGTTGTTATACTTGGGAACCTCCCCTGCATGTATTTGTGACTTTACCATTCTATAAAATTATAATTTATGTATTTTCCCCTTTTGTGCTATGGAAGAGATTCCAAGTGCATAAAATAAACAAATAAAATAGAGAGTTTGGTGTTAAAATTAAGGTAAATTTTGTTGGTGTTGCTTTGAATAACCTTTGGTAAATTCAGTTTGTTGGTGGGACTGCTTTTAACTGCTCTTTAAACTCATAAGGTCCTGAGTGTGTAATTATCATTTAAGGATTCTTCTCTGTTTAAGAATTTAACTATTTCTTAATGTTTGAAAAGTTTTATGTTTGCTTTGAAAACGCCTGGCAGGATTGTGTACAAAAGCTGTACAGATGCACAGATGGACTGGAGTCCTTTTTCGTACAATTTCCAATTGGTTATAAGCTCAGACGCCTTTTCTTTAATAAAGAAAATAAAAAGAAGTTTAACAAGAAGGAAGAAAGTATCAGAGGAAAAGTTTAAGTAATTAAAAGTATATTTTGTCATGTGATTTCCCAGACTTTCCATATTACACAATTTGGTGTTTCTGTAATTTGGAAAATATGTTGAAACTATTTAAGGTTAGAAAATCAGCTATGCCCAAGAAAAATTCAGTAACATGAATATGGAGCAATTTGTATCAAAACCAATCTAGCTGCTTCCATCTGTCAAGAACTACATTGTCATGACACTGCTCTGCCCTTTGCATAATGCTTGTGCATAGGTAATTGCTTTCTCCCTGTTTTCACTTAGGATAATCCTCGAAATAGAAGAACCTGCTTCCAACCATAATGGAGGAGAGCTGCTCTTTGGAGATGATGAGTATCTCTATATCTTCACTGGAGATGGAGGCATGGCTGGGGATCCTTTTGGCACCTTTGGAAATGCCCAGAACAAGTAAGCGTGGAGCCATCCCTATGGCAGCTCCAGGGTGTGGGAAATCAGTGCCAGCCACCTGAAGGCTGTATGGGGGCAAATGCAATTATCTTGAAATAATTATTCTTTTTTCAGAGATATTCAAAGACTTGTCTTTTCTAAAACAGAAAGAATGAAACCCTAGACTTTCCAACCGTCCCCTCTCTGATTTCTTGCCGAGATCTAGTCTTATGTCTTCATCTTCCTCATTTCTTCTCCCAGATCAGCCCTGCTGGGCAAAGTGCTGCGGATCGATGTGAACAGCAACGACCGCGGGCCCCTGTACCGAATCCCTCCCGACAACCCTTTCGTCCGCGACCCCACGGCTCGCCCCGAGGTCTACGCCTACGGAGTGAGAAACATGTGGCGCTGCTCTTTCGACAGGGGAGACCCCCACACCAAGGAAGGGAAGGGGCGGCTCTTCTGTGGAGATGTGGGGCAGAATAAATACGAAGAAGTCGACATCGTGGAGAAAGGGAAAAATTACGGCTGGAGGGCGAGGGAAGGGTTCAGCTGTTACGATAAAAAACTTTGCGCCAATTCTTCCTTGGGTAAATAGATGTGCTCTCATTTTTAGTTCCTGCCTTCAGAGCCTGGCTGCTTGGTGGTAAACACACCTTTTTGAGATGTAAACCTCTACTGTCTCTGTCTAGAAGAGAACTGACTTGGGCATAAATACTGAAAGTACAAATGTTACTGTTCCTGACTTAGGAGGAAAGTGAAACATGCTAGCTGTTGTTTTTCTAGGTGATTGGTGGTGTTAGTGGAATTACTCAGTGATTCTGTGGTTTAGAGGAACAATTTCATCTTTGCCACATAAAATAAGCTTTTGTGAAGGAGCAAGAAAAATTTGGAAGAATTGTATTTTTCTCCATAACTCATCCTTATTTCAAAAAAAGAGAGAAAAACATTGACTGATCAACCCTTATGCCCGCTGCCTGCTTTGCAGGTAACCAAATGTACAGTGTATTTTCATTTCTTTTAGCTATGCCACAAAGGAAAACCTCATTTTATTTTAATTTCTTTAAACTGTTCAAAACTGGATTGAGCATGTTTGCTGGCTGGCTAAATTCCAGTGAACATGTGAAGTCAGAACATATTGAATTGCAAGGGCTGATGTAGACCATGTCTTGTGCTGGAACCTCTTCTCAGAGATTCGGGGGGGCAGTGGAGTGAGCTGGTGCTGATTTGCATTAGCTGAGATTCTGATTCTCTTCTCTTCTGTGTGCTGTGTGTTGTTGTTTAATTTGCTTCCTAATATTAACTCAGTTTAAATTCCTTCCTTTTATTAGCTTCACTATAAGTACGAGAGTGATTAAGTATTTTTTTATAAAAATGTCAAGAGCAGGGAGCAGTTTTTTTGCGCTCCCTTTGCTGAAGCAGTTGTTCAGAAAGCTCATTTATTGCTCTTCTGTGTGACAGTACCCACATGAGCATTCATGGCAGACACTTTACTGAGGTCTCCAGGGATTCAGAGCAATTTTTGATGACTTTAGAGACCCTTTGTTAGAACAGCGAAATGTCAAGCCCCTTTAGAATGATAAGTACAGCTGAAGTGTAGAAAACACCTGCTTTAGAGGAAATTCCCCTGGTGCAAATTCCTTGCTGGCAGAGCTGTCGGGTTTGCTACTTGCAGCATCTGCAACATGGGCAGGGAGAAAGGCTGTGAGGATGAGGAGGAAAGGGTACCACGAGGTACCTGTGAGCCAGGAGTTTCAAAAGAAAGGGGAGGAAGCATCTAATGGAGACCCTCAAAATCAGGACATCCCTCTCCATTTTACATTTATCTTATGTTTTAACTTATATTTCACAATGAATATGCCAGAACTACATCATTCATGCCTGTGCCATCCCATAAATATTTGATGGCCACTTCAAGTTGCTTCTCCATCTCAGAGGAACAGAAGCTATTTGTGCTGACATCTGACATATCTTTTCATCAGTGCCTGCAGTCTGAACTCACCCATCTCTTTTTTTCCTTTCACCACCTAAACAAAGCTTCATTGGGCAAACATTTCCCATATGGGTGCAGTGACTCTAGGAGTAACCTGTGAATTTGTAGCTAAACCAGACAAGGTCTGTCTAAATGTGCCAGAAGTGGCACTAACAGAGATGATTGTGGTGGGAGGAGAAAGGCTCTGAAGAGTGCTGAGGTATCTTGGTGAGGGGCAGGGCAATCAAATGTGATTCTGAAAAGGTGAAAATCAAACTAAATACAACTCCATTGGCAATTCATTTAAATAGAAGATGCACCAGGGAACCTGATTGTACTGTGCCAGTCTCAGAACAATCTAGATAAAGAGCTATTCTGCAGCATGTGCAAAACAAGTCACAGGTCTTTTCTGCCCTGCAGACGATGTGCTTCCAATTTACGCATATCCACACAAAATGGGGAAATCCGTTACAGGAGGCTTCGTCTATCGAGGTTGCGAGTCTCCAAACCTGAATGGTCTGTACATATTTGGTGATTTTATGAGTGGGTAAGTAAACACTTAGGACACTCTCAAAGTTGTACCTCCAGCCAAAATGCCCCCCAAAATGGCTTGATAGTCCTTCAACCCTCCCCTCTTGTTTTTTCACGTGCTTGTGTTGCCCTTGAAAGACAAGGGGTTGCAGGGTGTATAATTCATTTGGGTTAATATTAACAATCTTTCACTCTTCAGAGAAGCTGCAGTTCCTATTGCAGCTAGTGTGGGTAGGAAGCATTAAATATCCTTTCAGTTGTCCATGCTAATATTCATAAATCATCTGGGTCAGATTGTAGAAGTGTTCTTTTGCCTTGCAGACGCCTGATGTCTTTGAAGGAGGATCATGCTACTGGAGAGTGGCAGTACAGTGAAATCTGCATGGGGACAGGACAAACATGCATGTTCCCTGGGCTTATCAATAACTATTATCAATACATCATCTCCTTCGCTGAAGATGAAGCAGGTAATCTTTTACCTTTATGTCACACTGAATGGCATGTTTCTGGTTTCTCTTCAGAATGAAACACCAGAGAAGGGATCAGAGAGGACTCCTGGCAGTCAGCAAGTAGTGGGGAAGTACGGCATGAGTCTTTAAAATGCCAGATTCCCAGCATCTCCTAAATATCAAACTGAAGTTACAATGCTAATTTTGAGGTCTGTGTGCCATGCAGTGCCAGCAGTGGGAGATGGAGAGTCAGTTGTCTTGGGACTGGATCTAGTGTGCTGGACTGCTGCTGCCCTTCCCTCTGGAGAACAGGGAGCAGAGGGGGGCAAGTAGAATGAAACAAACTTAGAAAAGAAACCTCATTCTTCACAGTGCCATGCCATGGGGAATGCAGGCCTTGGGAGCCTGAGAAGCTGATACCCAAGGGAGAGCAAGTCTATCTTCTTGTGTAGTCAAGAAGGCTGTGGGCATTATTAATGGATACAGAGAAGCAGATGTCATGAACATCAGTTACATATCTGCTCACCTGGGGCTGGGGTATTTGTACCTCTCAAGATGAAGCAGAACAAAAGCCTATGTTTTTTCTTGAGTGAGGCATCAGCAAAAGAGTCTTTAAGTCCCTATTTTATTACTGCCAGCTGGGATTTTGCCTTGTGTAGGACTGAAGGATACAGTCTCAGTGGAGCTTTGCTGTGTTTTCATGACTGCCAGCATTTTGCTTTCTAGAAGGAGGCTGCTGTGATTTGAAGAGGAGGAAATAAAGAGTCCTGGGGTGAAAGCTGGTGCTATCTCCTGTTGTTTGTACAAGGGTGTTGCAGAATGTGCAGCCCATGCGACCCCTGTCTGGGGGCAGGCAGAGGATGATGTGCACTTCATGTGTGACCCAGCAATGCAGGAGTTGTGCTCTGCCCTGTTCCAGGGAGGTCTTGGCTCGTGATCACAAGCACCTGCTTCCAGAATGCCCCAGCTTTTAAACATCTGTTTTTTCCTGCAGATTATGTCAAGTTTGGATGTTGTTCAAATAATATAAATGCAAATTTTATCATGTGAATGCAAATCCTCCAAGTTAAGTATTAGCTTGAAAGTTTGACTTTTTTTTTAGAGTTAAATTCCATTTTCTTTAATGGTTAGTATTCATGGAATTTAGTGCCATTTCACAGTATGTAGTGAGAAGGATATCTTAACCTAAGATCAAATAACTTAGTTCAAATCAGCTTTATGCCAAGTGCAATATCAAGCTGTTGATTGCAGCCCTTGCTCATGCACATGAGGATGATCTCCCTCATCCTGTGCTTGTCAACAGAGTCTGGGCAAAGCAGGGGTGAAAGCTGCCACCTTTTTGCCCTACACTGTGCTTTGCATAAGTACAATAGGGCTGAGTGGAGATTTGGGCTGGAGTCTCTTTTCAGAGATAGTTAATTGCCTTGTGTTTGCTTTATAGGAATGAAAAGAAATCTGTTGATACCAGTGTAGTGAGGTTGCTTTATCTGCTTTGAACAGTCTTCTCTTGCACCTTTTTTGTGTGCTGGGAATCTCCTTTTTTACAACTTTGCCATGCAGTTTATTTTAACAGGGTTTTCTTCACAGAAGCATTTAAGTTTTGGGGTTATTGCTCTGGTGAATGCTAATCTCCCTGGTGCAGTGGGTGTGTATACTCGTGGGGAGATCTCTATTTTTGGCTCATTGCACAGCCATTATAAAGCCATCAGCCCCATCCCTGGCCAGCAGAACACATCAGAGGCACCCCAGGCACTGTGTCTGTGAGTCACATGTGTGTAGCCTGTGTGCTTCATGGCCTGAGCATCCAAGCTCCTGCCTGAAAACCTCCAGGAAACAGGGACAGGATGTAAAACGCACATCACCACAAAACTCAGTGCCAGGTGTTTCCCGTCCCCATTTAGACCAGGGCTGCTTCTGGCCTGTCATTAATGAAGCTCACCAGAAAAAGGAAGAAACCAGCCAGGGGTAGCCAAAGGTTTCTGCCCTGGGATTATCTGGAGGAGCTCAGCCCAGGGCAGCACAGGAGGGCAGGTAGGAGGACACGGGCTCAGCCTCTGCTGTCACCAACTGCCTATACATTCCTTTGGTCACACTGACCTCCCTGTCCCTTCCCCTCTTCCCCTTGGATTACCCATAGGACTACCAAAAAAATCTGCCTTATTCACTAAGCAAGTCCATTTTGCCTCTTTTTCTAATTTCTCTCTTTAAAAAAAAATATTGCAAATACGGTTTTTTTTCTCTGATCCTTTTTGTTGCACCGCTCAAGCACTTGAGCTCTCAAAGGACTGCCAGAAGGACTGTTTATCCCAGTCTCCCCTGCACAACAGAAGAAGAAGGATAGAAATGCAGTTAAGAGAAAATAAGTCAAATAAATGGTGATGGACATTGTTTGGTTGCAGGTTGAGCCCTGCACATGTGACCTGACAGAGCTGTGATGAATCAAATGCCTTTTGTGTGAAATATATCTCACTCTGTGAGTGTGCTAGAGAAAGCAAAAGGAAAATCTTGTTCTCCTGTAATTCACCCCAAAGGAATGCTGCACCCAAATGAGCAGAAGACAGAACTTTCTTAATTTCCTTTCATTTCAACAGAAGTAATTCAGGCTTTGACTGTTTTACATTACAGAAGTCAAAGGACACAGATCATAATGAGATGACAAGGAAGGACTGGGCAGGTGAACCAAATTTGTCCAAATAGTAATTTGTGACAATTTGTAAAAGCTGCCACTCATTAAGAGTATTTTATGTCAGTGGACTGCAGATGAATGCCCAGACCCATGATGCAGAGTTAATGCCTTTGTGCTGTACAGGACAGAAACTCCATGGACAGTTTTCATGGGTGTGTCTGGTTTTTTTCACCAGGGGAATTGTACTTCCTGTCTACTGGTGTACCAAGTGCCACAGCTCCCCATGGAGTGGTGTACAAAGTGGTGGACACCTCCAGGTATGAGATGTTCTTGTTGCAAGGCCTGGTGATGGTGCAGTGAGTCCTGGTGTGGATGGCGTGGATGTGATGGTGTGGGGTGGATGTGGTGAGTGATGTTGACTAATTCTTCTCCCATGCTGGGCCCTTCTGGGGAGGTCGATCAAGGGACATCTGGAGCAACCCATTGTAGGTCTGCTTTGCTTCTGCAGCTGTGGGGGTCTACACTGCCTGGTGCCAAATTTTTATGGGGCCTGTTGGTCTTATGTGGGTTTGGAGATTTCCTGAATGCTAAAGGAGTATTTTTATGGATGGCTTGTCTTTCTTGGGCAAAGTTTCTCTAGATTCCTGCCCAAAAGGAGTAACTTTTTCTCAAGGTGTTTTTTCTGATTTCCTGTCCATCCCTTTTTTCATCTCCCACAAGAGCCCTGTGCCCCCAGACCACTGCAGCCAAAGCTGAACCAGTGTGACCTGCAGTGCTTTCTTGAGCAAACCAGACATGAATATCATAAAGTACATTCTTCTTAGTGTTTCAAAGAGCAATATGGATTGGACAAGAAAACAGGACCATCATTCCACCTCCTGGATTCCATGTGCCCGTATCTGAGACTGGGCAAGGCAGGGAATAGCTGTGTTTTATGGAAAGACTTACAGCTGTTTTTTCCATCTTCCTGTTTTTAAAGTGTTACTATTACTGGCTAAACACCAAGCTACTTTCAGCCAGAAATAGAGAGTGAGATTTTTGTAGCTTTTTTTTTTTTTATGGATTAAATTTACAGCTTTAGCTATCTGAGGATTTTGAACCAAACCGCTTGTTTAGTTTTATGTTGAAACAAGTCCCCAGAATTAAAAAGCCCCCAGATCTGCCATGTGTTTCCTCCAACTCTCCTCTGTCAGGAGCATTTTCCATTATCTAATGCAACGGAAGAGTTCCTGTAAACTCTGTATTAAGAAGCTGGTATTACGCAACCTTTGCAAAAATAAAGAAAGCAGAAGTCAAACACAAGTCGTAAGTTTAAGTTTAAAAGAAAGTTTTGTTCATGTTCAGAGTACCAAAAAATGTCATTGGAAAATTCATAAAAGTAGGGAATATCCTTGTGTAGACAGTTGAGAGAGAAGTTCTCCGCCTTCCACAGAAATGCAAATGCAAACAATCCTAATTGCCCTGGAGTTATACCCTGCAAATGCAAGCATCTTGCATTTTTGAACCAATTTTAAAACCTCTGAAGAAGTCTGAGGGTTACCAAGACGGCTGTCATAGGAAAAAGTGGTGATGAACTGGATGTGACTTCCTAGAAGTGAGATACATCTCTGTGTCAAACAAATTGTGTCAAAATAAAGCACCATACTAAGACAAAGCCTCTAAGGAGACACTTAGAGTTCTTTTCTGAAACTAATGCATTTTTGGCACGACATTTGTTTGGGCTTTCTGTATGAATAATAGTGTGTTATTTTGCTTCCGTGAAAACAGTCTGAAATCTTGCGTACACATGACCTTTGTGTCAGATGTTCAACATATACTGTCTAGTTTTGTAATTTTGATTTTCATTTTGATTAATCTCTTTCTGTAGTGCTTGAACCTGTCAATGTTTTATTTCCTTAATGGCTTCAATAGTGGCAACTGAAAACAGACAGAGGACTCCACTACCTTGTGAATATTTGGACTTTGATCAATGGTGATCTGTGATTCTTTAATTATGTTTTCTACCATAAGAGATTAGTTGTGTCATTTAAACAGACTTTTTTTTTTTTTCAATAAGAATTATGTTCTTAGAAAAACAATGGGAAGCAAAGTGTTGCGATGCCAGAGGAAAGGAATTAATTGTTCAGTGTATGTGTCCCTTTCTTTCAAGGACAGCACCACCAGGAAAATGCCAAGTTGAGCCATCGCCAGTGAAAGTCAAAAGCAAGCGCATCCCGTTTGTGCCAAAGGAAAGTGAGTGTAACTCTTGCTGTTTATTATTGGTTCATGTTAGCTGGCAGTAGATACAAACTCCAGACTTGCACTATCTCTCCACGTGTATGGAGACTACCCAGAACTTCACTCTTCAGGGTATCCTCAAAATTAAATCTTTCCAGATGTTTTGGATCTGAAGAGTTGGTTCAAATAAGTCATACAGTATTTCCTCTTCCCTGGCCATGTGAAATTTGCTTTGTAGTTTCTGACCCTGTTCATTTTCCCTTTTTCATGCTACATTGTACACATTTCATTACCACCAACTTGGTTTCCCTCTAACTGTTCCTGTCCAGAGACCCTGTGCTCAATGGTGCTTTTCAGTGACAAGTGATTTTTTGCAGTAGCTTCAGGTAGTGGAGAGTATATGATGGGTACAGGGTTGGGAAGTAGCTCATTGAGCAAGATGAGAGCTGAGTCATTGTTAGTTGAAAGTGAGAAAATATGGGATGAGAAAATGCTCTCAAAAGAATCAGTTATCACGCACTGAGGTGAACTTTTGGCTTACCCAAATCCTCCAGGGCCTTTTGATTGCTTCATGCTGCATGAAGTATTGTACTGCTAAAGCTGGAGCAGTCAGTGGTGGACCTGAATCTGCAGTAAGCCAAGTACTATTTCTGTGAAGTACAAAAACCTAAACACAATATTAGGATCTCAGAAGTAGACTAGGCAGTATCACTGTTCTTTTCCTGTGCATTTAATTTACACATGTAAATGCCTAGGCAGCACCCCAACAAATTCCCTTCCAACTCAGCATAGTCCATGAACTTTGTCACAAAGCTAATGGTACTGCAGGAACTCCAAAGTCAGGATACTTTTATTTAATTTTTAATTACATTAATCACGTTACATTGCATTTGAGTCACTAACAGTTCCTACAGCTTTGGCTTCAGGGAATAATGAGGGCACTCAGCACCTTGCAACACTAAGTCTTTAAGGTGGAACAAACTCTAAGGCTAATTATTGACTGCTGACATGCCCGAGCACTCAGTGTCTTCAGAGATGTTCTCCTTTTCTAGCTATGCAGGCAGCTTCCAAATATTAGTAACTTGGTTCATGCTCAACCATTTTTGTCTGTTTGAGCTTATGCATTATTCTCTATGCAAGTCCAAAGTTCAGATTTTTAGACCATACATATAACTAAATCTTTTGGGCTTGTTTACAAGGTAGTTTTTGTCATAAATTAAAACTTAGAAATGGTGGGAGAGATTCTACCAAGTGTGTCAAGAACTGCACTCCCTTTTTGCTGAAAAATAAACACAGCCATTTTGATTCAGAAGCATGCAAACAAGGATGTTTAGCTCTAAGTATTTATTGTTTTGGTTAGTATTTCTGTTCTGAATGTAACAGAATCTCCAGGGCATGTGCCTTGTATTAGCTATGAGTGCATTTTTTGGAAGTGTATTTAATAAATAGTTTAATAAAGAGTATTATATAATGACAACTTGATCCAGTGAGGTGAAAAGCACTCCCAGGTGACCATTAGCTTTCATACAGTCCTGCACAGTATTCAGTCAGTCCCAGGGTTTTCAAGTGCTTTGCCAGACCAGGCTCCAGCAAATGAGCTGTGCACAGGTAAGGCCTTCAAATCTGTTTCTTGCCTTGAGAACCACAGCTTTCAAAGAAAGGAAATATTTTCATGTCATGAACACAATTCCTTTTCAAAGAGCATTATTTGGAAAAATATGGACCACTGCAAGGGTTTGTCTTTTGGGGACAATAAATACTAAGCACGAAGAAGACAGTGATATTTTTCCTCCTCTCTGTACTACAAAGCAAATGATGAATGAGAATGCATAAATCTGGGATATAATTCAAACTCATGATGTCTTTGCAAATGTCTACGACACTGTCCCAGCTCTGTTGAATGTTATTCCGTGAAATTCTGAATTGCTTCCTTCTGGAAAACTACAACTTATTTTTAAGCTAAAAATAAAACACATTTGAATAAGCAAGTCCAGTAACACCTAGAAACTGTGACAGCAAAGAATTTTCATCTCTTCAGAGTTCAAGGCTCTTTTATTTTTGTTCTTTTTTTTTCATAAGGAAGAACAAACCCAACCCCAAATCCTGTTTTATGTGTTGTCCTGGCAACTCCACTCCTCTTGCACATTCCAGTTGCCAGAGAGAATTGATTTTGAATGTTCCCGATTTCAGCTCCTCTGAATAAAGCATCTGGCCCAGTGGGGAGGCCACGCTCTCCTCTGGTAATGATCCAATCTTGGTAATGAAGAGAAGAGCAGAAAGAGTGCCTGTCTGTAAAATGCTCTAGGCAGCTCTTCACCCGGACCTGGTGTAGAGCTCTCCTCCTGACTGTGAAACTCCAGCACTTACCCTTTAAGGGCCAGGCTGACATTTGCCAATGAACCTCTTGGAGCTTCCTTTTTGGGAGAGGCTCAGCGTTGGCATTCAGCCCCGCCGTCCTCTCTGCTAACTAACAGCAGCCGACATTTTTCACTGAGGAAATACCAGGTCGATAAGAGTGTTGTTGCTTCTCAACAGGATCAAGTAGGCAAATTCCAAGAAATTAGTTATATAAGTCAAAAATCAGCGCTGGTTTTGTATAGTTGTCTTCAAGCATTGCCCAGAGAGTGACAGACTCACGGTTTTCTGGCTTTTCCCCCAACAGAGTTTATTATGAAAACACCAACACCCCATCCCCGGCTGAAGACCACGACCGAGGCCCCGTGGGGAGGCGTCCCAGACGCCCAAAGCCCCCGCACGCCGGCAGTGGGCGGCGTGGGCCAAGCCCCAGGGAACCGGATCAGGGCGCCCAGCACGGCAGCGCCCCGCGGCGCGGCCCCCAGGCCGGGCAAGGGCGCGCAGGAGAGCGGGCAGCGCAGGAAGAAGAAGCCCCCCGGCAATGGCGCCGTGCGGCTGATGCGGCAGGGCCGGCGGGGCCGCGGCCGGGGCAGGGTGGAGGTTTTCATCGACGGCGAGTGGGGCACGGTGTGCGACGATGGCTGGAGCTTGCCTGCCGCCGCCGTGGTGTGCCGCCAGCTCGGCTTCCCCTACGTGGTGCGGGCCACCAAGAAAGCAGAGTTTGGGGAAGGCGCCTCCCTCCGCATTCTTCTGGATGATGTGCAGTGCTCCGGGCAGGAGAGGACGCTGCTGGAGTGCTCCCATGCCGCTGTCGGCACGCACAACTGCTCGCACGAGGAGGATGCTGGTGTGGTGTGCAGCCGCGAGGAGGTGACAGTCTGACTGGTGACGGAAGAGCTGGGGAAGGCAGCTGAGGGACTTGGAGCACATCCCTCTCTTGCCCAACCCTCTAAACCAGCTGCAGTATTGAGGAGGGTGTGCCCTGCTTTGAGGATGCTGCATCTGTTCAAAGCAATCATATGTTTTCTTCATGTTCGTCCCCATGCATCTGCCTCAGAGGGAAAAAAATGTAAAATGAAGCACTGAATTGAGTATGTTGTGGGCAGGGGCTGCATTTCTATGGGGTTTTTTGTTGCATCAGCCTTTATAGATCAGAAAAGAGATGCATCATGTTCCCCTTTCTCGTTTCAAAACACAGCATTCTTCAGCTGTGCTTCACATTTTGCCAAAAAATAAGTTCCCAAATGATTGTGCTTCCTCTTATGGAAGCATTTGCATTGTTTGCCTTGCTTTGCCACCTGCCGCCCTGAGCTGAGGTTTCTAAGGACGTGCCTTTCTAAATCTGTGCCTTTCTTTGCAAATTACAAGAGTTGGGGTTTTTTAACTTTCCACTCACTAGTTTAAAGGAAAATTATTTTTCTGTAATGCTTTTTATTGGTATAAACCTATTGGTCATCAAGGATAAGCAAAATCAGATGATTTAGAAGAAATCATAGTTTACTGCATGGAAAATATTTCTGCAGTTTACATTAGCCTAAGTGAAAAGAAAATCTAACCCCTTTTACATGAACAGGATTGAAAATCTGTCCCTTTTTAGATGCATAGGATCATGATCCAGTTTAGCTCTGAAAATATTTTGTACGTGTTTCTCCACTTTCCCAAACTTTATGAAGGCACATGTTTTTTCATTCAGTTTTTCACAGTTGTGAATGCCTAGACAAGAGGTAATGCACTGGGGCAATAATCCTGTAATATTTACTCCTTTTTAGATGATATTAAATAAAAAAAAAACAAACAAAAGCAACCCTATTTTGTGTGAAATGTGTTTTTCACCTGAGTGATGATGGGAGACACATGTTGTCTTATGAAAGCATTTGGCCTGGTTATTTGTTTTCCCTGGTGTAATCAGGATAGGTTTTGTCTTGCTGCTCACACAAGAACATGAGAAAGACAAAAAAAACCCAAAACCTAAATAACCTTAAATGTAAAATGACCAGTGTGTCTAGAAAAGTTCACAAGCAAAAACTTGTATCTAAAGATCTTACTGTGGATATTTATTTTAACCCAATTTCAAGTTGACAGTGTTCTTCTTAAGCCTAAAACATGTATCAGGTAAATTAATCTGTTTTAAATATTTTTCCTGAACTTTCTGATAAATTCTTGTTATATTGTTTTTGGTATTAAATAACACCTTCAATACACAAAACCAGATGATCCAAAAAAAAGTATTTCCCCCTACTTCCTATGAAGTATAAAGGAGGAACAGATGTTTAAAGTGCCTTTTGAGAAGTACTACTCTCATTTTGTATGAAAACCTACAAATGCTATCACGCACCAGACTGTTATCAGGCCTCTCCCACTGCAGTGAAGTTGCAAACTTACTTGTTTCAAGTGCAGAAATTCACTTCAGGCACATCAAAACGTTCAGGGAACAGGAGAGTCCTTTGTAAATTCTTCTGTTAAAAGAGTTGGAAGCTATTGAGCTGGCGGGACTAAGAGGGCTGGAAGAAAATGGAAGATGGAGATACAATCTTTCTTTTTCCAAATTCCTCTTCCACTTCTTTTGGCTCCTTGGCCAAATTTCAGCTCCCTCTGTCTGGGAGATTTTGAGGAGAATCTTGGTCATAGTTATACTTCAAAACTTCTGGGTAGAAAAAAAGACCTGCACAATAAAAGTTACCCTAAAGGAATTGAGGCGATTCCAGGATGTCTGCCACAGACAAATTAGGCAGGATTTTCACCGTCATTTTCTAACTATTAAGTATTCTTTCCCTAATTTAACTATTAGTTACCCTGCACCTGCTTTAGTCCATTTGAACGCCCTGAGAACAAGCAGAGGCCACGTACATCTTGGATATTGCTGGTGGGGATTTCCACCACCCCTGGCTGGCAGGCAGGGTGACACACAGGCGCTGGTGGCAGCCAGAGGCACGGGGGAACCAGCCCCCAGGGAGCAGCTGTGGGTGAGAGCGAGCTGTGCCTGGCTGTGCCCCCGTGTTTGCTGCTGAGGTGTTTGTTGATGCCACTACGTGTGTGCTGCCAGTTCCACAGGGAAACATTTATCTGCAGAGAAAGAGACAAGACTTGTAAGTAGAGGGGTTTTTTTTCCTCTTTTCCCTTCTGCCAGCCTACACTGAGTGGGAAAGGTATTCAAATAGGATTGAGCCAGCTCAGCACACGTGGCTGTGTGTGCATGTCTGTGCCTGCCAGCTCAGTATGCTGCTACGATGCTGGGAAGGTATTTCTGACCACTCTGGTCCCTTCCAAGCTTAAAATATATCTTTTCTAAATCTTGGTATCTGTCAGTCTAGTTCACTGGTATTTAAATTATGAGCCTGTACTATATAAAGCACTCAAGTACACATGCATTTAAATATCTCCTATCTTATCTGTTGTTTAATAGGATTCTTATTGATATCATTTTTATATAGCAGGATGTCACACCAGTTAAGCATTAGATAAACTAATAAGCCCTGATGCTACACTTGAACATGACAGTATACTTCCTGGATGCTAATTCAGGATAAATCTTACAACAGCCCACAGTGCAACCAGACTTCCTTATGTACTTCCTCATGTGGCAGTCCCAAACTTTTGTCTAGTAGCAGTAAGGTTTATTGCCTTGTCTTCTGATTCAACTCTGTGACTGAGACTGGAACACCTGCATTTTTCCTTGCATATCTTTCCTTAAGTTAGCACAGCTGCATCACATAGAGAACCCAGCATATCTCTAAGGGAACAGTGTAAACTCAGCCTTTCCATGTCTTTTTCTCTACCTCCAAGGCAAAGTAGCTCTGCCCAGAGCTCAGGATTTTTCACTTACGTCCTTGTGGTGCCCAGCATCCAGCCTGAGCACTGCCACACTGTGTTGCAGTCTGCAGTATAGACATTATCTTCATTTGAATTTACCATGCTCATTCCAAGAAATCCAATAGGTAAATAATCTCAACATATCTAGGAATAATCTTTAGAGCTTGCTGCCCAAGCAGTGGAGGGATAGTGAAATATCAGGGTGTTGTATCAGGGGTTCTCACTCAAATGCTGGCAAAACCCTCCTGGGAGCTGAGCCCTGGCTGGAGCATGCCATGAGGGTATCCTCCATGTCAGGGGAATTTTGGCTCTGCCGAGGTCGGGCTGCAGGGTATGAACAGCATGAGGCACACGTATCACATTAACAAGCACAGAGGTCTGTAATCAAATTGCACTGAAGACATCACTCAGGTTTGGAAAGTTCAGTGGTGGTTCTATGGGTGACACTGGCACAGGGTGCAAGGTGAGCCTGGGGCCCCAGCTTCACATGCTGCCACTGTGTTTGTCTTGCCTTTATCTCCCCTATCAGCCTCTCACCAGTTAGACCTTTGTATTGGGCTTTATGATGGCCAAGGGAGAACAGCAGCTCTTGAACGCCTGCCCTGCCCCAGGGCCCAAACCCAGCAAAACACTCCCAGGGCTGTGCCCAGCTCAGCCTGCCTCTTCTTTCAGGAGTTAGCATTGATTCGGCTGTGGGGGGGACAGTTCCCAGCACAAATCCATCCCTCTGTAGGAGAGCTCAGCCTGTCACTCTATGGGTGTGGTCAACATAGAAATTCAGAAGCAGAGAGAAGAAAAACAGTCATAAGTATCAATATCCAAATCTGCTTTCATCTCGGAAACATGCCAGTAGTCCTCTCTAAAGGTCAGCTTGGCACGTGAGATGCATCGGCCCCCTTAGATACTTTCAGACATAAACACACATTTTTCTGCATGAAAAGAGATGTAAGCATTAAGGCATCAATAGCTACCAACTGTATTCCAAATTTAAGCTTTAAGGAAGCAGAGGTTTTTTCCTCTGTAAACCAACAAAACATGGAACCCATCTGATGTGTGTCCATACCTTGCTGCCCAGTACATGACTTTCCCAAGGTTCTCATGTCTGGGGCAGAGGTGCAGATATAGAGCTGCCTCGAGCAATGTTTCAATGTTGTCAGAAAAGCAGCTATGGTGGAAATGGCAATCATTCCTTTACAATAATGTGGTAAACAGAGATGCTATTTTTAACAAAACAAACAACAAAAAAAGAAGTCTGTAGTGTTCAGTCAGTTGTACAAGTATCACATCAAGTAGTTTGTTCCTCAGGGGCATTAGCTGTTGGCAATCACTAAACCAACCCTTAGACTGTTTCTGTTATTACTAACATATTGCCATTTACTTGTCCACTCTGGAAAAATTTATTGACTGAGAAGAACCAGGACCTCAGTGTCTAAGGGCTGGGGGACAACTGACTCAGGGTGAAAATCACTGCAAAGGTCTGTATTTGGCAATGCTGGGTAAGTAACACCTAACCCACTGCAGATTTTGTTTTGACTCCTATATCCAGCATAATCTGTGGCTAGAGGTCTGGTTTTAGATCAGCTCATTTATCATTATTAACTTGTTATTAGAGTTTTCCTGTCCACATCTGCCATGGTAAATTCTGAGAGACCGGGAGGCCCAGCCCTCTGGCTATTCGTGTGCTGCTGAAGGCATTTCCCAGAACGAGAGCTGCCTATGCTCTGCCTTCTCCTGGCTGTCCTCACTTACAACTTCAACAGTGCTGCACCTTCAGAGAGAGAACAGAATGTTTTCAAACCTAGATAGCCATACAAAGCCAAGCAAAAGAGAGCAGGAGTTCGGACCAACCCTCTGCCTCATCAGCTTTTCAAATTCACCTCGGAACTTCACCTGTCAACAGCTCCCAGTTCTCTGCTCCTCGGGTCGGCTCCCAGACCTCTCCCGCTCCTCGCGTCCGCGGGCATGTGCAGGTTGGCACCATGTCCACGCGGTGGCAGTTCAGTCCCCAGCAGCAAGGGGACACGCGGGGAAGCCCAGCCCAGCCCAGCCCTGCTCCTTCCTCCCGGCGCAGCCTGTGGCTCCCGGGCAGATCATAAACACAAGAGTGTCTTGGGATCGTGTCCTTCACTCGGGGGTGTAGAAACACGTTAGAATACAAACAAAGGGTTGTATTAAAGTTTGTTGGAACACAAACAAAGGTTTTTATTGAAGTTCATCTCTAAAGCATGAAAAATAAGATAATTTCTGCAGTGTATCCAGGCTGAATACTTAGGGGAGTTATCAGTTGATAATTATATTTGCCTGAGAAGCCTAATTTTGAGAGCTTACCTGATTTGCTCAGGGATTAGATCTGTATCACATAGCCTCTCTTTCCCATCAAAATGTATAAAATACCAAATATTTTATCACCTCCCAGTTAGCTGCTCACAAACAAAGTACAAGCAGGAATTTTTCACAGGAAATATTCTGAGACTGATTCCAAATGAAAGAACAACTTACAGATAGTTACAATCTATTCTTGAAGTATACAGAAAAAACATTGCTGAAACTCAGAAAATCAGTGTTTCATTAGGAAGTTCATTGAATGTCTTTTAAAACATGGTTTCACCAGCTAGCTTTAGTTTTTAAACTTTCTCTGGGTGATGCTCTTCTTGCTATCAGCTATAATTTTCCTAGTGATGGACACTCATACCATGATATCATCATGTGCACTGCCTGACCAGTGGGAAGGAATGGTAGCTTTTTTCTGAAAAAAAAGTAGTTTTAAAACCACAGCCTTAACAGGAAAAAAAAAAAGTAATTTCAATCAAGATAAATGAAAACAATGGTTCAATAATAATGATGCTCTTTGAGAATATGTACTCTAAACAGAGGGGGAAATAATTAATGGTTGTAAGGCAATTATTTTGAGTCAAAAGAAGGAACTACCAGTTCAAGAAAAATCAATGTTAACATTGAATGTAACAGAAAGCCAAATATGAAAACCAAGGAAAACCTGCAGACTGTTGCCTTCTAGCACAATCAATTTCCACTTGGAAACTGAAGAGAGCTGACTCTTGGAGGTTCCTGGCAGATGACTGATGCATTGGATGGACAAAAAAAGTGGGTGCCATGAGTGACATCTTGTCCCTTCTTCTGCAGAGAGGCATGACTGTATGGGAGCTGCTGAGGGAGGAGTGCAGGGAAGATACACCCCATTGGAAATGACATGAAAACTCCTGCAGTGTCTCCTATGGTGCTGCCAAACAAGGTAGAAACCCAGATGTGAAAAACACACGTGATAAAATTCTAGGTAGCTTGGTATGCTGCCTCCAGATGGTTGAGCGCAGCTTGTGCAGAGAAAGGAGTGGATAATGGGGCTGCCCTGTGAAAGTCTGATTGGCAGGTGCTGTGTTTGTTTTCCTTTGGGCATAGTGGGGCTGCAGGGATCTTCCTTCTGCTTCTCTTGGTGCACTCAGAGCTGTGGAAATGATGGAGAGGAGTGTCAGCCACCCTGTATGCAAGATCAGCAACCTTCAAAGGGATGGAGTGGGCACAGCTTCCTGCAGCATTGGTGGAGTGACCTAGCAAGGCTCTGAGAAGGAAGGAAGGAGGGCTTATAGGAGACTGTGGGGGTTATTGCAGTGATTGAAAGGCTGCTGGACTAAGGGCAGGATGGGAAGAAAGGAGGATGCAGTAGATGGTTTGTATACCTTCTTGGTTTTCTTGAGCAATTTGGGCTCTTGCTGTTCCTGTCAGAAATCCCCAGAGTGCAGAGATCCTGCTGAGGCCAGTGATGGTTCCTGGTACCATCCTCCATCACTTTCCCTGGCTCCTTGTGAGCCAAATTACTTACTTAGCTTGTTGCCATGAGTTCTCCTGTTTAACAATTTGTTGTGAAAAATGTATTCCTCTTTTACACCTGCTGCTGGATCATTTCAGTGGGTACCTCCTTATTCTTGAATTATGCAAAGTAATGACTCCGTTTGTCCCTATCTCCAAACCACTGGTGGTTTTCCTGACACCTGTCATAACCTCCCTCACTCATCCCTTTTCCAGACTGAGGCTTAACGTGTTCTGTCTGTACACCTCTGCTGAGCTGGTAGGAAGAGTGCACGGGGTATTCCCACACACAGGGTGTGCCCCAGGTTTATCCAGGTCTCTATCTACCAGTACATTCAGGCATCTTGTTTTACTCGCTCCCCCATTTCTAATCACTGCCAATGCTCTGCTTGCTTCTTTGATCTGTACTGAGCATTAAGGTGAAATTCCTGAATAAGTACCACCACTAAATATATATAACTGGCTTGCATGTATATGGATATGTATACACATATTTTGTCTTCCCCCATGCATTACTTTTCATTCATCAGAAATTAATTTCCACCATTTTATGGCTTGGTCTCTTGTGTCCTGTTATCCTTATGCAATTTGTCTAAGTGAGTATTAGATTGCTTGTTTCGAATAAAACAGTATCAGTTCTCACTCCTGTGTCTGCATGAGGAACAAGCATGTTCCAAAAGCAGACTGCTCTAAAAACCTTCACCTACTCATTCCTACAGGCATCAACAGTACATTTCCTTTGTCTCTTCTAATTTAAACAATTAAAAGTCAAAACAAAGCCTCTGCCTTCCTTGTCCTGGGATGCTTGGTTTGTCTAGGAGCCGTCAGAGACGAGCTTTATTTAAAACATTTTTGTACACAAAAACAGGAAGGTGCAGCATCCTTCCTCACCTCCTCATGCACTTATGCAAAGCATCATCTCCACCCAGGAAAGCATATAGCCCCACACACACGCACACACATATATATACACATCTATATATGTGTCATAGAATCATAGAATGGTTTGGGTTGGAAGGGACCATAAAGATCATCTAGCTCCTCCTTCATCCCCTACCATGGTCGGGGACATACCTTCCACGAGACCAGGTTGCTCAAAGCCCCATTCAACCTGGTCTTGAACACTTCCAGGGAGAGGGCATCCACAACTCCTTTGGACAATCTGTTCCAGTGTCTCACTGTCCTCATAGTAAAGAAATTATTGCTAATTATCTAATCTAGATCTACGTTCTTTAAGTTCAAAGCCATTCCCCCTTGTCATATCACTACATGCCCTTGTTACAAGTCTCTCTCCGGTTCTCTTGCAATAAGGTCTCCCCGGAGCCTTCTTATTCTCCGGGCTGAACAGCTCCGACTGTCAGCCTGTCTTCATAGGAAAAGTGCTCCAGCCCTATGGGCATCTTCGTGTCCTCCTCTGGACCCTATCCATGCACATACTCATCGGCACACGCCGTGTGGGTGTGTTCGAACAGCACCGCGCTCCCAGCGCAGGCCGCCGCCGCCGGGCTCTTTAAGCAGGGCCGTCCCCGCCCGCAGCCGGGGATTCTCCCGGCCCGCCCCGGCCGCCCTTTGCCCGTAGCGGGGGGAGGCGCTGGCAGCCGCCGGCAGCCGCCGGGGATGGAGGTGCTGTGGGCGGCGGGGGGGCTCCTGCTGGCCCTGTCCGTCCTGGCCTTCGTCCTGTACTGCTGCTACGTGCAGTACATCCACGCCAAGTACGACTACATCCCCGGCGCCCCGCGGGAGAGGTAAGGGGCTGGCCGGGCAGGCGAGGCGGCGGCGGGCCGGCTCGGTGTCTCCGCAGAGCGCTCCCTGTCAGGCTGGAGCCGTGAGGCAGCGTCAGAGCAGGAAATAAACCCTTCGGGCCCGGCGGCTGCGGCAAGGACAGCGGCGAGGGGTCACGCAGGCTGGGCACCCCGCTCGTGTGTGCCCGCTTCCCGGGAGGCGCGGGCAGCGCCCGGCATGGCTGAGGATCCCGCGGCCTGCTCAGCAGCACGGCCTGCCTGCTGCTGTGTCCTGACCTGTCTCTCCCGAGTGGCCACAGCGGCACGAAGGGGCGCTTTAGAGTCGCCCGCCCGAGCTGCGCGTTTGCTCATGGCCCTGAAGAGGGACTGACAGCAGCGTCAGCCACGCAGGAGGGACCGGCACCGCCAGCCGTCCCACGCTGCTCCGGGAGGCGCGTTGACACTAACTCCACCAGGCACCTTCCGAGCTCTCCTTCATAAGCCAGGTGTTTCATTTCTGCCAAAAGTAAATAAAAATATCATAAGTGATAAGGGGCAGTGAGAAGGCTGCCAGCAAGGCAGTGGCAGCACTGTCACAAGGGGTCATGCTTCCTGCGGGAGTGTGTGAGCTCCCCACGTAACCTCACCTGTGGGTGCACATGCCCTCCGTGACACACCACAGGAAGAGACACCAGCACTCACACACAGCCTTACAGGGACAGCACTCTCTCTTGCCCACCTCCAAGCTTCAGCCTACTTGTGTAATCAGGGTCAGACACCAAGACTAGAGAGAGGATGATCTCATACCTGAACCTGCTCCTCCTTAGGTTCATTTTGAGGTGTGAAGTAACACCATAGAGTGCTGGCACACCAGAGGAGCCATGAGTGGGACCTTGTTTCCTGTGCTGCAGATAGAGCAGTTTCCAGAGCTAACAAAAGAGTTGTGTTGTATTTGGGGCTTTCACATCTTTTTGGAATACAGTTACAAAAGAGGAGTCAAACAAGTGGAGGATTAAAAGTTTCTGTAGATGTTGAGTAACTTTGTTGAGTTCTTGTTATTTTAAGTGCCTCCCAGTTCCAACAGTAATAAAACAAGAGCCTGGTTTTCCCCATAGCTTATTTATACTGAAAAGGGTGATAGCATGGCTCTCTGTCTCTCAGATGGAAAACAGATCTCGAGTGCAGCTTGCTTCATTTAGAGAGGAGCTGGGCCAAATCTTCCCTCAGATTTGTGCAAAGCCAGTGGGAATTCACCACTCACAGTTGAAAGAAGGAATTGATCTCTAAGTTTTTAATGCCGCTATTGTATTTGAAGAGTTAACAATTTTGTTAATTTCTTCAATTTCCTTATTAATCAGTAATTATCCTCCTCAGTATTTGCAATGACACTTTTTTGGACAGAAGGAGAGGGTTCCTAATTTCCCTTAACAGAAATACAGTGATAGAAATGAAGTTACACTTATCAGGGATGAGCATGTATTAAAGAGTATTTGATGCAAATGTCTCTTTCATGTACAGCAATGTAATAGCTGCAGTCAAGATTCAGTCAGACAGGCAAAGGGCAAAACGATTCGTGGGGGCTCCCATCCAGACCCAAACATCTCCTATAATACAGCATAAGAAAAAGATCTCGGCCTTCATCTCTGTACTGGTCTTCCTGCCTGCATGTGAGCACCAGCCTGTCTTTGGTCCCCAGTTTACCAGCTTGGTGAGGGCTGGGCATTGGCACAGCTCAGAGTTATTTTCATCTTCCCTTACGAGGAAAACATGAGCAACACTCATTGAGCAGCAAAGATTGCAATCTATACAAAGCCCTATGCTGGCATCCTCATGACACTCTTAACCTTCATATTCTGCAGCTTTTTGTTTGGACACCTGCCAATCGTATGGAGAATGGTGAGGAAACAGGAGTTTACGCCAGATCTCTTCCTGCAGTGGTAAGTTGAGGCACGTCAATTACATTGAATGGGGTAGTTCTGTAGCACATATGGAGAAATCAAGGCACAAAGACCCTTACAGAATTACATAATTAGCATCACTGAGAAGGTTGGCAGAGGAGCTAGAGAGAGAGCATTGATCTTTCAGATCAGACTAGATATTAGAAAAAACTTCTTGGTTTCCAATGGTTCGCCATTGGGATAAGGTTAGTGGTGAAGTAACTTTGTGGAAATGTCCAAGAGACATCTGGATGTGGCACTTGGCGATATGGTTTAGGGGTGATTGTGGTGGTGATGGTTTGACAGTTGGATCAGATGATCTTGAAGGTCTCTTCCAACCTTGATTATTCTGTCCTGTGATTCTCTTAATGGCTTTATTGGCTGGGGACTGTGGTAGTTCCCACTGTAATGTGCTCTGGTCCTACAAGGTTATTAGGTCTGAGCTGTTACATATTGGTAGCTTGTACCATAATTCTCTTTTTCTAAATTTTCTTTTCTTACAGGGCAGAGAAATATGGACCTGTTGTACGAATTAATGCCTTTCACAGAGTCTCAGTATTGATTGTGAGTCCTGAAGGAGTGAAGGTACTGAAAAATAAAGCCAAATCAATAGTGGGGATCCACCCATCCCTCCATAACAGGAGAGCTGGTGCCTGTCCTCATCTATTTTTTCCTTGATCAGTTAATTTATTTTGTTACTTTTATTTAAACAGCACATATAGCAAACATTTTCCGTTTGTGAAAAGCAGGCTCTCTGCAAGTGCTTTGTATCTCAAATGAATCAGCCACGAGAGACCAAATTTCTTTCTCTGAATCTTTGCAAATACAACAGAGTGAGATTTCATGTCATTGGGCAAAAAAGTGCTAGAGGGATGCAAAGCAAGCTAGCAGCACAGGAACTGGGGAATCAGGGCACACCAAATAATTCATCTGCTCTTCAGACTGTTGCTACAGAAGAAGAGAGTAAATGTGTGTGAGTGAAATTTTGTGTTTTGTCTCAGAAACGGATTGCACTCAGTCTTCACTGACTTGAGGTTTGATTTTAGGAGCTCTTGATGTCACCACAGCACCCAAAGGATCCGACGGTGTATGGTAGTCTCTTCAGACTATTTGGTGAGAGGTAGGCAAAACCCATCTGAAGCCACTGTGATCTGAAAATAAGTGCAAGATGAATAATACCACAGGCATGTAATTTTGACTCAGACCATTTACGTTAGTGTGGGGATTAATTTCTAATTCCAGACACATGTAAGCAACATGTACCTATTAAACTATATGTCAAGTCAAATGTCTTCCCAGTCAGGAAGGAGGATTTTGTTTTATCTTGATCATGTATCCTTTTTCCCCCAGGGGAAGTCCAGTTAGTCTCAGAGCAGTCTGCTCAAGACCATCATCAAACTTCTCTGATTTTAGAGCACTCCATAAGGTGTGGCAGTTTGCAACTTCTAAATTCAATTCCAAAAAAAAGGGAACTTTTCTTTGTTAGTCTGAAACTTCTAAAAATATAACAATCCAGTTATTATATTAATTATTTGCATAGCAGCTGTAATGAACCAGCATCTTATTGGACTCAGCAGTCCACACCTACCTGGAGAAAATATCTGTGGTTCGGTTGTTGTCCACAGTGATGCAATGGTTGCATACTCAAAGGTGCTCCCTACACATGGGAAAAATAAAAGAAAGTAGATGTGACAGACTTACATTTGTGAGTACATGGTGTTCAGCAGGCTCCCTTGCATAAAACTGCTCCTTTCCTTGATTTCCTGTGTGCTAGGTTTCTGGGGAATGGCTTGGTAACTGTTTGCAACCATGAGCATTGGCACAAGCAGCGGAGGATAATGGATCCAGCTTTCAGCCGAAGGTAAGGAAAATATTTCTGGGATCATCTAGCTGTTACTTTTACTGTATTGTCATGCTTCTCCCTGCCATTATTTGATATTTGGATGAAAAAGACCCCAACATTCAGTGCCAAAATAATATTTAACTTAGAATCCAGCACTCCATTCCCATGCTAAGTGTAATTTGACCAGACTTCCCATGGAGCAGTGACACCCCTATGAACTCAGCAATGGCAGAAAGGTCCCAAGGTTGTGTATCCTGGAGCGTGGTTATGGCTGCCTTACCCTGTTGGAAAAGATAAGGCAGAGGATTGGTCTGGTTTCCTTGTGCACCTTGAGGCATTGTATGTAGGGTCCAAAGATAAAGTCCATGTGCCTTGATGGGCACAGGCCACTGCCCTTTGCCATGACAGATGTTAATTACATGGCAGTCAGAGAAGGGCTGATATAAGAAGAATGTAGCTCATTCTGTATGTTTGCTTTTTAATATATTAAGGCAAATGAATTATAAATTTAAAAAAACTTTCCAGTTTTTTATGGAAAATAACAAAGGTTATTTTGTCTGAGCAAAGATGTCCTCTCCAGAGCCCCCATTACTCATCTTTATTGATTGTTCAGCTACCTGATTGGTCTGATGGAAACTTTTAATGAAAAAGCAGAGGAGCTGATGGAGAAGCTAGAGAAAAAGGCAGATGGAAAAACAGAGTTTAGCATGCTGTCGATGATGAGCCGGGTGACTATGGATATCATTGGAAAGGTACCAGCTGTCCCTTTCTTTTTTCCTCTGCAGCTGGCAGGAGGGGATGGAAGTAATGCCTACCAGCAGCAGGATGGGATCAGGAGCTGGAGGCAGGGAGAAAGACCTTTACCCAGCAGTGCCAGAAGACCTGCAGGACTAATTGTGCCACTTCCATTCAGGCTGAGCCATGGGAAAGGGCAGTTAGGAAAGGGTCTGCATAGTCTAGGTGTGGCCTGCAGAGCAAGGACCCTTTCAAAAGTCCTTCCAGCCTCATACCTCCCACCCCTCCATGCCAAAAGGGACACACCAGAGCTCTTTCATGGCTGGAGGTTGTATTATTGTCGTTGCATGTCAGCCTGAAGTCTGCCTTACGCTGCCTTTTCCCTTTCTATGCAAGCTAGTTTGGGAGGAATGGAGAGTAGTAGTAAATTATTAATCCACCCAAATAAGGAGAAGACATAATGTTGATATTGCCCTCCCCTTGTAGCCTCCTGCAAGGTAGGATCTAGCCTGAGATATTTTTAGGGGAAAAGGTGCTGCTGTGAGGCTCTCCTGCTCTTTCACCCCCACCCCAGCAAGTTGCCTTTTTCTCTCCTGCTTCTCAGGTAGCCTTTGGCTTGGAATTAAATGCACTGAGTGATGACCAGACGCCTTTACCCAACGCTGTGACTAAGATTATGGAGGGACTGAACAAGGCACGCGACCCCTTCATAAGGGTCTGTACTGTCCTCACTTCAGTCCTCCCTCCCCACATTCAGCTGCTCCTGCTTGAGGTCATGGTCCATATATGGTGCAAGGTCCATATATGTCGGGGAAACAGTCATCTGTAGATCTTTCCCTCCAATGTGCATCAAGATAAAATTCATTAGTGGTTTCAAAAACTCATAAAATTAACATTAATATTTATTGCTTCTTTTTTCCTTTTGTTTCCCCCTGCGTGTGTCTCCTTCTGATATGGTTTTATGCTCTCGTACACATTAAAAATTGAGATTTTTGCCATTTGTTCAAGAAGGATGGCAGCCTTCACTTAGGGTGGAAGAAATTTGAGCATTCTTGCTGTGAAAAAATTACATTTTCAACCCAAATTCATCTACCAAATTCATCTACTAGGAAATGATGGATGTAATATGAAATATATAAGTAAAGAATTATTCTAGTGTCTCATGAAAGCTGTAGTTCAGGCTTTTAGAGCTCCTGTTTTCCTTTTTGAGACCAGAGGTGAGGTTCTGCATTGCAGTTTCTTTCCATGGAGAGGTGATGAATTTTGCTCACAGTGCCCAAAACATCAGCTCTGACGAGACACGACATCAGCATGCACAGATTGAAGTATTTCTTATTTCAGCTCAAACTCTTCATCCTGCGGGCATTCAGTTTGTTGCATGGAGAGCAAATGTTTTTGTGACAAGTGTCATTTAGTGGAAAACAAGGTGCTCACTTGTAAAATAACATTGACGTTATTTTTTTACCAGCAAAAGGAATAAAATGACAAAAGAAATTCTGTATTCAGTTCATGCCAGGGAAGCAGAAGCTGGTAAAGGAGGCCAGGGAAAGTGTGAGGCTGTTGAGACGTGTGGGGAAGGAGTGCATTGACCAGAGAAGAGAAGCCATCCAGAATGGGAAAGAAAGCACAGTGGATATTCTTACACAGATACTGAAAGGAGATGGTAAGAGACACCTTGCTGTTTGAATGACTTTCTCTGTGATGTGTTTTGCTGTGAAATTCAGGGAGGATTGTTTTGGGCATCTGAACTTGGATCTTCCTTTGAAGTTGTTTTCGCACTGAAGGTAGTGAGAGTTGCTTTGAAAATTCCCCGTTTCTTTGTGTTGAATCAAATACTGGTCACAAGTCACCACAGAAATGCTCACTCAACATCCTCTCTCCATGCCACCTCAGCCAGTATGTGCCAGACAGGGCACAGCATTCTGGCTGGTCCAGCTGGGGCACAGGGACACTTTCTAATCCCATTTGTTTTTCTATCTTGACAGCTCTGGAGAAGACTAGAGATGATGAAAACATTTTGGATAACTTTATCACTTTCTTTGTTGCAGGTTGGTAGCTATTTTAATGTTTGGATATGTCATGTGGGAAGCTGTACTCATTCTTGAGCTGTCTACAAGGTCATGATTAACATCCTTGTTAATCATGATTAACATCATCACTCCATGTGATGCTACTGCAACCAGGAGTTTCACTGGGAAGCCAGTGGTTGGAAAACACCAGCCTGGCATTATTTGCTGTGTTGATATCACTGAAAGAAGACAATATATCATTTGCCTGTGAGAAAATTAAGAGTTCTCTTCAAACCTCACCCAGCTGGTCCTATGCCAGTGTAATACTGCTGTCTTCCAACCACTGGCTTCCCACTCTGTTTTCCAATCCTTGTCTTTCCACTGCCCACTGGGGTGCAAGGCTATTCCTTATGGGGTTCTGGCCCTTTGACCCACATCCCACTAAACCCCACCAAAAACATCTTTTTCATATTCAGTGTGTCTTTGCATGACCTCACCCACATGGTTAAATGCTATTCTTGCTTAAGTAAGAGAAGGCACTGTCAAGCCAATCAGAAAATGTATGGGCTGAGTAATTATGTGAGATAAAAAACATTGTGCAGATCAAGAGGATTTAGGTTCATAAGAAGGTGAGGTCAAAATGCTGTTCTTTGGCAAGAAAGATGTTATTGCAGCAGACATCTTTGCAGAAGTCTGTTTTCTGTAATGCTTTAAAATAGTACATATGTCTATCCATGAAAAAAAGGGAAAAGTGTCCACATCAGGAAGTCACAAAATGGGTAAGGTTGGAAGGGTCTTCTGGTCCAACCTCCCTGCTCAAGCAGGGTCATCCTAACATGTAAAGCAGATGTTTCAAAGAAAGATGGTAAGAAACTTTTGTTTTCCCTCAAAACCAGTAAATCCTTCGTTTTTGGCAGAACTGTGTGTCCCGTAATATGACAAGGCAAATCCTGGACCTCACTGGCCCTCCTGTTAGGGAGCTCATGACCAGTAGGTGCTGCATGCAACCACTGCAGCTTTGACTTGGGCAATATGGGTCATATCTTTGCTAGCTATGTCCTTTTCTTGACATTGTTGAAAGCTCTTTATGTAGACTTTACGTACCTTTTATTATTTCCTTTATTTTCTAGTATATTTGAAATAAAACATTCAGGGTTTGATGTTGAAAGCTTCCTATCACAATCACCCTAGTAGACCATCTTTGTATCGTGTTATTATTTCATACCAACTTATAAGCTGGTTTTTGTTATCATTAGGTCATGAAACCAGTTCCAATCAGATGACATTTACAGTAATGGCACTGGGTCAGCATCCTGAAATACTGGAAAGGTATGTGTGATCCAATTTGCAGACCCAGCTTGACATTAATTTCAAGGTGAACTTAATTGTAAGGGTTATTAAAAAGATAGAATCAGTTCCCAAGAAATTCTAGCCTCCCTTACAAAATAAAGAGTTTCCTAGTACCAATATATCCAAAATGTATAAAAAGAAAAACCTTAGGATGGATTATTTCAGTTTCACCTAGGTGATTTTTTCCAAAGCCTTTATACATACAGGTCCCAAATCCCACCTGATTCAGCTGCCATGTATGCACATTACCTCATCCTGATATGAGGTACAAGTTCAGGAAGCCTGGATGGGAATTGGTTGGCATTTTGCCTGAGGATGGGTGTTTTAAGTCCAACTCAGTGTCTGGAAAGTAAAATAACGTAATTTGTCAACTTGCCTAGCAAGAAACAGGCATCTGCAGCTAACAAGTTTTAACTGAACTGCAGGGCTCAGGCTGAAGTGGATGAGGTTCTTGGTGCCAAGAGAGACGTTGACTATGAGGATCTTGGCAAGCTCACCTACTTATCGCAGGTACTGTTGGAGTGAGGTAACATACCAGGCAGAGCTGCTTGCTAGCACCTCTGACATGTCATGGAGGAGCCCCACACTTTTAAAATTTTAAAAATGATGCCAATATTTTATCCTGATAGTGTTTGTCCCCAGAGAGTCAGCGAGCAGGTAGCCTGATGCATTTGCAGCAGCCCAGCCTTATTGGGAAGATGCTCCTCAAATTTACAGATTCCTTCACTGCTTTCCTTAATTATTACCAGTCTGGGAGCTAGAGTAGAGTTGCATAATCCCTACCTGTTTAAGGTGCAGCAATAGCTGTAATTTTAAGAAAGGTGTGCAAATTTGAGCCCACCCTGTGTGTGAATCCCACACACTTTCCTAATTCACTGCTCTATTTTTGTTTGATTATTGTTAAAGCATTTCCAGCTATGATCTCACCATATGCAATAATGTGGGATTTGAAGATAGCCAAAAATAATAGCTGCATTTTCTAATACCAATTTTTTGTTATTCAGTCTTGAAACCCTCTTCAGTCACTCGGGGGTGTTGGGGGAAAGGGTTTGGTCCTAAAAGAGGTCTTGTGTATAGAAATGCTGGTTGGTAATGAACTGGAAAGCCAGGGTTGGCTATTAGCCATTAGTGTTTGTCTTGCATTTCCTTTTTTCACAAGATGGGGGACACCAGTAGCCCTCAGGAGAGGCTGAGTCACAGTCCTGGCAGCTGTTCTGCATAAATTGCCCTGTGATTTTAGTAGTCCACCATGATCCTTTTTGTTTTAAACTGCCCTGCTGAGGTGAGCAAGTGTTTTACCATTTGGCATATCCCATCCCACAAATTACTGTGCTTTGATAGCACATAGATTTCACAGATCTATTTCTCATAAGGAAAGAGCAACTCTGTGTGATTACAGAAATCAGCAGGCTTTCTTAGGCTTCTCCAAACACCATCACAATTATACCACTCCAATTAGGATGAGCTATCTAAGCCTTTCAGTTTTAAGACAGATCACATGAGAGCTTCTCAAAGCAGACCATTTATTTAACAGCACAAGCTTGGATCTGTACAACCAAAATCAGTCACCCTTGGTCAGAGCCAGTCCATCACTGGTGTATCAGAGACTATGGGACTCCTCTCCTGTTGTTCAGGCAATTCTGAATCCTTTTGTCCAGATTTCTTTTTCATTAGTCCACTCGTGCATGTACTCTGTTAATTGCATTTTCAGTGTGATGCTCATGTGCACTGTTAATTAGGTTTCACTTTGATGAAATAAGCCATTCTTACAGCTCACTGACACCAAAAGAAATGGTCTTGTTCCATTTTTTTCTCAACATTCTCTATTCGTTTTCCTTTGCCAGGTTTTTTTTTGTCTTTTTGGGCCTCTGGCCTGGCTCAGCTCAAGCAGCAGAAGCAGGACAAAGGCAGGAGCTGAGAGTGGGAAGGAGGTGGGAGCAGTCACCCACCCTCGTGGCAGACAGTGCCCAGAGCAGCTCATCAGGGGCAGGAGACTTCACTCTTAGATGTTGCCTTTGAGTTTGCTTCCTAATACTTTTTCGCTTAGTTGTTCATCTGACTTGAGGCGTTAGATCTGTTCCAGGATCTCTTCTGGGTTTTGTGTCTTTTTCTCTCTATTTTACCAGCTGTAAGAAAGAACAAGGCCTGAAGGAGCTGACTTAGCCATATATTTTGCCCACAGGAGTCCAAGGCAGATAGACCAGCATCTGTTTCAAAAGTCAAAATCTCCTGTCTAGCTAAAGTGAAAGGCCACAGGGAGGTAATTAATTTTATTTCTGCTTCCTGCAGTGTGTGAACTAACTGACCTCTGGTCCTTTCTGCTGGCACAGGTTTTGAAGGAGTCGCTGCGGCTGTACCCGCCCGTCTCGGGGACGCTCCGCAGGCTGGAGAAGGAGCACGTCATCAGTGGCATCAGAATTCCTGCAAACACCACGGTCTTTGTGAGTCCCATCCACCCTCAGCAGCTTTTAGCTGCCCCAGTTAATCCAAATGTAATGGACCTGTGGATGAGAGGGCCAAAATCTTCCCTGGGCAGATTTGTACTGGCTTCTCTAAAATTTTGACCAAAACTGGGGTATGAATTAAGACTCCCAGTTGGGACTGGGGAGTGGAAGGCATTTATGGTTCTATACCTCTGACAGCAAAGAGGCATTTTCAGTGTGTTGCTCCTGACTAACAAAAATAAACTCTTTCTTGCCAGCTCAACACTTATATAATGGGAAGGATGGAAAAGTTTTTCAAGGATCCACTTACTTTTGATCCAGATCGATTCAGCAAAGATGCACCTAAGTGAGCTTCTTTTTACTCCCATGTTATTAAATATGTATTAAGAAACCATTACAGGAAGAGATTTTAAGGGAAAGAAAAGTAGAATAAAACCATTTTTTCATTCCAGTATGAGTAACACTAAATCATGCAAATGTACATGAAGAGCAATAATGCACAGCTTTTGTTCAAGAATTCTTTAGACTACGTTACCTTACAAAAAAAAGACCAATATTATTGTTGTTAAGTGTTTATATTGAGGTCAAAGCTTTGGGCCCAAACCACGTTGAATACTTACCTTAGTACAATGCAAGCATTAAATGCATGACAGCCCTGGTCCCAGGGTGCTTGAAATTTCTCCATGTTAGAGAGGGGAGAAGGGGCTGAGGGAGAGAAGATGCTGTTCAGCCACGTGGGCAGACAGCCTAAGTCTGGTCAGTGCTCAGGAGTGCAGTGGAAGGGACCAGTGAGTGACTAAACAGATGCAGAAATCAGCACCAGCTACTTCATGAGTCAGGAGTTTTCCTTCAGCCTGGAGTTAGTCTGGTCTCCTAAACCAAACACCCCCTCACTCACATGGTTCAGAGCTGCCCAAAGGAGCAATAATTGGGCAGATTGTGACATCCTCATGACAGGCTGAAGAGCATTTAGAGTGTGCTTGACATTCAGCTTTGAAATAAGGCTGGCATGCATCAAAACAGCTCTGGCAGCAGAGCCATACAGTAAGTAGAGATGACAAGGAGATGTGCTACAGAGCTGTACTGCTGCTCTGAAGCAAAAAAAAGAGTTAATTTGGAGACTGCTTTAACAAGTCTGATAAGTGAGGGGATATTTAGACCATTTCCTTGCTGCTGTGATGAAATATTTGCTTGTTGCTTTACAACCAAGTTGTCAGAGTGACAGTTTTGATCATTTTTCTTTGCAGGCCATATTACTGCTACTTTCCATTCTCTCTGGGACCCCGATCCTGCATTGGGCAGGTGTTTGCACAGGTGAGTAGAGGCCTGGAACAGCACTTCACTGGCAAGCACTGGGCCAGCTCAGGGTGTGCTGACCATGGGTGGTGGTCAGAGGCCACACTGATGCCCTGTGCACTGACCCTCTTCTCCTCAGAGGGAAGATTTCCCCCCGTGCCCATGACAGGCATGTCTCTCAAATGCTATCACAAGAGCAGACATCCATGCAGCTGAGGGATCTGCAGGGAGGAGCAGCAGGCTGCACTCCCTCCAGACTGTCCTGCATCAGCCTGCTTGAATCCAAACCCCTTAATGGGAATCACAGTCAACATTCCTCTCCCAGCCAAAGTCAAGAACACAGGGGATGTACAGGGGGTCTTCTCATGGCTGCCACTGACAGAATCAAGGCAGGGAAAACATCAGCTAGAGAAGAACACAAGCCAGAACTGGCACAGAGATGGTGAGGAGGGGGCTACATGGACAGAAGGGACAATTTAATGTGTGTGAGCATGGCAGAGAGCGTTTCAGGACAGCCAGAGGCCAGCGCCTTGGGTCTGTGCTGTGAGCTCACCTAAGCACCAGTGCTCAGAGTGCTTTACAGTCTGACTTCCAAAATGGGTTTAACACGTAAACAGAAAGACTGATCTTAGTGCCTCTCAGTTGTCTTCAAATCCAGGAAGTCCCAGGTTTCCTGCCCAAACTCAGCTGGCTGAATTAACAGAGTAACATTTAACTTTTAACTTTTAAACCTCTGTATTGACAAAGGAGTGTAAGATAGTAGACTGACTCTAAGCAGCTGCAGTCCAAGCTGTATTTGCTGTCACTGACAGTTTGCTTTTCTTCTCAACAGATGGAGGCAAAAGTGGTGATGGCAAAGCTGCTGCAGAGGTTTGAATTCCAGCTGGTACCAGGACAGAGTTTTAAACTCGTAGAGGCTGGAACCTTAAAGCCACTAGATGGAGTAATATGTAAATTAAAGCCAAGGAGCTCTGCAAGAGGCTGCCAGGCATGACTGCTCAGGGAGGGGAGCGTGCCATGCTACTGGTAGTGTGTCTTCTGATTTTTAAGATCTTGACACTAATCAAAGGTTAGATTTTGTAGACCACTCTAGAGGATTACTAGACTGAAATGATTTCTAACCTTCCTCATAATTTACTGAAGAAAACCTTGTGAGACTCACTCTACTGAGCATCTTCAATCTGGAAGTGTACCTGGAATTGCCAAGCTTGTTCTTTTCCTGGGGGGTTATTTGATTCTGACCAGACTTGGAAGAGAGCATCCTTTCACTGGAATATCCCTGGAGTGCCACACAGGCCTACACTCCAATCCCAGCTCATGGTTTCCACTAAACTTATATACAACACAACATGGTCTAAGTAAGCCCTTGTTTGGAGAGTATCTTTCTTACACAATGAAATCAGAAAAGAGTAGAGCATAGATTTAGGCTGAATTTAGTAAGAGATGTTTGGAGATAGTCTTTTTGTCAAAGCAATTTTTCTATCCCTGCTCCAAATGTGAGTAACAATTGATAGGAACAATCTGAAAAAAACCTGCAAAAAATCAGAGTCTGAGGCCACTACTTTCTCCTGTTGCTGCTGCCTGATTTTTACTCAGTCTCTTCTACTTTTCTTTTGATATTATGCAAAACGTAGATTCCCAGTCCACACTGTAGAAAGGGACTCTCCTGCATCCTTCTACCCCTCCACACAGCCTGTGCTCATTCTTCTGAGACACTCTTCTTTGTGGGGAAAGTCTTGCTGCATTTATTTTAACCTGGATAATTTTCCCCAGCTTGTTTGCCACAAAGCTACAGTAACAGACCAGATGGTCTAGTAGGTACAGGAAGGCTGGAAATAAGTGCCTGAACTAAATGCTGCTTAAAATGGTGTTGCCACTGAAGAAATGTATCTGCAATTTGAGCCAGAGACAGGAGAAGGAAGGTCATGCACCCTCTTCTTCTGCACATGTGCCCAAATAGCTCACTGTGTGTAGGCTTGCAGCCAGGCTCTGCTAGGGAAAAAAACTATCATTTGAAAATGCTGCCTTCCAGAAATATGGATACCTGATAGGAGTTTGGGCCTCCTCTATCATGAAATACAGAGAATTAAAGGCATTTGATGCTGCCACTTTTGTTTCTTATCTTTCTGAATTAAAAGGGCAAGAACACAGTCTATACACTGTCAGGTTCCTGTGGTGGTTTCCATACCAGGAGAGTAACATCTCAGAGTTTTCCCTGACTTTGCTGCTGTTGTGCACCATCTCATTCAGTGCAGCAGTGGGACAGCAGGCCCAGAAGGTTGATGCTGCTTTTGATAATACAGTCAACACCTCACAGTGTAGCAATATGACTTGCACCTGGGTACCAATACCTGGATTGCAAGGGAAGGTTTATTCCATCTATCAGTAGACCAGCTTTTCAAGAACTTGTGCTGGAAATCTGGTTATATCCTCCTAGACATTAATGAAATCTCAGTGAGAAGACTGAGGACTCTTCAGCTGGACACGTGTTCCCAGGAGCTGATGCAGTGGGGAGCAGGATGTTCCATGCCAGTCAGGCTGGATGTGCTGGTGGCATAACAAATGGCTGAATCCTGAGAATATGTCAAAGGCAGGGCAGTACCTCGGTGCTGTGGGGAGGAGGGGGGGAGGATGTGACAGGAGTGGCATATGCTGTGAACAGCACCCAGACAGCTTGACAGACACTGGCAAATTGTGCTGTGGAAGTGTGAGATGCCACCGCACCAGGGCTCTGCTCAGTGCTCCCAGTGAATGACTTGAGATTCATTAGTTACACAAACACCTAACTGCCTTCTGCCACCTCTGCAATGAGGTCAGGCACCTCCAAGGAGGGCTCAAGGGGGGTGTTAGCACGTTAAAATCCTGCAGTGAGTTCTGTCAGCCCTCATGTGCCCATGACCAGAGCTTCATGACTGCTTTGTGCTTACCTTCCTCAGAGGATACTCTTCCTGCTCTCTCTGCAAGCCCAAATGCCATCCAGCTATTCAGGGACCACTGGCCCAGGCCTTTCTCTTTTTCCTGAGTGTCTCCTGTCAGGCTGATTGCCTCCCAGCAGATGGCAAGCACTCGTTGCCGATGCGCCCAACAGCAGCCGCGCTCCTCAGCCTTCACAGCTCCTCTCTTAAGTCAGGCTGCCCTCGTTCCACTGGAGGAGATGGTGGCCTGTGGGGCCACACAAATGCCCTGCAGTGTTCTCATGGTTTCGTCCTGTACCTCTAGCCAGGAGGTGATCCCTCATCTGAGGTTCTGCACCCGGGTCTTCTGGTCCAACCTCCAACCAAAACAAAAAAACAGAAATGAAACAAAGCAAAACAAAAAAAAAAAAACAAAAAATGGAGCAGGTTCAGGAAGGCTGCTTCCTAGTGTCCTGTATGCCAACTGGGTGCTGGTATCAGCTTTGCTAAACCCTGTTGAGAAACCTCAGACCAGAAGTGCCTAGGGAGACACAGTTGTGCCTGCCGTGGGCTGTAAAAACACCTGGGATCTGCAGCTGTCTTGGACACCGCAGAGAAGGACAGTTTTTCTTCCTGCTGGGGAAGAGAAACATATTATTTCAGTTCTATGGCAATCATTATTGCACCAAGCCCTCGGCTAGGGTTCCTGGCTAGTAAGGCAAAAAAGCAGAGCAAGGCCTGTTTCCCTAGTTCACGTGCTTGTAGGAAGGTATCATACCTGCATCTAACTTTCTTCTCATCCTTTTCCTGGCTCTTGGGCAATACAAAGAGAAATCTGGAAATGGCTGGTGGGGTGATTTTTTCCTGGGTGCCACCTAGGCATGGCTACACACAGGCCAGTGTTGTGTGCCTGGAGGTTGGGTTAAAGAAGGTTTTTCAGTTGACATGGAAGTGCAAAGCCAGGCTGCTCAGGACGGCTCCTGCCCCTGCACTCTGCAGGTAAGTGCTCGCCTTCCAACAGCTCCTCTGGCTTTCACCCTGCCCCAGATGTGCACACTTGCAGCTGGACAGGAACTGTCTGGAGACAGCCAGAAGCTCAGCTAGCAGGAGTCAAGGCAACTGCTGCCCTCAAAGGCAAGGGCACCAGTGATGACATGTATTCCCAAGAGTCTTTATTAGAGCTGTCTAAGTCTTCTCCTGTTCTGAAGTGGCTGCTGCAGGTTTCTTTGATCCCTCTCCCAGACCTATAAACTCCTGGCCTCTCTCTTCTGGATTGATGCCCAGGACTTTCATGTATGTGCTCAGAGTGAAAACTTTCCCCCCAGGATTTCTCCCCAGGTTTTTATGCTAACCCAAGAGCTTGATCTTATCCCTTCTAGATCAGTGTCATAGACAAGAAACAGGGAAATGCTGCTGCCTAGATCTCTTGGGATAGGAGGGAACCAGCTGGGGAAATTGCACCCAGAGGTGTCTGTCTTTCAGAAGGCAAACACTTTCAGTGCTGGCATGGGAAAATGGGATGCTTTCTCACCCCAGTTAGTCTGGAGCACAGGAGACTCCCAATTTTTCATCTACAGACTCATACATTTTGAGAAAGGAGCCCAGCTAGCATTAGTACCAGGATGATTTTTCATTAAAGGAATCTCATTCCAGCCCTTGCAGGAAGCCAGAAGAAGCTAAGAAGAATGGGATTCAATCACACTCGTTGAAATTATAGCACAGCCTGATATTTTCTGAACAGTGGACAGCCTTCTGCTCCATCTATAGCCTATAAAGGAATGAATGTAGATAAGAAAGTGTAAGATACTAGTGGGCCTAGTGCAAGCACACAGGTTAACCATATGTGGATTTGCACTTGGAGGGGTTGTATGATGAGAGCTGCAACAGGAGGCCTTCCCTGGATTTAAGCAGCCTCTGCTGCTGAAACCATACAATCACAAAGCAGGTATCTGTAACACGTACCCATCTGCTCCACATAGTGCTCACATGCTACCAAAGGCAATAAAGTCAGGCAGAACCCTCCAAGGAACTAAAAGACACTCAAATGCCCACATACTCCACTGCTACATCCTTGCTGCAGCACTTTGCTGTGTTTCTTGTTTCAGGTGTCAGCTATGTTAAGCAAGGCCACCTCTTGTGCCATAGTCTGCAAAGAGCCTCGGACAGCAGAGCCACAATCTTGGCAGGAATCCTTAAGTGCTTCTGTCAAGCAAGTAAATAATCATTCATTGTTATTTTTATGTATCTGTGAGTCTTCTCTAATAGGTCTTGATACTATTACAGTGCTGAGGACAGGCTGGAACTAGATAATAGTACACACAGCTGGCATCTATTCCCTTGGAAATGCAGGTAAAAATGCATTTAATACCTCTCCAGTGACAATGAATATTCATTAATATGACACAGATGTATACTTGATTTGAAAGTAAGAGCAGTAATTAAAGAGCTATTAAGGTTAAAAAGCAACAAAGGAAATTCAGCTACTGAAAGAGCTGTTCTGGGATCAGCTTCTAACCTGTCTGTGCATGGGTGAGCACAGGATGCCTGACATTTTCCACTTGATTATTTTACATGTAGGCAGACCATTTGTTTTGCCTTCCTTCCCCAAACTCTGCCATCTGGAAATGACCTGAATTCAGAGTTCATTGCTCCTGCTCTCTTACCAAATAACTGTGCTCTGCTGAGGCACTTTACTCATCTCATTGGCTGTTCCAGTGGTATTGAACCAACAAGAAGTGAAAGGGAAACTTTCTGCAGGCTTTTGGGAAGGAAGCTATTTAAAAGTGATCATTTATATACATTATTTTTATTAAAATAGCCTTGGGGATCACCAGTCATGATAGCTGACTTGCTGTAATCTCTGAAAATCTCCATCCCACTGGCCGTGACATTAAAGTTGAATTTCTTAGGGCTGTTTCACAAAGGTTCCTTTGCAGGGGTGACTTGTGACCGTGACCCGAGCAGTGCACACAGAGTGTTATGAGTGAGTCAGGAGAGAGGTATTGGCACTGCTGTGCCTGCAGGGGGGAAGATGGAGCAGATGTGTCCAAGGGCAGCACAGCACTGCAGGACTGAGAGGTCCCACTGCTTGACTGCACAGCCATGTGCAATCTCACCCACTGTGTGCCAGTGGGTGACCTGCCAGAAGCTGCAGGCACTCAGCAGGGCCGTGTCACCAGGAACAGGGCGGTGGCACCCTCCAGCCCCAGCTGTGCCATGCATCATCTGCTCCCTTTCTGGGGAGGGTCTAGTGGCTGGTTATGCCACTGAAAACATTAGGGCAGGAAATGAAGCAGACCAGGTGGAGAGGCAGACCATTATTTTAATTTCTAACCCAGTAGCATAAACATAAATAAAAAAGTGAATCCACCCATTTGGCTGGTGTTTCAGGCTGCTCAGTGAGGTATCAGCGTATTGCCTAAATTAGAAGCAGACAAACTGCATCTGCCTTTGCCCTAAGCTAACCTGACTGACTTTCTGCACAGCAGAGCCCGGTGCAGACACGTCTAAAAACAGTGTCAGAGCCGCGGCAGGCACCTGTCCTGCTTCTCTCTCGCGCGTCGGAAACGCTTTGCTGTCCCGCGCAGGTGCACGTGTGTCACAGAAGGCAGCCCTGAGCTGTGTCACCACGCCGATCGATCTGATCACCTCACAAACAAACGATAAATGTGTGTTTTCTGCCTGCATTGGCTGGTTTCGCTGGAGGACGGGTTTGGTTTGATATTTTTTTTCCCCTGGAAAAAAAATCCGATTCCGTGCTTATGCAGTGTATTGCTGATTCAACCTAATAGGGTTTATCCTTCTAATAGGAGAAATTGCCAGTGTTTGCTCTTCTTAGAAACCTAACCTGAGAGTTTTAAGCGGCAGGGAAACGTGATATCCCAGTTCTCACTGATTTTAACCGTACATCCCTCGGCTGTAATCTGCGGTACCCTCTAGCAGGGGCGACGAAATTCACGCCCGTGAAATCCGCGTGTTCTGCCATAAACAGCCGCCGTTGGAAGGTGGGCGGGTGTCTGCGGGGATGTGCCGCTCGCGCCCGGCAGCTCCGGATCCCACCCCGGGCCACCTCCTCCAGAACCACTAAGGCTGCGCCTCCCTGGGCGGTCCGTGCCGCCGCTGCCCCGTGCGCCCGCGGGGCCGGGCTGGGCCGGCGGGGTGGGGGTGCCGGGAGCCCGACACGCCCCCTCGGCGGCGCT
>VZSE01003951.1:822407-907518 GCA_013398275.1 Promerops cafer | reverse complement strand
GGCGGGCGCGCCGGGGCGGGGGCTGCGGGAGGCGCTGCCTAGGCACGGCACGGCACGGCACGGCGGGGGAATTGTTGCCTGGCGGAGCCGGTCCGCCCGTGGTGCCCACGCTGTCCTCGGGCGGCCGAGATCTGCTGGCATTGGCAGCGACATCGCCCCGACCGTGGCTTCTCCTCTCCCGCAGCTGCATGGCCAATGCTATGACAACAGCGGAGATGCTGAGCTACGGGTCACAGCCATGCTGGAGCTGGGATCCCCGCTGGAGATGATTCAGCTCCTGCAGACCCCCTGGGAGGAAAGATTTAAAGTAAGAAAACAAAGCAAAGGAGTTTTATCAGTCGCTTTTAGACCACAAACTGGGCAAACCGGCGAAGAGCCGGTGGTGACCGCTGGGACAAACGGGATTCTCCCGCCGACACTCTGTTTGATCCCGCAAATTGTCTGTAAATCGTTTCCTTTTCATTCCTTTAAATCACTTTAACGCAGCCCTAGCTTGGTGTCTCACGGTTAGTTTCTTTCTCCATAGAGCGGTGTTAAAAGAAGTTCATCTGGGAGAAGATAGACACGAAATCATATTCGGTGCTGGGGCGGTGGTTAATACCTTCTATTACAGGATAACGTTAGTTTTGCCTCTATATTGCCTACATATATATATATATATATATATATGCGCAGAAGGGCTTCGGTCAGGATGCCCCTCAGCAGCCTGAGTCTGACTTGGGAAAGCCACCTCACCATGCTCCGAGTCTGTGGTTTGCTGTATGTTACCTGTTCTAGGCAACAAGCTGAGCAAGCTGACTCTCACCATGTGTTTGTGTGGTGTTTCTGATTTTGGCCCTTTAGGAATTACTTTAGTAAAATCACTACGAAACTGCTTTCCTCCAGCTGTGGGTGCTAGGATTGCAGCTCTTCTAGTGAGATCTGCCTCATCTCCTAGGCATCCTGCACAGGGACCCATATGCTCCCCAGGAATATAAATGGCTTGTGACATGGCACTTACTTTGGTTATAGCTTGTATTACAGTTTGCCTCAAGGGCTCAGTTGGGGGTTCAATACTACTTGTTTGGATGCCAGGTGGAAAAAAAGCATCATGTAAAAAAGCAAGGGTATCTTAGTGTCAGCAAGAAATGCTTTGGGCAAAATAAAAACACAACAAAAGTCCTAAAATAAAATCTCTGTCTGCATGTGGTCCTGAATGTTGAAGGGGAGCCTTGCCATCTGAGCCAGAGGGGGGAGTGTGGCAACCGCTCGCTCAGCTGTGGGACGCGAAGCTGGGATTCTTACGATTGCTTCACTAAACAAGTTAAAATAGCATCAGAGCTTCCACAGTCATTTCTCTTGGCTTGGGGAGTTTTACTTTCTTCAGTTCTGTACTGGCTTCTACATAGCTTTCCTAGCACCTCATTTCTTAAACGTGCCGAAGTCTCCTGTAAGAAACCCATGATGCTGGATTAGCCGGTGGTAAAGCTTGGTATGGTGGCGTTAGAGATTTTAATAATCTCTTGACTGTAGAAGACACTAATTTAGAATTTACACTGGCACTGTCTAGTCCTGTTTCCTAATTAGGTTGTCTAAACATATGGGATTCCCTTGTTATGAGCCACATCAGATATCAGGGATTGTGTGAGCTGTTCCAAGGGAAAAAACCCTCGCGCCTGCACAGATCGCTATCGGCAGTGGCGAGGGGTGACGTGGGGCTGCCTGGCACACCTAGCTGAGGATACACTTTGTCTGATGCCAGGGCTCCTGATACTGAATGAAAACTGCTGCAAAAAGCTACTTGAGCAAAGTGCTGGTGCTGTAAATATGCACTCTTCTAGCTCTAGTTTGTTCAAAAATAATTTACCAAGCTTTCTGCTGGGTCAGGTATTGTCTGGCCTTTCCCTGCTGCCAGAAAGTTGTCATAAAAGCAAAAAAGCTCGCACTAAATACATTGCAAGCCTTGACTAATTCTTCAGAAGCATGATTGTGTGCCCAAATTCATACTGCTGAGTGATGCAGCAAGGCATGAATCTGGTATTAATGACCATGGAGCCTGAGTCTGTATTGAGCAGCATGGGGGAAGGGAAGGGAATCTATTAATTTTATGCCAGACTGGGAAAAACCCTTCTGATTTCAGCTAGCAAATCAATACAGCTCCTGAAACATGAAGACTGCTATTGTTTTCCTCACAGCTTTCTTCTCTAGTTCTTCTAACTGCAAATGTCTCTTTTTGTGTACACACATTTTTAAAAAATGTTGCTAAACTACTTACCAGTCAAATCCTGTGGCAATGTTGATAATAAATTTTGTAGCATACATATAATTACCTTTTAAGTTCTATATGCTTTTTTTCCCTTTTAATTTAATTGTATGCCCTCCCCTTTGTTCTACTTCCAATTTAATAGCTGTTTTTAATCTGTTTTTTTCCATGCATATTCATCTTCTCTTTCTCAGATTTGCCTGAGTCTTGTGAAACTGCTGTTTTACTTGGCACATTCCCCCCTGGGTTCAATAGCCCTCTTGGATTTCCAGCCAAGGCAGTTTGTTATGGTGGATGGAAACCTAAAAGTGACAGACATGGATGATGCCAGCACCGAGGAGCTGTCTTGCAAGGAAGATAATGACTGCACACTTGACTTCCCTACCAAAAGTTTCCCTCTCAAATGCTCCGTGGCTGGGAAATGCGAAGGCATAAATGAAAAGAAGAATCTGTTCAATGCGTATCGGTATGTCCAGCTCCATGGGGGAGCATCTGGGGTGGTTGAGCTCACACTCTGCCATGTAGCCTCTAGCACCTTGTTCTTCTTCCATGCGGTGATTCCCCTCACCTCTGACAAAGGGCAGTTAAGGATCACTTTGAAGCAAGTTCTTTTCCTTATAAGGCAGGAAAACAGTGTAGTTGTTGTCTGGTGAGAATGAAGGCATCTTTCTTCTGCTGCTCCCTTTCCCCAATGCCCCCTAAAAACTTGCCCCAGAGCTTGCACCTGTAAATTTGCTGTTTGCCAAACAAGCCCTGGTGCTTGGCATCCATGGGCTGTGCTTGCTGAAAGCAGTGGCAGTGCAGGCTACCTGTGAAACCCCACCAGCTTTGAGTCCTGTTGTTGGGCACAGGCTGGCCAGCGCCTCGCTTCGTCTCCGAATCTCCCCATGGGCTCCCATGGAAGAGCACTGGAGCAGGTAACAGGCAAGGGGCTGAGGCTGCTGCTGCACTTCCTGTAGGCCCTCAGCTGAAAACAGCGACTTCTGCTCACCACTGATGCTTGGCAGGTCACTTCCTGGAAGGAAGCCTTGGCAGCTGGATATTTACACAGAAGGACTTAGTAAGGGAGCCTGGATTTCCAGGATTCAGTGCTAAAGGGCAAACCCCTGCATAGATTATTGCCGCCTTGCAGTTGTGCTTGTCTCTTGTGCACTTGTTCCCTAGAGCAGGAATTTTATGTCATCCTGACTTTTCAGGGGCAATAAGAAGGTCAAACCTTTTCAGGGCAAGAGAAGGATCTTGTATGAGTCTTCTTTTATTTTTTTTCTGGTGGGAAATACATTGCTTGGTATACAAAAAATGGCCCAGGGGAACGAGAGGAAGCTTTATTGCATGAAGCTTTGCAAGGTAGATTTCATGCAGCAAGGACCAGGCTTTCAGCCCAACTCACAGGAACCATCTGAGGCACCAAGATGTGCTCAAACATAACTTTATAACCAAAGCAGACGTACTAGTTGCATATGGATAATCAAGTCACGGGAAAATGTAGACAACTTAATCACCAGGGAAATGAAGGCACTGTATTCTAATCAGCCTGTGGGATTTTTTGCAGATATTTTTTCACCTATCTTTTGCCACACTCTGCACCACCAGCTTTACGGCCTCTTTTGAGCAATATTCTGAATGCAACAGGTATCAGCTAATATTCATAAACTTATTTATTAGAAGTCTCTAAATGGTATTTCGTGGAATTGCTTATCTTTGTCATCTTTTTCCTTAAATGTAGGTGATTTACGATATGGAATAAATGAAACCCTGAGAGCTTTTGAGAAGGTTTTACATCTGTACAAGTCTGGGCTCTATCTGCAGAAAAGACCTCTTCTTTTAAAAGGTAGTTGATTTTGAATGCTCTAAGTAAAATAACTACTGAGGGAGCGAGGCACTAGGTAACTGGTCAAATTCTGATTTCCCCTACATTTCGGCAGTTTATAGTCACTAGAAAAAGCACCAAAAGTGTCTTTTTTTGAGCAGGCTTTTGTTGGCTTTTTTTTTCCATGGGAGCCATGCATGATTGTATTGCTTTGCAAAGTAAAAGCAGTGCAGACAATCTGCATGAACATGTGTTTGCACTTCTTCTAAATACTCTTCTCATAATGAAAATCAGTGTTTCAAGGGAATGTATTTGGGATAGCAAACTGAGTGGCTCCTGTCTTGGGATATCCAGATCATTATCCTTTGGACCAACAGGTCAGTTTTCTGGGCTGACATTCAAACTTCCCATTTCACTGTGTGGCTCCTGTCTGCTGAGCACAGGTTATTATGGAAACATAGAGTGGGGAAGTGACAGCACCGAGATGAGTGTGGCAGGGTACCTGGAGCCTTGGTGCCCTCTAAGTTCCTTTTCTCTGAAGATCATTCTGTTGGACCTGTGGATGGATAAATTTGCCTTTATGAGGTGCATTCCTCTGAAAAGGACCCATTCAGTGGTAGCGATGAGGCTGATCAAAAGAAGTTTCAAAAATCCAGCGATTACTGTGGCTTGTGTATTCCCGAGCATTCACGTATGAGGTGGTGGATGATGGTGGCTTGCAGAAGGAAATCTCTTTACATGTGAAAGAACTATAATTTGCACTGTTATGAACAAAGATATCTGGTCATTTGCATGGAAGGACCAGCAGCTTTAACAGGAATTACTGGTATTTTCCAACAACACCTGTCTGTTGGCTTCACACTGTGCCAAAATGATCACCATCCTCGAGGTGTGGGAAGGTGGGGAGAGACTCTTAGCAGTCAGTGAACAATAGCCTGAACAACACATATATAGGCTTGTCAGGTCTTTTGTCAGGTCTCCTTGTCAGGAGCAGGATCTGGCCTCCCTTTCCCCCACTGAGGTTCCTCAATCTCCTGTTTCTTTGGGTGGCACCATGATGGGTGGGTCAGTCTGTGCCCCATGTAGCTTGATGCTGGATCTGTGATGAGCTTCTGCTGTTGAGGCTGGGCTGTAGGGGAGGCTATTTTGAGGTTGGCTTCTCCAGAAGCCCCTGTGGCTTTGCACAGCAGCCTCCTCCCCTTACCCACCCCTGCAGTGGCACCCCTCTGCCTTCGCCCTTGAGACCTCTGACCCCTCTCCTACATCTGTGGGGGAATTGCTGTCCTGTGCTCCACTGCAGAACCAAAGAGCAAGATTTGGGTTTCTTTTAACTTTGCAGCTCTACCCACTCCACCTTGGCCGGTCAGTTCAGTCTGTCACTGTTACAATTCTTTTAAGAGTGTCACTGATTAGCGTAACAAGTCCCTGAAAGTGCGCCTGCAGTGTTTCCCTAGACTCCCTCTTTCTGTCCCCAGACTACATCTCCCTGAAGGGTTTCCGAACGGTGGAAGGAGAAGACTACAAGTGCTGGCCCTCCTACAGCCACCTGGGCTGCCTGCTGTCCATTCACAGCGCCGAGGAAGCCGCTGCCATTTGTAACTCCCAGCTGCAGTGTCAAAGCTTTATCGTCACCCAGCACAGGACGTGGACAGGTGAGCTTGGGCAGTGTGACAGGGTGCTGCCACGTGGTGCTGCTGCCTTCCCCCGTAGTGCCTTGAGTCTACAGGCACCCATAAAAGCTGCCTTCCTTATTCTCAAGCTCAGATAGCTGCCACTGTGGGCATCCAGAAATCCCCTGAGTGTCTGTAAGGAGACACAAGAGCAAGTATGTTCTCCCTCTGCACCTTTTTTCTTCTACAGATTTTGCCCAGGACTGCCAGGTATTGTTAAACACTTTCTTGCAGAAATGGCTTCACTTTGGTGTTAGGCTAAACAATCCCTGTGGTACGTATAGTTTGCAAAGCTGTGGGGTTTTTAGAGATGAAAGAAGCCGTGTAAAAGAAGGTGGTTACTATTGTTATAATTAAAAGAATCATAGCTTACAAGTTGTTTTCCCCTTTATCAAAACTAAAGCCCCAAGCCAAGGGATTTCCAGAATGTCCCTTTAATTAGCTCTGATTATAGCCTCTTACGTTAACATGTTTGCAGAATTATTTTAAATTATCTCATTTAGCTGACACTTCAAGCGTGGGCTAAATTGTTTCTTGAAGTAAAACACTAAATGAGGTAAATGAATGTTTTCATTCACAATGGTGCTGAAGAATCATGTTTTGTCAGCTCACATGACGTTTAAAAAAAACCCTAAACTACCAAAAATGAAGCTTTTCTGTGGGCTTGTGTGCAATTGGCATGTGGTAAACTAGTTACATGAGAGCACTTACACAGATGCAACATAAATCTCTTTGAGACACCAAGTTTCACACCAGCAATGGATTGTGTGAGTTGTGCCTAACACAGCACATCTGGCTTCCTCACGGGGCAGCTGTTAGTGCTGTGTGTAGTGCCTGCCTGGAAGGAATCCTGCTTGAAACCACAGTGAGGATGCAGGAGAAGCACGTGGGACAGGGACCCTTTCTGCAGTGCCTTGCTAGGCTGCTGATCCCTGACATCCAGCACCATGCCTGAGGTCTTTAGTGTTTCCCTTCCTGACATTTTTCTTCCTTGCAGTTTCATGGCTCATCTTTGCAGCCAAAGCTGCCAGAACTGTGTGGCTGAAATGCCAAGTGCCTAAGTTTGCCAGGTGGATTAATGAGAGCTGTGGGAACGTGCTGGTTTCTCCTAGGGCGGCTTGGTAAAGCAAAGCAAGATGTAAAAGCCTCTGGGGTTGGATGATGCATTTCTTGTGCATACTCTGAGCATCTGGGAGTTACTGGGAGTGTAAAACACATCTATGGCAGGGCAGAGTGACCCCCCCATTGAGCAAGCAGTGTGTTCCTGTGTCTTTTGCAATAAAGAGCATGGGTCAAGGTGACCTCTCTCCTCTGTTAAACTTGCATTTTTATTTCCTTTCCAGGACGCCCACTTGCCTCATTTCAGAGTAGCTGGACTGATTTAATACCGGATACTAACGCTGTAGTCTATATTAAACGTTCCGCTTCCTCAGGGGAAAGACTTTAAAGACAATGAGATCACATAAAATGATCCTGGGAGGAACAAACCGCTGGGGAGAATTTCATCTGCTGGAAAGAATGACATATTTTATTTTGCTTTGGGGTGGGATCTCCCTGCCAGCTCAGATAGAGTCAAATGCTGCTGTCTCCTTGATCAAAGCTCAAATTTCTCATTGCTACCCCGCTAGCTTCTTTTCTGTTCCCACACTGCTGTTCCACATAAATGGTCTCAGTTTTAGTCAAATGTTGCTAGACTGTGCAATACTTAGCTTTGCTGCTCTGGCCAGCTTGTCAGCCAAGAAATAGAAATAGCTGCAAGGGATCCAGCTTGGGTAGGCTTAGTTATTTCAGTGACCTCAAAAAATCTACAGATAATGCATTTTGGAGAAGGCAACAGCTCTTTCTGCAGCTACAAACTGGGTTTTCTTACTACTGCAAATGTAAAGGACTGGATTTCAGTGATGAGGCCAAGGTTGCAGGGTTGGGATCTATAACCAGAGGTTGATGATGGGGGTGGTCCTCCAAGGAGGGTCCTGATTCAGTTCCTTCCAGTGCAGGGGAGGGAAGTGGTGTATAGGTCAACACTTGGATCCAAATATCTGTGTGTTTGGATGCAGGATTTGGGGTTGATCCTATGTGATTTCTAATACCAGCTCCCATGTATCAACCTTGAAGGTTTTTCTCTGTTACTTTCTGTGAAAGAGCAAGACATTAAAATTATTTATATGTAAGGTGTGACTTTGTATGATAAAGAATGACTGTTTATTCTAAGCATGCTGTGAAAAGTTTTTTTTTTCTTTAATTGCCTAAGTCTTTACTGTAACCAAATGAAGAAATGCCAGTGTTTCCTACCTTCAGCTCACCTAGCATCGTTACTCACTCCTGAGGCCAACCTGTGAGTGCTCCAAGCAGTGTGTGAATGTTCTGAGCCCCTTTGAGCACTTAGGTCTTGAAGGACACTGTGGCTGTACTTGCAGGCTTCTGAGTGTGGAGAAGACGGTGTGGTCCCAAGAGCCTCCTGCAAGTGCCCTTTGCTAAAACTGCAGATGTGGCCTCTGAAAAATAGCTGGGGTTAGCATAATTTCAGACTGTAAGAGATGACAGTGTGATGTGCCACTGCTGGGAGTCCCTGGAAGCAGTGACTATCCAGTACCTCGTCTGTAGCACTGTTGGGAAAGCCTGAATCACCAGTGACCTCAAGCCTCCTAGGAAAGGTCCCTGGCTTTGTGCAGGAGAGCCACCCTACAGCCTCTGTGTGATGCCACATGGTTTTCTGCTCATCCCACACCGGAAATCACAGCTTTTGGGACAAGGCCAGCAGCGTGTAGCCATTTCCGTGTGAGACCTTGTGGCAGCTGGGGCACCCCTGGACTGAAGAGGCTGGAGCTCTTGCCTGAAGTCGTGCTGTGTTTATGATGGTCTCTCCCCATTTCCTAGTGCAGGAGCACACCTTTCAGCTCGTTAGTACTCAATTAACCCACGGCACTGCCTTTGCATGGTGTCTTTCTCATGCACTGTAACCCCTGCTGCTTACCCTGGGGCTGGAGGACTCCGATAGTGATGTCAATTAATGAGAATTCCTAGTTAGCCCAAGAAGGCTCTTGTGATGACAACATTGTTGCAGGCTTTGTGACAGCAAGGCTTTTTCAATGGACAGGGGCAGACCCCTCTCTCCATTACACGGGTCCTGTGGAAGTTGAAGGGAACGTCCTGCCAGGGGTCTGCAGTTGTTTGACATCGACCCCACTGAGCAGGGCCTCAGACATCTGCTGTGCTCTACAGTAGCGAGAGCTAATGGGAGTTTATTCCATCTCTCAGCCTCCTGAGATACACATCAGAAGTACTTCCCCCAAAGCAAGGCTGTGCAAGGGCCAGCCTGGGGTCATTTCAGAGAGGAAGAAACAGAATGCAAAAGTTGAAATGGTTCCAGTTTGTGTTAGAAAGACCTTCCCATCTCAAAAAATTCTCCTGGCAAAAAGAACATTGTGTGTTTTAGTCATGTGATGCTTTTTTCATGTGCAGGGTTTTTCTGTCGAGTACTCATTGTAGGGTTGCTGCCAATCATGTGCAGCCCCTGGGCAGATGGTGAAGTTGCAGGGAATGCCAGTGTCACTTGAATAGATGCAGCTTCCAGCATCAGACCTGCAGTTAGACCCTGGGAGAAGAGACCACTCATCACGTCTTGAAAGTTTTGGGCACACAGTGATTAACAATCAATAATAATAATAAAAAAGTAAAGAAAAAGGGAAGCTAGGCTTTAAAGAATTACAATGCTCAATCTGCTGTTGCCACAGCAAGTGGCTTTTGTAGGACATTTAGACCACCCTATGCAAAGGAGTAAGCACATTCTTAGAGCCTGAACCCTCATGAGCCCATCCATCTGGCTGGCACAGAGAAGTAGCCAGGGCACAAGCATACCTTTATGACCAGTGCTGTTCATGTGCTAGGGACTTAGAAGTTGCCACATCTAGAGCTGTAGTTTGACATGCATTTGAGGAAACACAGTCACTGGGAAAAGCAATTCCCACCCTGCTTTGTCCCAGCTTTTTGCTGTTATTGTCTGCTGAGAAACTTTTACCAATGGCTGTGCCAGTTTAAAAGCATGTAGGATTATTTCTCTGCTAGACTGCAGTGAGCAGCTTGTGACCCCCAAGTTTCAGGCAGCTCACACGTGGCTCAGGTGCAGCTTCTGTGCTGAGTCTGTGTGAAGCACCCAAGCTGCTCCCAGCCCTAAGGGGAGGCTACAGGAGGAAGCATCTTCTGTACAGCTTTTGGGCCAATGTGGCTGTTTGGTAGTGCACTATCTTTATGCCCCATCTCAGTCAGCCTTATTCATTCTATCCTTTTACTAAATTATTACTGGCTCAAGCAACTTTAGAATTTCAATGCCACTGAAAACTTCAGTGCATGCCTTAAAACTGTATTTCAGTAACTACGGTACATAAAACATAAAAAACTCAGATATAAACATTTACTGCCCTTAAAACTCCCAGTTGCTGGAGTTAATTTGTCTCTGCTATCACTGATCAGTATTTCAGCCACCTTTGTGGAATATAACAGAGGAAAGTGCTTGGAAGGAAACAGCAGGGGATCAATTGCAATGGAAACCATGTGTGCTGGAGGAATGATATTTACCTAAATGTGTCTATCACATCTTCTCAAAGGATGCTGTCTTTAGGAGAGAATGGATATGAAAATGTTGCCTCCATAAAAATAAAAAGTTAAAAGTTAGGAATATAATATTTTAGACACAAACTTTCATATTCTTAATTAATTCTGTATTGTAATAACAGAGTTAAAGCCACATCCATGAAGGATAATACCATGTACTCCAAAGATATAAACCACAGTTTAATAAATAGCAACAGATGCTGCATTACTCATGTTCAGTATGTTTGCACAGATGTTTACATGACCAGTGACTGCATGACAGATTGAAAAGCAGAGTGAGGGAGACAGAGCCCAGTAATGAAAAATCAACTCCTGGTGTATGACGCAGGGTTCAAGTACCAATGAGTGTCATGCCTTTATTTTTACATGGCATATTCTGCAAACTTTGATGTTCTAAACGACACTCAGATGAAATTTCAAATTAGTTTGGGGAAAGAAAAGAGGAATCTGTCATAGTCAGCTCGAGGCCCAAATCACACATCTGGATTAACACTGATTTCTGTAAGGGCACCTATAAATTGGTGTACCAAGCACTGAACTTTGTGGCTAGAAGTCAGAGCGCTTTGGTCCTACTGGGTTGGAAGAGCTGGGTTTGGGCTCTAGTTTGAGGAATCAGTGAAGTGTAACCCCAGTATCCAGAATGGCCCCTCATGATGGATTGGGAGGATTTGAGAGTGGACCATTCCTGCTAACTGTAGTACTTGGAGCAATCTTTCCCTTGGTCCCATTGTCCCAGTGTACCAATGTGTCACCACCAGCAATGTGGAGATGGGAAGATTCACAGAAGAGAACTTTATGAGAGGTAACCGTGAGCCCCTCTGCCTCCTCTGCAGCATCTACTTAGTTCAGCATGGTGGATTTTCCCTGAATTATTGTTCTTGGCCAATGGGAAAATGTACCAGGTTACATCAAACAAGTCTGGGTGTACCAAGGATGGGTGATAGCTGAAGGGAACAGCTGTCAGACTCCTCTGCTTGGAATTCAGCTCCTGGCTCTGTGTGAGAGCTCCCGGCAAGGGCTTGTGCTTTAGGGCCTTCAGAGCCTCAGCCTGCCTAGCTGGCCAACCCAGATGGCAAAAGTTCTGGGTTTACTGGTAGAGAAGACTTCCTGGCATAGTTGTGGAGTAGATGGGGATGCTGATAATATTTTAAGAAATACATATACTTGGACTTTCTGGGCACAAAGTTACGTCCCTTCAGTGCACCCACTGCCACAACTGCCTTATCCTCACCTGCTCCACAGCCACTATTCTCCCCCAAGCTCAAATCTATACCTAATGCCTGCACACTCAAGTCTCTCTGTCCTGTCATTCACTCACACCCCTGCTCCCCGTGTGCCATCTCAGCACACCTATTTCTTAACCCCTTGCAGACCCATGCCCTCAACATCCACACATGGCAAATCAGAGAATCAGAGGTGATGATTGAGGTTGGAAAAGACCTCTAAGGTTGGAAAAGACCTCTAAGGTCATTGAGTCCAACCATTAACCCAGCACTGCCAGGTCCACCACTAATCCATGTCCCTAAGTGCCACATGGTTTCTTTAACACTTCCAGGGACAGTGATTCCACCACTTCCCTGGGGAAGTAGTACCACATAGGGCTGTGGAGCCCTTATTTCTATACTATCAGAGGTGAAATAGCCCTGTGTGTAGCAGGAGGCCACATCTGAAAGGTGTAACCACAAGATCAGCTTGCCTTTGATTTGTAACCTCTTTTTTCATTTACCATCGATGGTTTCTAGATTAGCAAGTGCTAAATACAATGTAGTAATAGCTTCCTGAAAAACAACCAAGTTTAAAGCCATGCATTAAAATCACATTGCCTTAACTACGTTGTGTGTCACATGGTGCATCACACCTTCCAAATCCAAGTCTAGACAAGGCACAGGAAAATGCAAATTCCAACATTATGTTACGTTTATCAGTATTTATCCTCAAACTTCATCAAAATCAATTGGCATCTCAAGTGGACTTTTTGGCTAAAATCTGTTGCCCTACTTACAATACAGGAAATGTAAGATATAGCGTCAAAACTAAGTTAAAAACCAGCAATCCCCAAAATTACAAAACAAACACCCAAATTTTCAAATTCTTATATCTGTGAGTTATATCTCCCACTTAATGTCTTTAGCGAGTGAATTGTTTTTCTCTGCTGGGAAAAGCCCTGCTGCAAATTCCCTCACTACTTCAGATGACAGATCAGAGAGTTCAGGTTTAGATTAAGAACTTGCTAATGAAACCTAGGGACACAAGTTTATCATCACAACGGGGAGCCAGAGAGGTGCTTCATGAATGTCTTGGAAACACTGGAGCGCAAAGGAAATTCTCTTGGACCTCCAGTGGAAAATGTCAAGAAATATTTTGGCACTGCTGCTGTGTCCTGTCCAGTGCTGTTCCTCATTCACTTGGGGAGGGAGTCACTTATTCCCACTCCTAATTAATCTTGCCTTTGTTTGTTTGTTCTGATTCTTTAAATACACAAGAAACAAACCATTGTCTCTCCCAGTGGAGTTAATGCCATGGTTTGCATTTTTCTGGGCTTGACTCTTTCAGTTTGTCTAGCAAAACTATTGTTACATAACTCTATCAATTAACATTACTTCTGAAACAAAGCGGTGGCACCACCCTAAATTCACTTGTACCCCAGAGTTGTGTCAACCCCCAAAGTTTTACTGCTAAAGAGCAGTTCAAGATGTACTCTGGAAATTGCCTAATCATTGAAATTGATTTGTTTGCTTGCTTGCTATATGAAAACAACAATTAAAACCTCTATCAAGAGGTTATAAATCAGCAACATATTGTTTGATTCACCCAGAGAACCTTTGGTAGAAGCTGCTTTCAGCACAGAATAACTAACTTTTTCTTTAAAAAAATTAATGGTGTTTAGGAACAGCATCTCATTAAATAGTTTTCAATTTTATTTTAACAGAGTGCTTCATCTTTGAAAAAAATCTGTGAATCAGTGTTATTTTAACAGTGCTTCCTCCATCTCACTAAGACAACACAGAAGCATAAGGATTAGTCTCTCATCCTCACCTTCTGTTTCCATGCTGATAGTAGCTGTCATTTCATGCTAATGGAAAAGCCCATGTGCACATGCCAGTGATGCCTCCAGGGAGAGGGAGGATGGTCTGCAAAGCCTCACTGTGAAGGACCCTGCAGGATGTCACCAAGGCTGTCAAGGGAGCTGCCACCCTTAGGCAGAGGAGATGGACACAGCATGTCCCTTGTCACAGCACCTCGCAGCATTGCCCTGACTCTTCCCCACCAAGAGATAAGGCAGTGGCTGCAGACAGTGGTCAGGCACTGCTGGGATCTGTCCATGGGAGGAGAATGGAGGCACCTCATGTAGGGAGACAGCCCACCCATGGCTGTCTCTGGCAGCATGTGTGGAAACACAGCTCCTGCTCCTACAGAGCGGGGGGGGGGAGGGGGTGGGACTGGGACCAGCTCCCCGTGTTTTTGACATCTTTTCAGCTCATGACCTGAAAGATCACTGTACTAGGGCTGAATCCGATGGTATTGTGCTAAGAAAAGCATCAGCCAACACTTGCTGTAGCTTCTGTTTGAAATACAGCTATCAGGAATTCTTTGTTTGAAGCCATTGTTTAGCAAAGGAGCTTCATTCCTTCTAGTCTGTAGATGAGCTATCTTGGGAAAGGGGAATTGTTCCCACGCCAGGAACCAAATCAAAGTTATACCTTCATCCTTAGAAGTGCAGTTTTACCTTGCCTGACCCTCCCACCCTCCCGAGGACCCCACGCTGGAGAGGATGGGCTTTGCATGTTCATGCACAGGAAAAGAATAGGGAGAACAAACGAAACACCCCACCCTCTTCCACCTATGTAAGATCAGAAGGAGAGTGTAGGCTAAGCCCAGAGGACTGGATTTATGGTTTCAGAAAAACCTAGTTATTAAAATGTTATGAAAGTTTTCCTCTCCTTTAAATGCATAAATATGCAGATGAAAGGAGCCATGTGATCTGGCCACTGGCCATGCTGCTGCAGGCTCAGTCTAATTATCAGCTGCCAGCTCTGCTGCATTTTAAGTGGTGAACATGATTAAAGATACACAGACAATTGAAGAAAGTTAGATCAGTTCTTCAGGCCTGCTTCTATTTTATAACCACATGGCAGCTTGGCCTTGAGACTAAATCTACCCTTAGATGCTGAGGGAGAAAAGTTCTGCTGATGAGACGGGATTTTTCAACCACAAGCTCCACGTGCTCTTGAATTCATCATTTTCATAGCAAGTTATTTGCCAAGTCAGACTGTTTCCCTTCCCCACTCCAAGCAAAAGGGGGCTCTGAAGGGGGGAAATATGCAGGTAGGACCAGGTGTGTGGGGGGGTCAACCACTGCAAACATGTGACCAAAATATTCAAACTCTCCCAACCAGAGAGGTGCAAACTTGTTTGGAATGGGTTTCAAAACCAGCATTTCCTGGGGCTTCTTCTTTCTCTTGGGACTGGAAATATCATCAAGAAACCCAGATGGTCTCATGCTTTTGGGGAGAGCCACAGTCCTGTGGGCAGGACAAGGAACCAGGGCTTCTCTTCCAGAGCTGCCAAGTTTTTGAGTCGAGTGTCATTGCCATTGCAGCGACAGCAAGGCCAAACAGTCTGGCAGCATCTGTCCTTTTGTCATTGTATTCGCCAGGGGCCAGAGCCTGGCTCTGCAAAGTGGCAGACCTGTCAAATGTCACACGCTGGGTGTGAATCTCTCACGCTGTGGGTTTTTGCCTCAATGCTTCCCACAGCTATGGCTGGGTCTTGTGCTGTCCCCAAGCCTCACCCCGATCCCAGGGCTCAGCAAGGTGGATGTATCTGCTTGGCTCTGCCTGGGAGCTGCTGTCAAGCTGCACCATGCCTAGGGACTTGAAAAGTGGCAGGCTTCTGAGTCATTTGTTTTAGTTTTGTTTCATGGCTTTCCAGAAAGACATGTCTTTTCAGAAGACAAAATCTGGCTGGTTTTTAGCACCATTGCAGTTGTGACACAGCTGTCAATACAGTCCTGGGAGTGAGTTGGTGTCTGCACAACTGCCATGGCCCATTCCAAGAGCAGCTGGAGCCATTGCCTGCCTGCACATCCCTTGGATGAGCACAGCAGCTCTGCCCTGCCTCAGTCTGCTGGGTCAGTGCAGAGCAGATTGGTGCCCATGCATTTGACATCTCCAGACGAGGCTGTTTCTTAAGCCAGGTAAGCAATTTGTGCTGGAAGGGTGCACCTTGCTTCAACCTAGCCAAGACATCCTATTTCATGCATGTTCTACTGCTGCTTCATCAGAGCCCCAGTTTCCGCTGGGATTTCAGGATGCCTTGGATATGCACTGACTACCTGTGCAGGTTCCCTGAAGGGACACCCTGCTCCAGGGCACCATGTGTATCCTGGCTCCTGAGCAGCCACTGTGGCCTTCCCATGAGCCAGCTTGGCCAAGGGCAGTTGCCTGGGTGCCACCGAGCCGTGCTCCAGGGTGCTGCTGTCTCAGTGAGGAAGCTGTGGTTCTCCACAGCCATGTGGCCGTGGCCCCATGTTGTGGCAGCACCAAGCTGTAGGTGCTGTGCCCAGACACCTCTGCCACAGCAGGGACATCTCACCAGGGTTTTGTGGGCAGCTGTAGCAGAGGCTGCAGGCTCAGCACTCCTTATAATCAACAGAGAGAAATGGGCCCTTTCCGGGGCAATGCATTTGACCCCTATTAGATATCTGTTCCTGCACAGGGTGAATTACATCCTCAGAGCACCTATTGATTATAGAAGCAGTCCAGGGTGACTAGTTCAGACACAGACTTGTGAAATGAATCCTACTCCAGGAGCTTGGTGCCAATACTTGTCTGTATAAACTAAGAGACACGGCTGGTGCACTCCCTGTGCTGCTGGAAATGTGACTCTACCCTTCTGCTGAGCCAAGGTCTTCACATGTCAGAGGCTGGGGAGAGGGGAGCCAGGCTGTCTCCTTGCGCCCTGATTTATGAGCTAGATGCTAACAAAGTCACTCCATCCTTTGAAAAGGAGTAGCACATGAATTCATGTAGCTCTCTCTTTCCAAGGTCGGGGCCTCCTCTGGTTTCTTGCTGATTTAACCATCACACATCCAACCAATAAACCAAAGGGAGACAGAGCTGGAAGATAAAACTGATTATTTTGTCTCACACCTGGGCAGCCCCAATGGCCCCCTGCCCTACTGCACAAGGTTTGAGTTTTTACCCTCCTTGTGTTATATTTGTCAAGACATAAACCAGTCAACAAAATGCATCTCCTCTGTGCCAAAGTTAGGCCTTAGGAAGCCCCACTGTATTTTTGTGCTCCCCTCAAAGGTTTTCTGTTTCACTAGTGGGACTGGAGCACCACTGTTCTCAGATAACCAAGGATCCCCAAAGACACAGTTTGTGATTACAGATTTGCTAAGGTGGAAATTTGCATTTTCCCTGTTCTGCTCACCCTGCATTGCTTCCCAGATCACATTCTCTCTTTTAGGAATAAAGTAGTGCTGTGCTCTAACTGCTCAGTAAATGCTATTTCAAAACATAATCTCTTTCACTGTTTGACAAAATAAACATGCCTATTCCTGGAGATTATTCCATTGCAAAAGATAAGCAAAATGGACCAGTTATCAGTGCTAACTCTCCTATAAAGGCCATTCCATACTGATCTAATACATACAGTCAGGCCACAGAAGTCTGTATTTTCTGACACATTAATAATGCATAAAGATGCTACTTTTTCTAGTCTCAGCCAGATGTCTCTGCATTATTAGCCTACTCTCACTAATACATTCTCTGGTAGAGGAAAAGAGGATTAGTAACATGCAGAGAATGGCAGGAATATATGTATATATATATATATATATATATATAAGTCTCTGTTTTCTATTCTCAGTATTTGCTTACATTTAAACATGAGGACAGGGTGGGAAGGGATTACTTGTCAGCCTGCTGGCTCTTCCCTCTGCTCCTTCAGGGCTGCCCCTGAGGTACAGTACAGTCGGGACTTCTGAGATCCTCTGCCCTTGATGCAAAATGTTATCTGTGGATTTGCATCTCAACCCTGCTATCAACTTACTGTTTATCCACACTCCAGTCATATAATAGCATACATTTTGAGTTAGGGGGCTGTTAAATGGATTGATTCAGAGGCTGGGGGGGAAAAAAAGTGACTACATTTACAAGCCCAATTCACATTTCAAAAACTCCATTTTTATCAGTACAGGGAGGAAAGAACACAAATAATTAAATTGGAGAGTGAGAACAAACAGGAACATCTGACTTCAGTCTGTCAAGCCAAAGCAGCACCCCATTACTGCCAAAAAGATCTCACCAACTCCTTGTCTGCCCTTGCCTCTGTGCTTCTGCCAGCTACCTTGAGCTCCTGCTCCCTGAAAACCACTTTCACCCATTAAAATAGCAGAAAATTTTCTGAGCAAAGAAATTAAAATTAGTATGTGAGGTTAGTGAGAAAAAAATGGCTGGATAAGTGCCAGAGGAAGAGGGAGGTTGCTGATGGGTTAGAATATATTGGTAAAGAAAGGCTGGAGAATGGGCAGAGGGACATAAAAGGACAGGGCAGAGCTGTGGCAGGCATGGCTGGAAGCACCATGGTACAGGAGCATTGCCCTTGTGGTTTTGTGCTCCACTAAAACAAATATGAATCTGTGTTTCTGGAAAAGCTTTACCACCACTTCCCTTGCACCATCCCCTGCAGCGCAGCTGCTTCACAGCCAGACAGATCAACAGGCATTAGAGACAAAAATGAACCTGGAGCAGGTATTAGTGTTAAGTCAGGGAACTCCCTGCTGTGCACGTGTGTTTGCATGGGTGTGGTCTGGAGGCCAGGGAGGCAGTGAGAACGTGGTGCCAGAACCAGGGAGCTGCACAAAACCCACTTGCCATCCATTGTCGGAGCAGACTGAGACTGACCCACCTTAATTAAGAAACTGCCCTCTGGCTCTCCTCCCTGGGGCTGGGCCTTCCACCCTGGGGCTCATGTGCTTACAGCTGCTTCTGAACTGTTTTTAATGGGGCACAGAATCATCACAGAATGGTTGAGGTTGGAAGGGACCTCTGGAGGCCATCCTGTCCAACCTCCCTGCTGAAGCAGGGCCACCTACAGCTAATTGCACAGGATTGAACCTAGGTGTTTTTTTATTATCTCCAAAGAGAGAGATTCCACAACCTCCCCAGACAGCCTACTTGCAAACACAGTGAGAACAACACAAGTGCTCGTGAGCTCTCTTCTACAAGGGATTTCAGGGAAGACATCAAATTTGAACTTGTGAGATACTGCATTTCAGCACCCTGCTTGCACTCCTGTGTTTAGTGGTCTCATTGTATGATAGGGCAAAGGAATATGTTCTGTCACCTTGCTTTAAAATTACTTTGGATAGCACTGGCATGGTCCCCCTCTTGCCTAATGGAAATACCTCCCCAAACGGAGATACGCCCTGGGAGGCACTCCCATCTCCCAGACACTGCAATGAGCCAGTGCAGGAGCTTACCTAGCAGAAAGTAACTCTTTTTTTTCTTTTTGCCAGGTCAGTTTTCTGCTGGTTTAGTTTCCTGAGCTGACTTACCCCATGGTCAGATAAGCATCATGCCAGCAACCGGGTATACAGGAGGGACTGGGACAGCACAGCAGATGAAACACTTGGTTAGTGATGTTTAACTATTGTGCAACTACAGCTTGCACAGTCCATGTAAGTAGTAGTAAAGCTCTTGGCCTCAGAAACCCCAAATCTCTAAATACAATACTGCACAAAGGGATTCTGCAGACCCACTAACTTGGATTATGAAAGCACAGTGAGTAAGGCCAGGATGGCTGTAGTGCTAAACATTTTGCATGACCCCAGTTATAAGAATTGCATGCATCTCCTTTGTATTGACTCTTGGCCTGATTACTGATGTCAGGAATCTGCTCTCTCACAGTAGCAGCAGAGACAGCCATCCCCTTCCTCAGCTTCCCCAGCTGTGGGGGCTCTGCCAGGCTGAGGTGATGGCTGTTGGGGAAGGGGCTGTCATGCATTGCCCTTGGTGAATCCCCAGAGAAGGTCCCATGTGCCCTTGAGTGCTTCATACACTGGTTATTGCACTGCTCCATGTTGCTGAGAGCTTTCTTCTAAGAAAGGGCTGTGTTCTCCACAAGCCCTCGTGCTTGCTGTGGGAGCCAGGCAGAGAGCTTCCATGATGTCGTGGTCTCACCACAGCCAGCAGCCAAGCCCCAGGCAGCCACTTGCTCACTCCCCCACCAGTGAAACTGGGGAGAGAATCAGAAAGGTAAAAGGTAGAAAACTCATGAGTTGAAATAAAGACAGATCAACTGGGGAAGCAAAAGCCTCGCAAACAAGCAAAGCGCAATAAGGAATTAATTCACTGCTTCCCATGGTCAGGCAGGTGTTCAGCCACCTCCTGGAGAGCAGAGCCCCATCACATGTGGTGGTGACTTGGGAAGACAAACACCACTCCAAATGTCCCCCCTTCCTCCTTCTTCCCTCTGCTTTATATACTGCACATGATGTCTTATAGTCTGGAATGTCCCTTTGGTCATTTGGGGTCACCTGTCCTGGCTGTGTCCCCTCCCAGCCTTCCATGCACCTCCAACTTCCCTGCATGGCACTACAGAAAGGAGAAAAGGCCTTGGCTCTGTGTAAGTCCTGCTCAGCAATAACAAAAACATCTCTATTACCAACCCTGCCCTCAGCACAAATACAAAATAAAGCCCCATACCAGCCAGTGGGATGAAAATTAACTCTACCCCAGCCAAAGCCAGCATACATGATCATAAGTCTCCATCTGGCTTGTTTCACCCCTCAGTCACCCTTGCTGGTGGCAGCTAGTGGGCAGTTTGTCACTGTGGTGCATCTTCTGACAGCTGCTCCCAGGACTGAGGGCAGCTGAGGCCCCCCGAGAACTGGCATGCTCAAAATCACTCCTAATGGGTTTCATTTCCTCACAAGACATTTACAGTTTGGGTCTGTGTGACACACAGTAAATTTGAAAGGGATAAAAGCATGATGGGTATAAATCATTTTGATCACTCAGACTTCTAACAGAGATTAATTCTTCCCCTAATATGAGTCAGTAGAAGAGAATCCACAGCCATGACTCAAGCCCACAGCCAAAAATCATGAAGGAAGTATTCAGCAGTTAAAACAGTCAGAACTCCAGGCCTCTCTACTAATTTCTGAAAAACATAAGGGGGAAAAAAGAGGGAGGACTAGATCAGCAGGTGGTGCCAGGACAGCTGTGGATTAACACTGGTGTACCAGATAGGCCTGGCCGGTATGGGAAAAACACCTCAAAAAAGTGGGAATACTGAAAATAGCACTCTGCACAAATGAAACTAACGGATGTTGTGATGCATGAACAGCAAAAAAGCACTGGGATCTGGAGAAACATGCCTTCTGTGCCCTATTTTTTAGCCCGCCTTGCAGCAATGGCATCAGACCTCCTTTTAGTGGTACTGCATGTTAACAAAGGACACCCTTCAAGAAGACTTGCTGGAATTTCCAAGCTCTCCTTCTGGCAGTGCTGGTGGAGGCAATGACCCCGAGCTGCATTGCTGTGGGCTCCCCTCCTTGCCCAGCTGGCTCAGCCCCACCGCAGCGGAGCTGGATGGAGCTGTGCCTGCTCCATGCTCTGCTGCTGTCTGCACAAGGAAAACACTGCCTGCTACAAAATGATTTTAAGATGATTTAATTAAACTGATACCAATCTCTCTAATGTAAACACAAAACAAGAAAAAAATGTACCCTTGCTTTAAATCCTGTGTAATGTAGCAAATGGATGGTAAACAGAAGGTCGAAGGGAGGGTGAGCTGGCTTGTGCATGTTTAAAGTTGGAGGCTGCACTTAGTGTTTGATGTAAAGGAAGGTAAGCTGCTGCCTAGCGTTGGCAGAAGGTAGGACAACAAAAAGGCAAATTTGCAACAGTGAAATCATTCTTATTATTCCTGTTGAAACTGCCAAAATTTCAATTGTCTATGGATTTTAGCGTGAAATTAGAAAGTTTCCCAGAAAAGGTGAGAGAAGAGAAGGTGGTGCCTGTGCTGGTTTACTGCATTTATCCTTGACCTGAGGAGTGCAGGTGGGACAGCATAGGAGAAAGCCTATGGAGGAAGAGCTGCTGTGGGGAAAGTGATGGGGTTGAAAGGAGGCAGGAGACGAAGGGGCAGGGCAGCACTGGTGATGCTTTGGGCAGAGGCTGGGCTGTCTGAGCTCAGGGGGTGGCAGATTGCTGGCTGGAAGGATGTGGTGGGAATTGTTGTTTTGGATCCTGCCCTGGCAATGATCACACTCTGGGAAATGCCTCTCACCTTGGTCTCAGGTGCTGAGTATTTCAGCTATTCCCTCTCTGCAGCTGCCCTGAGACCATGGAGACTGCAGCTGGAAAGTAGACACTCACAGGCTTTCTGCTGCACTGTCTGGAATGAGATGTTGTGGGGAGCAACCACATCTTGTTCCTTAAAGACCATCTGCTGTGCTCTCCAGACAGGCAGCTCTTGCCAAATGCACCATATGGGAGTTTGATGCATCTACCAGACACGCCAGCGAATGGGAGAAGCCTCAGGACAGGCTTCCCTGAGATTGAGGGAAGGACAGATTGTGTGGGCTGTGCCACTGGTGTGGAGGTCAGAAGAGCACACAGGATGGGTTGGGAACATTTCCCTGCCATTCATCCAGATTTAACCATCTCATAGTGCTCATCACTTCTCTAGGTACTGACACAATGGTGGTAATGGGTTTGGTAGGTCCTGTGTGCCATCTCTGGTGCAGCTCCAGAGGAAGAAGAGGATGCTCCAAGGGGGCTGCACTGCAGGCTCCAGAACTCAGTATCTCCTTCCTGCTGTTGCTGCTTGCTGTGCCAGCTTGGTCAATTTCCTGGACACATTAATAAGGCTTGAGGTGGAACCACAGTGTGCTATCCCTCACCAAGCTTCATCTGATTCAGTGGCCAATGTGGTGCTTCCTGTCCTCATTTTCAAGCCAGATTTGACAGATAGAGCTGCCACATTGCTATCAGCCCATGGCATACTCACATGAAAATACAGAATCAGAAATTAGTTTCTGCATAGTCCAGCCAATGAGAAACAGGGGTAGTTTGGGGCAATTTCTTTACTCGCTCTAGTGAGTGAACTGAAAATTCACTAATTCAGATGATCCTAACTTGTCCATACAGGCAGTCACCTACCATCACCCTACAAGTTTGTAGCAGAGCTAGATATAAAACACCAAATGCCTCAAGGTATTTTTGCTGGTGTTTCCCAGACCGACTGTGAAAAGTGTTTATTAACTTCAGCACAGAGCAGTGCTAGCAGTGGCTGCTCATCTCCTGACTCACAGACACCTTGTGTCTTTGCACCATGTGGTGTGCAGAAAACATCTGTCTGCAAAAGATTGTACAGGTATCACAGATTTCTGGTCTTAAGCCTTATTTGTGAATTTAGGTTTTATCCCCATTGCAGGTGGGGTATCCAAAAGACCCTGATATTGCTGGTAAACTAACACTTGAACACCTACTACAGGAACTGGTTATGACAGAGAAGAATCACACCATGTCCTGCAATAAAATGTGGAGAAAGCATCCTGGCTGGGGAAGTCATATACTTTCTTAAAGTCTACACTGCAGCACATCAGAGGAGTCATACAATTAAATGATTTCACTCTTTCCACCTTCCATTTAGCAATCAATGAAAGTTCTCCCTTCAGGGAAAAGCTTGATGGGGGGAGCTCTCGGCCCATTGTTTTGCCTGAGGTGCCAAAAAGAAATACATCGTGATTTATATGTTAATGAGGAATTCTCTTCAGGCAGTGCATTCTGCAAGGTGTTGCAATGGGGGACTGGGAGGTTGATCCATCAGAGGAAGCTAATTCATCATCAAAGTGAGTCAGGGAGCTCCCTGGTGAGAGCTGTAAATAGGGCATTGGGAGAGTGACAGATCGCTGGGTGGCATGTGTCCCCCCCATTAGCACTCCCACTGACAGCCCTGCCACTGCCAACTCCCAGGCTCCACTCATGCACATTATTTATAGAGCATTTCACATTCCTGGTTGGTATCCAGTAGATGTTGGTTTCAATTAGAAGAAATGCTTATTGATTGAGAGGAGATGGGCCAGCTGATTAGCTCCTTGGGAAGCAGAGCACGGTTGGCTGGAGGCAGGCTGGGCTCTGCGCAGAAGCAGGAGTGCATGGGGCTCTGAAAATCTGTCAGGGAGGAGAAGTCTTCTAGACTAAATCAATTCATTGAAGAGTCCATCTAATAAAGATAAGCGGCTAACTTCATTAGGGAATTAATGATAGGCCTGATTAAAAATCCCTGCGGGAGCACTGTTGATTTCAACAAGCTTCGGATCCAGCCCAATATTTGCCTTGAAGCCACAGTTCCCCACCTCTGATTAAGCTACTGAGCGCTGAATTCCTACAGCCAGGCAGTGATCAGAGCACGCACACCATGCCCTGCTTGAGCTAAGAAACATCTAGAAATGTCCACCCAAACCAGAAAAACAGCTGTATGTACATTAAGGAGGGATTTTTTTTTTTAATTATTATTTTTTTTTTTTAGGTTCTCTGAAGAAGACTCTTAGCTAGTGGCTAAAAGCTCCACAAGCATGGAATCACAGCACATCATCTCTCCCCAGCCCGGTGTGCCCTGTCATGAGCACAGCGAGATCCGGACCCGCGGTTGTCTCCGCCGCGCGTTCGGGCACCGGGCACGTCTGGCTGGCTGCGAGCCCCACGCCACGCGTGACACAGCCCGCGGGTGTGACACACACTCGGCTCTCGCTCGCGGTCACGCTGCCGGGCTGCCCGCATTTATCGCAGCCATTCGCAGCGACGAGGCTGTGACGGTGACCCCGCTGTGCTGCGGGGAACCGCGGGTTCCCGGCCGCTCCCTGCTTGCTGCAGCGCCCTGCCCGGGGGCTGCTGCCGGTGCCCCCGTCCCGCGGTGAGGGGCCGGGCCGCAGCCCTGCTTGGCGTCCGGCGAGAGGGCCACAGCCCTGCGGAGCGTGCGGCAGCGCTCCCCTCCTGCGGCCGGAGCGGCCGGAGCAGCCGGAGCGCCGGGAGCGCGGCTGGCGCTGCCGGGACAGCGGCACGGGCATTAAGGGGAGGGCAGGGCAGGGGAGGGCAGCTGGGGACAGCCACAGAGCACTGGGCAGAGATGGGTGGGGGAACGGTTACATTTTTAAACAGTTTTAGACTTAACTTTTTTTTTTTTTTTTTTCTCCACTTCCTTTCACATTTTCTTGTTATTTGAAGAGTGCACGTCCCTTTAGGTTCACGGCCAGTCTGTACTTGGACCAGTGCTGTGATTTGTGAGCTTGGGCAGGGATCTCGAAGTGGCTGAGCTATGGGCTGCAAAACGCTCTCCTGGTGTGACTTTTCCCATCCTAGGGACAGCACGACCTTGCCAAGCACAAAATGCTCAGTGGGATCGAAAAAGAAAGACTTCAACATGAGTCTCTAATATTGATCAATCCACAGGAACAGCTATTCTGTAAATGATTAATGAGTCCCTCCATTATTCATGCCTGTGTCAGGTGCTGCCAGGGAAAGTCCCGCTGCAATCTGCCATTGCCTGCCTGCTGCTGCACCAGAGCTGCTGCCACAGGTGCAGGTGCTCCAGGGATGCAATTTCTGGGCAGTTTCGCTTTGCAAATACCAGATGAAGCACCAATGGCACAAAAGTGCTGCTCAGATACCACTGCCTCTTTATGGGTCTCTTTTGCCATTAATGAATATGTTTCAATGTTTAATAGAGTCAGGATATTCCTTAGCAGCTTCTGTGGTACATCATGCAGCACACAGACTGAAGGACAATAATGGTGCTTCCAGTGCTTAAAACCTCACAAAAATCAAATCTAACAAAAACCTCATCTACCATTTTGTTTGCAGCCACAACAATAAGGGAGGAAATTCCTTTGGAGTCCACACACATAGGAGGAGTCAAATCATTTGAGCAGGACTTCCCCTCAGCTGCAGGATTTTCTCCTCTAGCGTAAGCCTTGGGAGGTGAGGCTAGGATGCTCTGCCCGGGAGGGACATTCACAGCTCACCACCGTAGCTCTCCTACCCTGCAGCCAGAGCTCTAATTACCCACATCATTATGTCAGCCTGCCCTGCTGGAAATGTTATCATGGAGTACTGGGATTCGCTAGGAGCACTCCTCCCAGTGTAGGACAATGTAATTATTATTGCCATCAGAGAAGGGGATGACTAATAAGGACATTCAGAGAGCATTTCGTTCATCCTTTGCTCCGTGGCTTCAAAGACAACTTTAAAAGGCATAATTAAGCAGCTCAAGTGCTAAAACTGCCTCAGCTCTTTTGGTTAATTTCCAATATCAAGACATAAAGTGGACAATAATTTCCCAGCAGGCCAGCAGCTCCACCCTTAATGAGCTAATGGATCTTACATCTGCCCACTCTCATGTTTTGCTTTTGCTGTGCATTTTTATCTGGTGTTCACTTTTCCCCCTGCTGATTCCCGTGATACAGCCCAGAAGAGGTGATTGGTCCATTTTCATCTCGCTCCAACCCCTCTTTGCCGAGCAGCTCATCACAGCTACGGAAGAATGCTGGGTTTTGATGACTATCTGCTTGAGAGATTAGTTTGATTAGGCAAGAGATTTGAATGTGCTGGCATGTTCATCACTCAGCACAGGTTTATTCAGCTGTTTTGTAGAGCATGAGATGTTCTTCAGGTCCTTCTGGGTCTGCAGAGGGAAAAGCTGGACGTAGCATTGGTGACTATGGCGATTTCTTCCGTGTTACCTTGGCCAACCATTCTCGATATGGTGCCACGAGCTGACACTGTTATGTTACATAGCATTCTTTGTTTAAAATATTCTACTTACAACAGTCCCACATAGTGTAGAGTTGTTTTTTTGGGGTTTTATTGTGTTTGCTTGTTTTCATTGTTTTTTTTCCTATAAGGATGACTAACCCACAGAGAAGTCCAATGTAACACATCCATTGGGCTCTTAGAGGTGACCGTGGTGTCCTGTCCCTTCCCAGCTCACCAGTGCTCATACTGAAAGCACCAAGGAGCTTTCCCAGCACAGCTAAGGTGTAGGTGGTAGCAGGCAAAGGGCTACATCTGCTCTCCCACCCCATGGGTTGCAGCATCCCTACCTCTGTTAATAGGAAAGAATGATTGCAGCTCCCCCCTGTTTCTTTTAGTGAATTTGTCCTTGTGGTAGTCCCTGTAGTATCAATGCCAACTTTTAAAAAACATTCATAAACCTAAGACACAGCCAGGACCTTAATTCTCATTGAATTTTTTCCTAGCATTAATTTTAAAATATGATGCTCTTCTCTGTTAAAGCAAGTATATCTGCTTTAGGTTCTTTCTTCAGTAAAACGTCTTAAAATGAGTTATTGTAAATAAAAAAATATGGAAGGTTAAAAAAAATGTTTAAATAAACCCACACATGCTTTTCTGACCTTCCTGTATTGAAGTCAGCTTCCAAAAATAGCAAAGCAGGCATCTGGTATTCCTTTATACCTCTGTGTGTCAAGGGAGGCTGTTAAAATTAATGGAGTAGTACCAACATAAAGGAGGGATAATGAATTTGATTGGTTTTATTGCTTCACCCAGTGCTACTGAGAGCTGCCAATCTGCTTGCAGAGGATGTTGCAATACACTTCCAGGTGCCTAAAGAACTCAGCCAATGTAATATTGAATATGGGGCAAGCCTAATGAGCCTCCTAAATTATTAATTACACATCCTCTTTCCCACACTGGAGACAAATTAAGCATTTTAATACAGTAGTCAAAACTAGGCCAAATATTTTGATGTGACATGATGAAACCCAAGTTTTCTGTTTCCCAGGTGTTTGGATGGTGCTTTGAGCAACCTGGTCAGTGGAAGGTGTCCCTGTCCTTTGTAGGAGGGGTGTAACCAGGTGATTTTTAAGGTCCCTTTGAACCCAGGCCATTCTATGATTCTGGGATTCTGATTTAATGAGAAAAGCTCATTATCTGCACAGAACAATGATGCTTGATAGCAACAATATGAACCTTTGCTGCTCTTGGTGATCTCTTATCACCTGGCTATAAGGAACTCCTTAAAAGTGAATTTAGACAGAAACAAGTCAAATCTTCTCCTAACAATTAGCATTTATAAAGCACAAAATTTGTTTTTTTGTTAAAACCCCTGTGTTAATTACTTAATTCTTTACAGAGTCAGATTCTATGTATGCTTTTTGCTGAAACTGCTAAAAAATAGGTGGCAATCTGAAAAAGCACAATAAATCTATGTGCATCCTTGATTTATACTCAGTCATTGCCATGCTTAATGTAATATATTCATAAGAGAGAGAATGTAGCTTAGAGATAGGTATACCTGCACCAGTTACTAAAATGTGTTGTTGTAAATCTAGTAAGATGATAATATTGGTAGCAGGTATACTTATGAACTGTTGCATGAAAAAGTAGATCAGTTAAAACCATGCTCTTAGAATTGCAGAAAATTAATGTATTTGTGACTTTGGTTCACATATATGTATGCCAGTGTATGTTACCCATATAGCATATAGTTTATATTTATATACTATAGACATATATATGTGTTACAGACGTGTCCTGTATATGATATAACTCTAAAATAGCAAAAAAAGCAATTTCCATAGGTCTGACTTTCAGCTGGTTGGAAGAATGCAATAGCAACTCCATCGTGTTCCAGGAGAGGGCAGTCAGATATGTCCACAGGGTTTACAAGCCATTTGTAAACCCAGAGCATATGTAGGGTAACCTAACAAATATGAACATTTATTCCTGCTTTAATGGCCTTACTGATTGCAGTTCAGACTAAAACACGGCCCTGAACTTTCCAAACCATCAGTCCAGGATCAAAAATACTCTCCCTATGTTACAGCCAAAGTTTTCACTGACCTCCTGAACAATGCCTCCTCAAGCAGCTGACAGACATTGAAGCATTGTATAAAGGCAAATTTAAATACTGTGGAGCATGGATATTTCTCTTTAGCATGCCTTCTTCAGGAAGTCTTGAGCTTGGGGAAGAAGGACAGTGTTGCACCTTCCCTGAAGCTCAAGCATCCCCACAGCAAGTAGTTAATAGCCCAAGAGTTCATACTCATGGGAATACATCACTGGGAATCATCTGAAAGGTGCTATTAATCTCTTTTGTTGTGCTAATGGAAGGTGCAAGTCAACCCAAATATTAATTGCAAACCTGTTCAGTCAAAGTGCTTTGTGCCAAGCAAGCAAGGTAATACAGCTGAGAGGCTTTGTGCTTTATATTAATTAACTCAACAAGAAAGGCAATTGAAATGAAATGTTTTCAGTTGTGTTTCCCAGTGCTAATCAGCAGCTTGTTATCTTTAATCACGCCGGCGTTGCTGTTCTTTTCCAGCAGGTGATAGAGGGACTGTGCTGGAGTGTGTGGTGGTGTATGACATGGGTGGGTGAGTGCAGCAAGGAGAGGATGACTGGGGACAGAAACCCCCTGCCCACGTGGAGAGAGCTGAGCCCTGTCACCAGATCCACAGCCATCATCGTGGGCACCCACCAGATGAGCAGATCCAGTTGTTGTTCTGCCATTTCAGCAGCCTGTGCTAGAGCATTTTTGGGCTGAATGGTGAACATTCTCCGGGAGGTCACATGGGCCATGCTACCACCAGGCAGATGGGTCCCTCTCCCCCATCATCCTCACAAGGCACTGATGACTCTACAGGTGACACTGCACGCACAGAGACTCTCAAATCCTCATGCATGACTGCAAAAGGATACCTCACCCTCTAAGGGCCAGGCAAGGCAATAGGACCTGGCTAGGTGGGATGTCCTTTCCAGCTCCCTCCAGGCCTGCAGCGTGCAGCTTGCTTCAGGGTATGAGCACCTCTGGTCCCCTCAGAAGCAGGCACGGTGCCTGAATTACTCAATAGTGTCAAGCCTGAGAGGGCAATGGCAGTGACAGGGCTCTCTCAAGGCTCTACCCCAGTCCTAGGGGCCTCTCCCTCTGTGCACCATGCAAGGGACCTCCTTGACTCCCCAGCTGTGAGTCCAGCATCCCCAGGGTGACCAGAGCCAGCATCCACTTAGCTATAAAAGTGTGAGAATTTGAACTATTAGGGAAGTTCTTACAGCTTGTCACTGCCTTCAGCTCATTATTTCCCTACATCTCCATTTCTCCCCAGCACAAGGTGGTTGACTGGTTAACAGAATGACATCTGTTAGTTCCTGTAGCTTTTGGGTACCAGACCCAAAAGGCCTTTCCTGTCTTGAAATCATGTGCTTCTGTTGACTTACTGCTCGGTCCTCTAAGCCCCCCATGTCCAATATTGATGTTTCTGTCTCTGTGTTCTTTGTCACTGACTTAATAACCTGTGTCACCTCATCAAGGAGTTGTATTAGTGCCCGTGCTTTCAGAGACATTTTGGAAACATCAGGTCTCTATATGAGTCCCGAAATTTCAAAGTTTAAAAGCTTCCCTCATTCTCGTGTGTTTTATATCTTGCAACACTTAGTACTGACAAGATCAATGATGCTACTCAAAAGAACTATTTCTAGGGCTGTAGATATGAGCTTGAAGCAGTATTTTGCTGCATTAAATTATATAGTAAGAGACATGTAGGTAGTGGATAACAAGGTGTAGATAAATCACCCAAAAGAATTAAATCTTTGTTTGGAAGATCCAAAAAACAAATTAAACCCAGATGCAATCTAGAAAGAGAGGCAGATAAAAAGCCAAGTTTTTGCTATGGTTTGATAAAATCTTATCCAATAGTTTGAGCTTGCAGAGTCATCCCAAGTCTGAGATTTTATAGAATCATAGGATGATTAGAGTTGGAAGGGACCTTGAAAATCATGTAGTTCCAATCCCCCTGCCACGGGCAAGGACACTATTCACTAGGCCAGATTGCTCAGGGCCCCATCCAACCTGGCAATGTATGTATGTATCTGAATCACTGGTAAGCAGAGAGTGTTAGCTACTGCTAGATTCCAGATGAAATAGCTCAATACAATGCAAATGCAGATGGTCAGCAGGATAAGCTCTAGAGCCAGAACACCAAACATGGAATTCTACTTTTGGGTATTAAAAATCCCCAGGGGAATGTACCTGGTCTCTAACCAGGCTGTATTACCCACTATTGGGTATTGGCCCAGTACCCTGAGAGCTGGTGGCAAATCTCCCACTGAGCTCAGTTCTTCCTTGCCCAGCTGCTGGGTGGCTGCCCAGGCCCTGGACAGGCAGAGAAGAGTCTGTGCAAACAGGCTGTGCTGAGCCTGGAAATGGTCCCTGCCACGATGGCACGTGTCCCTGCAGAGAGCTGCTGGGTAACACTGCAGCACTGCATGGCCCCTCAGACAGGGAAACCAGGCTCAGCAGCCTCAGCTTTTACATGCCACGAAAATGATGGGAAAAGTGAAACCTATATTCTTTCCTGCTCACAACCTAAGATCCATAAAGCAGTGTTTGGAAGCCCTTGGGATCCTTATGGTTCAGACCACCCCAGTTCTTCCTGGAGTTAATGTCAGTTCATCTCCATCCTGCTGCAGGCTGACTTGCTTTGTGATGGATTCAGTACACATTGTATGAGCATGTGTTACATCAGGCAGATCTTCCAGAAAGGTTACCACTTTTTGTTCCCTTTTTTTTCCTCAATTGAATTGGATAGAAAAAATACAGCTCGTCCAATATCTGGTAAGTACATAAACCTAACTGCTAATTTGTTCCTGGTATTTTTGGAGAACCTCTGCAACTTTTTCATAAAGACAAAGGTAAATGACCATCATTGCTATGAAAACATGAGGTAAATGACCACCAGAAATAGTTGTCAGGGATGACAGTGCTCAGGAACTGAAAACTCTACACATGCTGGAGCCCCAGCCACAGCCAGAACACCCCTGTTTGGATGCCTGTGATGTATTTCATGTTTCTTGGCTGTACTGTTGGATGCCACGTAACGCTGCGGGTCAAGTTCACTCCTGGCGTAAGTTCAGTGAAATCAAATCATCTGCCTCTGGGTTCCTGCTGCTGCACCAGGGACTAATTTGACCCTTGGTGTTTCATTTCGATCGTATTCAGTTTGAATTAGCATTGATCATTTGACACAGCAGGCAGGCTTTGCAAACAGGAGTTTTCTCTTCACCTCCTGCTGTGTGTCTCCCCACATGTCTTCTTCCATCTTTGAGAAATTATTCTCTTTAGCCCTATTGTACCTGAGGGGAGTATTCATCAATGGAGAGAGAAAGGTGGCTTAGCCTCACATGTGCTTGCCTCCCCGCTATGGAGCGGGGTGACGCTGACGAGTTTTGCCAAAGGAAAGAGTAGCAGAGAGCACTGTTGATGTAGATAGAAGTAAAAAGTCTACCCTGAGGACAGCTTGTCAAATGAAGCCTCCTGTGCCATTAATTACAGTTCCAAGGTGCAGATGAAATATGTATGTGATAGAAGAGGTTGGCCTTCTAATGTATTATTTGAGCAATTTTTTAAAGAGACAGCATCAAGCCGAGCCTTCTCATCACACACAGAGGGTTTTCTTTTCTTGCTGCTCATAGATTTTTGTGATTTCATTCCTACAACGAAAGAGCAGTTCTGGTTACACCTCCAAAGACTGACTTCTTCCTGGGAAACCTACGGGAAGGGCTCTAACACTGACAGACTGTTTGTGGCCACATCAGCTCTCACATCAATATTCAGAAGTATGAGAGTAATCCCAAAGTAATTTTATTTGTAAGAGAATTACAACTAATTAAATGGAACTGCATACAAAATAAAAAATATTGTGAAGAGCCTATTGTAATTAGGCTCTAGTTAGTATTTTTGTGTTCCATATCACACGTGTAACAAGACCTTTGATGAAGACATGCCATGACTGCACTGATTATAGGAGTACCCTGAGATCTCAGCCAGGGCAGGAGCTCCAGAGACAGGAGCAGTGTGAACAAGCTGTATAATTGTATAAGCTCCCACCCAAGGCAGGTTACAAGAGGGAACTTTGCTGTCTACCGGGGGAAACTGAGGCAGGGAGAAATCTAATCTTTGATTAGTGTTAGAGAGGCGATCCCTGGCAGAGCCAGGAACTAAACTTAGCCTGCTGAGTCCTGGCAGCAGCAGCCCTTTCCCTGAGACAGGCTGCATTCCTCCCCTGAATACCACGGAGCAATAAATAGCAGCAAGCAGGGAACATGGAAAGGAGAGCAGGGAGAGCTCGGGGCTCTCCTCTGAGATTGGTGATGACCTGGCAAAGCAGTGACATGGCCAGGGAGGAGGACTCACAGCTGGGGAAGCTGTGCCTCCCTCCTCTGAGCAGTGCAGGAGGGGGACAGTGGAGGCAGGAAGGTCAGGGAGGAAGGTGAAGATGATAAAGGTGGCCTGGGGCTGAGCCCTGAGAGGGCTGAGTCCCACAGGGTGTGAGGTGAAGCACTGCCCTGTGGGTCAGGGCGTCTGTGGGCAGTGGGACAGGCTGGCTGCAAGGAACCCACCCTGAACCCCTGCAGTGCTACTGAACACTGCCTTGCTTCTCACTACTTTTTTCACCTGCAATGACTCCTTTTTTACTTCCCAGGCTCTCTAGCATCCCCAGTACATCACAGCAGTCCCCCATGGCCCCTCCAGCAGCCTCCACTGCAGTACTGCCTGACACTCCAGCCTCCCATTTTGGATCCCCACCTTCCTCTTGTGTCATGTAACCCTGCCTGTGCTGCTGGCAGGGGTAGAGGTGGCGCAGGCAGGGCAGCTCTGGGGCTCTCTGTGTGTTGCATGGCCACCCTGGCCACACACAGTGACTGTGGGTCACACTGCCATCTGCCTCTCCACAGTATGGACAAGTGTGACCCTTAACTACTCCAATTTCTCCTCTTTAAAGAGTCCCAGATGCTTTTGGGAAGATGTAGGAACTTTCATGACCTGTGAACCTCATTTTTACTTGGAACTAGGAACATGGGGTGAGGATTTATTACCAAAGGCACTGTGCAAATCTTGTTTCTTGAGGAAACAGCAATGAAAAAGAATACTTAAATGGCAAGAAAGCACTGGGACAAACTCTGCCTCTAGATAGGTGGATGAGAGTCTTGGTTATTTCAGTGCCAAGCACTGTGAGCCTTTCCAAGGGCTTAACTTTTATCTGGCAAAGGTGTGGCTGGCCTGGCTGTGCCACAGGGAGGAGCGGGGAAGGGAGCCATGACCTTTTAAAAATGAGCAGCCAGATTTCTGAATGCATGTGTGCTGAAAGGAACAGCTCACTTTGCTTTCTCTCCCTTCCCCCTCTGAAAAACTCAGCTCAAAGGAAAAAACTTCTCTGCAAATGGAAATACAATTGCCACATTGCCCTTTGCAAGAGAAACAACTTGACATATGACCGTGGAATTTCCTTAGATGTGGGCTCTGCTGCAAGACAGATTTCTCTGAGGCTTCTGCTGCTTTCTAAATTAAAGGAAAAGAATATCAGTGGTGGTTTAATTCTCAGCTCTACAGCCTTTGGGATTCTCTGGTCTACTCCACATAAGTTTAACATCTTGTCACTAATAAGGTTTAGTAACTTTTAAGTGTAATATTGCAGTAAAATGTAACTAACTATACACTGATACTGTAGTTCAAGAAGGCCAGGATCTCTGATTAGCACACATTAGCTGCTGCAGTGATGGCCTGGGGATGGCTCTTCTGCACATCTGGATCTGCTCTGCACATATAATGATGATTTTATGTGCCAGCCCTGTTGATTAGCTGTAAACCATGTTTTCAGAGGCAAGCGTTCACCTGCTACTTCTAATTCCTGTCATTTCTCTGGATTAATAAAGGGATTGATGAGGAATGGATTTGAGATAAAGCAGAACTATTGGTTTGGGTTTGTGCTGAAGGAGAGTAAAGGCTCAGTATGGACAAGGCATCACAGAGAACTGCAAGAGGCAGCCCTGGGGAATGTTGAGAGGCAGAAACAACCCTGGCTCTGCCCTGAGGTGAGAGTCCTTAGGTTTGTTTAACTGGCCACGAGAATGCTGGGATTGGCCTCACTGCTCCAGTGAGGGTACAGTGCCTGTGTGCAGGAAAGGCAGAGGGCGAAATTCCATCCCCACATTCTCCCTCGATCAGAATTGGAGAGGAAGAAGGAAAAAGCAGCTCCGTGCATCAGATTAAGAAATTGCAAGGAAGCTTGTCCCTCTGATTTTAAAGCATAAATTGTTTGATCTGGACTCCCTGAATGCCTCCAGCTCCCAGAGCAGGCTGGGACATTTGCTCATTTATTGAAAGAAGCTCTTGCTGCTGAACTGCTGCATATCTCAAGAATGGTTGTAAGATATTTCAGTCACAGAAGTGATTGCAGCTTACCAGAGAGCAGCCAGGCAGACACCGAGCAAATCACAAAGCTGCCACAGCTCTGTGGTGATGCAGCAGATGCAACCAGGCTGGCAAGTGTCCAAACAGCACTCCTGGACCACCTGCAGCACTTTAGTACACTGAGGCAGAGTTTTGGGTGAGAGGATGTCACACACTTAAAGCCTCATTTCCAGCAGTCCTGCAGCAGCTGTACCTGTCCAAAACCCCAAGAGATCAGTGCCAGATCAGCGCATCCCACAAAAATATTTTTCCATACATTCACACTTTTATAAAGAAAGAAGAATAAAGGTTGTTACACCTTTCATGAGCATTGAATGGAAACAGATATTTTTTCTCTTTTTGTTTTTTTTAATAACAATAAGCAAATTAGACTTCCATGTTTGCAGGCAGCCCTCCAAACTGACTGATTTAGTGAATTCTTTCCTTTGCCTCCTGTGGCACAGGGGCCGTGCTCCCCTGTTGTATTCCACAGCAACCCAGAATGGGTGCTGTGGGAGGAGACCACCATCTAGTCTCCTCCACCCCCTGAGTGCAGTGGCTCTCTGCCTTTTCTCCCCTTGTTCTTGAATGTTCTCTCTTGTTTGCACCCCCACAGGTTCTCAGTTAATGTATTCTTACCCCCTCACCCCTGTTGGGTGAGCACCTGTAATCCCCTCCCCGATCCTCCTCCTCTCCCTGAAACTGCTGGACCCCTGGCCCTCAACCACGCCTACCCCTCGACCTTAAAACCCTTGGACCCTCAGCTGTCGGGGCTTTTTCTGGTCCCTGACCCTCAGAGGTAATAAACCCCGTTGTGTTATCCTGAGAGCGCCTGTGCCTCCTCCTCTTCCTCGCTCTCGCCGCTGGTGCCGTGCCCTGCGCTGCTCCCGGCCACCCCGGCCGCACCGACCGGCCCTGCCGGGACCTCACGCAGGAAAAGCGGCGCGGCACTCCCCTACCACCATGCCACCGACTCACAGGATGACCCCAAGGAAGTCACTTAACCCCGTTCCAGGATTTCCCCATCTCCCTGCTGGCAGGGGGCCTTCTGATTCCTGTCAGGAGCCTGAGCTCAGCTCCAAGGCAGTCCCTGCTCTGCATCTCAGTCCAGGCTTCCCACCCCCAAACCCAAGAGTCTCACCACACCAAGGCAGTCTCAAATTTCTTCACGAGATAGCTAGAGATGCCTGTAGTGAAAAACATCAATATCAGAAACCTAAACCAAATCTAATCCTGTTTTCAATGAAAACAGTTTGAAAAAACTACTTATGGGCTATTCAAGCAGTCACAAGCAAGATTTTCTTTTACCCCAGCAACATGCCTCACCCACAATGTGACTTAGAGAGGTTACTTAAGAGGTAATAATCTGCTTATTTCACTATTCCCGAGGAGTCTTGTCCTCTTTTCAGAAATTGCCAACAAGGTCACCACTTCCGTTAATTGTGGCTGTGTTTATTCTAAGACGGAGGCGGCTCCCAGTGACCAAGGATGGAAACTCCTCCCAGATCATTCCCGCTGTCGAGCACTACTGACGAATGTTTGCAGAAAAGCAAATGAATGTGGGTTGTAAAGGACACCATGTTACAAACTTCATAGACGCCCTAATGAATAATTTTCCCTGCTGTTCACCTCTGATTCCATTATTGGTTTCTTAATCAATTCTGTCTCCTAGCATGGCAGACCTTCACTCAGTGTTCTGGGGACAGCAGTTGCTTTGCTAAAGAAAATCAGCTGGACAGATGATCAGCTGGACAATTATCAGATTAGATCTCTCTGGTGCTCTGTTTCTGTTGCTGGTCATTCCCAAAAGCATAGTTTGCTCCAGTTCCAAATTTGGGATGAAAGCCTGATCTCTTGGTTACCTGTTGTGGCTAACCTTGGCCAGTGGCAATTTTAACATCTTATTTTCAGCTTGGTGAAAACATCTTTCTATGCTTGACATAGCACAGAGCAGGGAGAAAGTCTTGGAGATGAGAGTGGAAATGAGATGTAATTTGTCTGAAGGCAGGGCTGTGTTTGGCTGTTGTAAATGTTCTGCCCTGGTTATGTGCTCTCTGGGGTTGCTTCTAGTAAAGGTAGGTGAAGCAGTGATCTCTCTCTGACCTGCAGTGGACAGAGGATGCTTTCACTCCCTCAAAACAAACTTCAGAGCTCCTAGGATTAGCCAATAATTCAGTGTGACTGACACCTCACCTTCCTTTATCACCAAACTGATATCCTTGATCACAGGCAGCTGCAATTAGTCCCCAGAGTGCTGGTAGTACATGATGAACACTGTGGCTTTTGCCTTCTTAAAGGATGACACTGCCTCTGTAATTGCTCTCGAGATTTTCCAGCTCTGAAGCCTTTGTCAGCTAACCTTGGATATACAAGCTGTCTAGGGAAGTTATTGGTTCCTCTCGTCTCCACCTCCTCTGTGCCCAGTTAGACTGATTTATAGGAATTTTGGTAGGAACCACTAAAATCCTGGCAGAGCTCATTAATCTGTGAATCTTTTAAAGACTTCCCTCCTTGCAGAGACCATCTGTTTGCCTGAGTGCTATTTCTGCAGCTGCCAAATCAGGTTTGCAACACTCTCACCTTCTCCTCAAACCCACCACAAGATACTGTAATATTTACATTCAGGGCTTGACACTTTTTCCTACCAGGTCTGTGTAGAGCAAGTGCAGTTTTACTCATCTTTGCAAGACTCAAATCCAGTAAAATAAACAGCAATAATGCCCCTAAAACGAAAAGTAGCAAGATCAGATTCAATCATATTCCTCTTGGCTTTTTATGTTCGCTGGGAGACAATTCAGTAACACTTGAAACCTCTGCAGAGGGAACTACCAATAACTGTAATTACAGCATGAAAATCTACCATGTATTGATGGGAAAAGAGCTTTGGCCTATGTCCCCTGTTGTGGGTGAGTCCTGCAGAGCTGGCCAGCAAAGAGCCACTCATGTTTGTCAGCAGATGCCAAAAGCTGGGCTCATGCTGTCATGCTCACCTTTTCTCCATCCTTCTGCAAATGCCTCTCACTTGAGCGCCATAGCCGGGTCATTTTGGCTCAGTGTGTCAGAAGACATTGTCAGCAAGAACTGTGGCAGCTCAGAAGACAGTTTTGTCTTTCAAATGTAGTTTTTTTGTTTCTTCACATCATTGCAGTGGCCTTTCATAACTCCCCCCCAGAGAATGCAACCTTTTATAAATTAGATGGGATGAAATTGCCACCAAGATTCAGACTATCAATTAATTTCTTCTTTAAGATAAATCCTCTTCTGAATCTTTGATCTTCTTATTTTATTTACTGTATATTTTCACATTTGCATAAAGTGTTTTCTCTGAGAGCCAGCAATTATCCCTGGTAAGGTTCACATTTATTGGAGATAGCTGGAATTTCTTCCCCATTTTCTTTTTGAACGTGCAAAATTATTTTCCCTGCTGCTGTATTTGTGTCACCTGACATAGTTAATCTTCTAATCTTCTCTCTGGGATGACATCAGAGGAGATGATGGACACATTTCCTTTCTTGAATACAAAGCTCAGATTCAATTTTTACTAGTGAAAATCTTGCTAATAACATAAAAAAAATAGAGATAAATGCAAAATTATGACAAGCCTAGTTATTCTGGGGGGCTGCTATTACTTTTGTATTTGTTGCTTCCTAGAGGGCTGTTTTAGCTGTCAGCTGTATCTTGTCTATTTTTAGTCACTCTTCCTTCTCCGGAGGAACCCGCACGAGATCTTGTCAGAGCATCAGCTGCTCTTGAAGTTGCGTTATTACACTCCCCATCCATCAAGTTGAAATGCAAAGAGAATGTGTCAGAAAACAATAATGAAATAAAATTCCATTAATTGGGACTTCCTGGGTGCTCTGCTTCTCGCTGAGCCTGGTTGCTTTTCCCTCTGCTGATTGCTGTATGGAGGTTCAAGCCCATCTGACCTGCATCTCACTTCTCTGCCACATGTACTCGTGGCACAGCATCCCACTAGCCCTGGATTTGTCCCACTGATCCCATAGTACATCTGGCACCTCACCAAGGCCCCATCAATGACTCAGGAGATGTGGGGCTGACAGTGGGGCTGGTGGTGGCCAGCCAGCATGCTCTGCTCTTGCTTCTCTGCCCTTTAACTGGGTGCGATCCAAACGCTGTGGTTAATTTCACCCCTTACATTAGAGGACAGAAAGGCACATTCTATCCCCACGACTTTTCTCTGAAGGGCTTTTCAAGGGGGAAAAACATGCCTTAGCTGACAAATTTCTAACATTTTGGGCTCTTCAGTGCTCTGAGAGAAGGTCATCCATATCCTGATGCCAACCTGTTTATATCAGCCTGCAGTTTCTCTTCTAGCCCTGTCCTTCCCTTCCCCCTCCCCGGGCTGTGAATCCTCCGCACACAACAGTCAGAAATCTCTTCACACGGCAGGAAAAACCCAAGGGAATTTGCATAAATTAGAAGGGAGAAGCACATTTCAGCCATTCTCTCTTTAAACTGCGTGGAAATCACGCTGATGGGAGATATAAATGCCTGCCGAAGCGGGCAGTAAGGCGCTTGCTTCAATCTCACGGAAAATTGCAGATTTAATAATCAGATCTGACTTGGTTAGCTTAAGAAATAATTCTCTCTTCTCATGATTTCCCTCTGTCAGGAGAGAGAAAGGCAGAGGGAAGCAGAACAACTCACCCATGCCCCCAGAGCAGCGCTGAGCTTAGCAAAGCCCTTCCGCCAGTAAAGTCAGCAGGCAGCCAGAGTCCAGCAGGGCCTGGGATCCCACCGAGGGTAGCACAGCTCCCTGCTTTTCCTGTGAGGTTTGGATGAGGCTGCTCCATCCATGGCTGAGCAAGAGGCAAGTCAGCAATACCAAAAGCTCTGGTTCAGCTGGGAGTTTTCAGGTGGATCAGGCTCTTTTCACGGTCAGACTGCTCAGGTCATGGGGGAAATTATGACCTCCCTGTGGAATTTAAAATCTTAAAGCCCAGATTTTTCATGATATTTAAACACTTAGATCAATCACAGATCAGATGGGATGTGTAAATATGTAAATGAGAAACAAAGTCCCACTAAGGTGACTGTGTACTTGTGCCATGGTAGGGGCCCTGCACCCAGGTTTCCTCAAATATGCCCTCTTTCGCCAGGCATCTCAGCTCAGGACTGGCCTTGAATATGTCCAGGGGTGGGACATCCACAACATTTCTGGGCAGATAATTCTTCCTGGAAATCTCCAGACAGGGAACACCATAGCAAGCGCTTAAGTATTTCAAGATACATCAGGAAAATGCAACTGTCTTCCACAGGAGACTAAATGGTCCAGGAAAATATTTTTTAGGAAATACTCCAGTGACTTCCTTCCATACATTGCATTTACTACCCCACTCAGGGTATTTGTCATGGATTGATGCAGATGGCTGTCTGTCAGGGAGTAGAATGAAGCAGAGAGATTTATAAATGGTTCTCTCTGCTTGTTGAGGGAAAAGCATCCTTCAGGTTCCTTGGAAAGCCTAAGTGAGAGCAGTTATTGGCAAATATTTAGCCCATTTCTCACATTAGTTTAATACCTGCTGAAATTATATGGGCTTTACCTCTCGCCTTTTATTGTTTATTTCAATTTTTGACTTCTGCCTTTTTTGCCATGACAGACACCAGGCTTATTCATAAATGCCCAAAACTTTCTCTGTCAGATTTAAATTTTCCAGGCTTGGCTTTTTTCCAGGAGCAAACATGACTTCTCTTTTCAGGCTGAGAAACAGGGGAAGCTGAAAGAAATACTCTGTTTTAATAAAAGAAAAAAAAGTCTTATAATTTTTCAAAACCCAACATTATAACTGAAGTATCCAGGGAACAAAGCTAATTTTTTGATTGAAGTATCCGCATCAAAAGAAGGTGTTTGTTTGTGAGTATCATTGTAAGAATTAGGTCTGATTTGTTCAACTTTTGACCTGCTTTAGTGTTTCACTGAAGAGCTCTCCCAAGGCCAAATCCTAGTAAGGGCTCTAGCAGATGAGCTCTTGCCAACTTTGCTGTAATAGTTTAAGATGTATTTGTCCTTCCCCCTCACTCTTCCCTGCTGGCTTCTCTGCCCCTCTCCCAGAAGATGCTGAGCACCTGCAGCAGACGTGGCCATGGAGAATGTAATGGGGGTTACTGAGGCAGAGGCTTCTAAATTCCTCCGGAGGATGAGATAGAGCTGAGACACCAGTCTGGGATTTGGCGTGCCTTCCCTGCAGGCACTGGTCCAGCTCTGCTAGAGGGCTCTAACCTTCAGTGGAGGAGCACCAGCACACAGCTGTGAGAGGTAACTTCAAAACCAGCTGCAGCTGTTTGCTCCGAATACAAGGAGGAATGGTGAGCCCTTAATCCTGCAAATGCTTATGCATGTGCTTATAACTGTGAGCAGTTCCAGGAACTTCAGTGGGCCTTGAAGTTAAATTGGCACGTAAATGCCTGCAGAGCTGGGAGCCTGCATTTTCACAGGGTCGAGCTAAGAAAGCTTTGATTCTCACACATTGGAGCAATATGTTTCTGCAGTCTGATGACACTGCAAGCAAAGTCCCCCTGTCTGGTTTAGGCCTCCTTCCTTTCCCAGATTCATACCAAGATCAAGACCCGACATCTCCCTGACTGCCAGAGTAGCTAGTGGCCACTCCTTGGGTCTGTGGGCAGCAGCAGGATGGAAAGGTTAGGAGTGATGGCCTGCACTTCTCCTTGTACAGCCTCTTTGGCAGAGAGCACAGCCTGAGGCTCTGCTTCTCCTCAGAGCTGCCCTCCAGGTGAGCCTTACACCAGTGAATATCTCCATGTGTATCATGAGCAGCTCGAGAAGCAGGCACTGAAAAGGGCTGCCCTGACAGAACTGTGCCAACAGATCCTTATGCTGGCCAGTCCCAGCAGCCACCAGGCACTTCTGGCTCTGCTTGCCCAACCCTGTGTAGACAACCTGAGGAATGGTTTTGGGAACATGTCACAATCTACTTTTGCAGCTATTTTTGCTTCTTAGTCAGAGGCTTGACATCCTGAATTGAATCTATGGCTAGATGTGCTGCTGAGTAACCAGCAGAGTATAAAAAGGCTTCTCTTCAGAGAGAGCTCAGGCAGAGCCAGCAGTGTCAGCCTTTGGGTGCTTAAACTGAAACCCACAATTTTCAGAGATGCTAGGCACCCTGAGCTCCTGGTATACTTCATGTAATTTATGCTTATTTTTCTTCGAGGCATTTTGAAGAAAGGTATTCCCCATGGCTCATTTCCCCCAGGGGCTGTCTCTGGCCACATGGTCTGGAAGTGCTTCCCAGAGAACCCCCTCAATGGAGCCCCCCCTTGCCTCCTCCCAGCCCTCCCTCTGGCTCTGGGTCCGAAACCCCGACATTTGTGAAGGGCTCAGACACTAAAGGTCTGAGTCAGGCAAAGCCCAGACTGTTCCTGACTGTTCCCAGGAGAAAAAGTGGCAGCAAATCAGAACTCCCCCGGGTGCTGAGGCTCCCACCAGGTCCTGCACATGTCTCTGCCAAGCCCAGCCTGGCTCTAACACTGCCAGAGCCTTTGCTTGCACTTCATTAAGGTGCCTAATGAGCACACCACTGTGCAGGGGTACTCTCCACTGACTGCGAGTCTGGGAATCTCATATCAAGCACATCCCACATAAACATTTCAAAGATTAAAAAAATAAGTTGTAGGAGCAGCCACTAAACTGGCATTAAAGTGGCATGTTTTAAGCAAGAAAAGTCATGAAGTTACAGTGAAATCTGCACTCACAATATTATTATAAACTACGTAACAGCGTCACGAAACAGTTTCTCAGATATTACAATATAAACAAAGACTTTTTTTTCCTTCCTCCTTAAAGAGATACACTCTGGCTTGTGCCCCCTTTCCAGCCGTGTTTGTACTCGGACCCTGCAGAACGAGAAGGCACAGAGCGAGATGTCAGAGCCTCTCCCCCAGCCCACCAGGTCCCCCCGCAGCCCCCCGGGAAGCAGGAGAGCCCTGCGGGGTGGCTCCCACCCCCAACCCCACCGCACGGCAATTAGCTCTGCTCTCCCGCGCGGATTTGCGGCTTAGCTCTTAAAAGCCGTTTCATAAATATTCGATGGCCTTTCCGACAGGGTAATGTGCCTCTGTGACATTAAAGAGGAAACTCTGCGAAGGGGAGGGATGACAACAAATTTATCCACCAATAGCACACTCTTTTGGCACAAAAGCACATTCTTATCTTTACATCCCATAATGAGAAGGCAGGGACGGGACTGTTGCTACAGCTCTCTGGGTGGGTAGATGTGGAGTGCAAGAGAAGGGTGGCTGTAAACTGTTAGATATTTTTCCCCCCTTGCCTTTGCAAAGAGAAGGACCCGCGCTTGCGGTCCTGCAGTGGTTTTCCCAAGCCCCCGGTGAGGAGGACTTCTCACACGATGTCAGACTGCGAGGGACTGCCTGTGGGTAAGCGCCAGATTTATATTTACCCCAGTGTCCTGCCGACTGGCTCACATTCTCAGATTGCAGAGTCACACGCGAAGCCGCTTGCTTTCGAAGGGAGCCGGAGCCGCAGCAGGGAGAGGAGAAACTCCCTGAAACCACTGCAGACCCTGGTGCGGTGCCCGACGAGTGCGTGGTGGAGGGCTGGTGAGGGCGGTGATGCCTGGATTTCCCCTGAAGGCACAGGGGCTGGGTAGGAGGAGGGCTCTGGCATTCAGACAGATGGACTGAAGGGTCGGTTTCCGTAGGGATGGTGATATCGATGAGTGCAGTCTTGAGCTCGCTAAGGAGAGTTTGTGGGGATGGGTCCTGCAGGACCAGGCACTGTGTGTGTGTCCTGTTTGCTCCTTGATAAACCTTCCTGGATGGTAACGGACACAGCAAGGGCAGATAAATGTAATGCAAAGGGTTTATTTGCTGAAAGGAAATAGATATGTACATTATTTTTAAAATAAGTGCATTATATACTCTGCCTGTATCTGGGAAGGAATCCTTTACCAGAGCTTAGGGCTGTATCTGTCAAACTTCACTGAGCAGAAGAGCATGTCAGCAAGAAGTGTGTTTCTCATCTGTTTTTTAAAAATCCTCTATAGGAACTGTAAATATTATCTAGGCTGCCTGTACAAAAGGAAACTTGTCAAAATGATAGCCTAATTCTCTGCCAAGGCATTTTACTAATAAAGAGATGGACTACTGGAAACACCTTTTATTTTTTCTTTTGCCATGGCAAGCATTTATCTTTTCATGTGTATATGTATATACAACATGTACTGTGTAGCACTCCTGTTCCATTGGTCTGGGAAGGCTGTCCATCAAAGATGAGGTTCTGGGCTAAAAAGTGTGGCTGGAGAAGGAGAAGGCTACTGCAGTGCTTTTCTTTCTTCCTCCTCTCTCTGCTTCCATTTTACAAAGCAAATCCCAAGACCAAAACAGCACACTCATAACTAGAGTGGAAAAATATAAATTATGTATATGGTGCAGAGTGAGCTGCACCATGCACAATTCCCTGGGCTGCTGCTATCAGCTAAAGACAGGAGAGACGAAAATGAGTATTTCCTGCTTACCTGCTCAAACAGGTGAACTGCTAACCAGCAAAGTTTCACTTCTCCAGGCTTTGATCTTAAGGGCCTGGCCCCAGTTTGCTTATTAAGCACTCTGAGTTGGGGGTGGGATATTTCAGGGTGACAGTATCAGTATCAGCTGGCATCTGATATTAATGATGAAACTGATATCAAGAATGCATGGCATCTTGTGTGCAGAAGTTACTGATATCTCAATTACCTATACTGCTGAAAGGACCTTCGAGTTTTCTTCCAGAAAAACATTCATGGATGCATTGAGAGAAGGAAGCAATTTTCTATGGGCAGGAATGAAAATTAAAGTGATATTTAGACGTGGATCAGAAATGTGCCAGCATAGACAGAGGAAAGGTTTATTTCTCTCTGTTCCCCCAATAATTCTCCCATGCTACTCAGCCCTGCTTCCGGGCCTGCTCCCAGGAAGCAGGGCTCACCCTGCCCCATCCCAGACACAACCAACCTGTCCCAAGGGACATCTGCTTCATGGACCTTGCAAAATATTCTGGTTTCTGTACTTACAGACGTGTGGATGCATATATGCATATAAAAATATGCACAAAACCAGCAGTGGAGAGAGAAATGGTGGTTCTCCATCAGAGTTATTAAGCAATCTTAGTGAACCAGTTGCTGACAGCTTGTTTTTCATGTCAAGGAATTTTGAAATAATTCTCTTTGCGGCTATTGCTCTTTGATTAGCTAGGTCAAAGTTTAAAATTTTAGCAGTTTAAAACTTAACACTCCATAAAAAGAGTTGCAAAAAATCATCGTCAAACTTTCTAATACACTGATTAGTGTTCACTAGTGCAGAAATGCCCCTTTGCTGAATCCAATGAGCATAGCAAGGCTGGAACTGTACTTCTAAAATCCTTGGTTTTGAATGCAGCCAGATAATACAGCTACAAAAAGTTGGTGCAGTGACAGATATCATTAGCACTGCAATGTGGCTGCAGTCCAGAGCCCTGCTTCTAACACAAACCCTACAGCCCTGTGCATGCGCCTGTGTATACACATGCACTCGGCTATAAATAAGTTTTGCCAAAGCACAATATTAGTGTCAGGTGTATGTACTGCTTCAGTAACCTCTCTGCAAAGAGTATGCCTCACGAACAACCTGGAGAATTGCACTTTGTAGTTACAGGAAATTAATGCCAGAGTTTTTAGACTGCTTTCAGCCTACACAAGAATGTAGCAGAAACAGCTGCGTAATTGTTCCCTCAGAAAAGCAACTTGGGGGGAATGACTGAATACAATCTTTGACTTAAATAGCTGGATATGAACGGCTTGATACACCAATAATTTTTCAAGAGACTTCATTCAGTAAGAGTATTCTACTTCAGTGCTGGAAACAGTTAAGCAATTTTTCATGATGAAAGCATTGGGTGTTTTTAAATTACTGGTTTCTGTTTAATTCCAGCATGGCTGCACCCTTTCACTGTTGTGGAATGGAAAATTAAACATGTGATGCAAACAAAGTTTTATTTTGTTGTTTGAATGTAGTACAGAAGATATAAAAAAAGGATTCTAAATGCCAGAATGCAGATCACATGTAAGCAAGTGTACAGTCACTTTGGATTGAATTCATACCAAAAAAGACATTTGAAAACCTTTTGAGATTTGAAAGTGAACAGAATTCTAAAATTTACACTAATAATTTCCCATTGTAACATAGGGAGATAAAGAAAGAAAGATCAGGCACTTCAAGACAAATGCGCTCCTATTTCTTACTCATTAGCAATTATTGACATACAGATGCTATCCATTAGTGCCAGCTACATAGATTTCTTGTCACTCCTACAAGCAGATAAAAGAAAAGCACATCAATTATTTAAGTGCTTCCCCTTGTGTGTATTATTTTCCTCTTGTAAGGAGTTGTAGTTCAGTCTCTGAACGACTGAACAGCTTTTCACGCGCCCAGCATTTTGATTAGGAATATATGAGTCATGGTGGTTCTGGTTCTTAACACAAACCTTTTGACTTCAGAAAATTCTCTGAAGTCATGCAAAGGTTCTTCAAGTGCCTCTCTTCTTTCTTTCCCCTTTCAGCCACAGACTGACTTTGAATAGCATGGGTACCTTCTTGTGGATAGCACCACTGTTGAAATAACACGGGGTATTGAGCCATAACAGATGAAGATTATAATGCTGAAGAAGAACACCAGGAGTCTCATATATGCATACTTTCTCTGTTATTTACTGCGACAGGGCTAAGAAGGGAAGAAACAGGATTGATGTAGTTTGTTCTGCAGCAGGTGGCATGCGAATCTAACTGAATTTCCTTAAAATTCCTCACAAACTTTTATTGGCTTTGTTTCAGTAGAGGAGGAAGCAAGTCTTTTCATCTGAAGTGTGTTCCTGACTCTTTAGCTAAATACTTCCTTTCAGAGCTAAAATTACATATTTCAGACATGTCTTTAAGACAGACTGGAGCCAGCTGATAAAATTGGTGTTTTCAGAATTAGGATATCACAGAAAAATATGGGAATTTAGATTTCCTGAAATTCAACATATTCTGCACTGTCATGGGGAGTCCATTTATCTCAGCCAGAGAGGCTGTTAGTGAGCAAGGCCTCCAGCTCCTATGCTAGGCTGTCTCTAAACAGCTACTGGATATAAAACTTGGCCCATGTACATTTCTGTAAGAAAAAACATCACCCAGCACATGCATGAGCACTACTCCTGTCAAATAAAATTGCCCCACTTCCACATACTCATATTAGCATAGGACTATGCTTGAAATCAACATTTCATTAGATTTGGTAGAGAATGTCTATCTTTTTGCAGGTAACTCCGTGTTTCCCTTAGGGGTGGAGCACCACTTCTGCATCACAGTTTGCAGGGTGAGAGCCCCAGTGAAAGGCAGTGGTCTGCAATCACCCTGCAGAGTGGCTGCACTGCAGTTAGTGCTCGGGGGTAACCAGAGAAGTGGGAAGGTTTCTCCAGCATATCAAACCAGTTACCTGCTGTAGCTTCGGAATGAATGGCATGACTTGAGCATCTCAAGAGAGAGGTCTGCAGGATGAGCCATAGCTCCTGACTGCACTAAACCCAGCAGCACTGGCTTGCAGGCTCAGAGCTCCCCAGGAGCATCCCCCTGCCAGGGGAAGGTGAGCCCAGGGTGCTGGGCTGATGAGAACCTGGCAAGTATCTGTATTATTTATCAGGGTTTCACTGAAAGTAAACACTTCACAGAAACTCTAATCTTGGTGTATGAACCCCTTGGCAAACTCATTTCCTTTTGCATTTGGGAAGTCAGCTTAGGAGATGAATGCTAGCTATTAGAAGCAGTCACACATTTTCCAGTAGAGTGTTCTTTCCTCACAAAATACAGATATTACTGATTCAAGATGCAACATTTTGTTGACAATGTCAATATATTAATACATTTCTAAAGATCATATTTTTGAAAATTGAAATTGAGTGGGAGCAAGACAAAAAGCCTTTGGATGCTCAAGTAAAATAAAATCAAATATATTATCTGGGAGTATTTATCCAGTTTGATGAAAATGGAATTGAAATACCAGAATCATCTTGACAGCTGGGAGTTTTCCTTCTGACCAGCTCCGTTGCTCCCCCAGGAATTCCATGTGTCCTCAGTGTGTCCAAGCATTGCTTTGAGCAGCAGAGGCTGTGCATTCAGGGGGCAAACACTGATGATGATGATGAAGCAATCTTTATGGTTTAAAGCTTTAGAGAGGGTGTTCAACACAAAGATCAGGCAACCACACAAGTTAAAATGAGTGACTCTGTTGCCCCAGAAATCCATGTTTTGCAAAAAACCACCAAGAAGCAGATTTATGGTGATGGGCAAGCCCCATGGAGACACCAGGTTGGGAGCCTGCCAGAGGTATGCCTGGAAAGCCCTCTCTGTTCATACAGTATATTAAGACAGCCCCATGAGTCAAAATATTCAGCCTACAGTCCATGAAGAGTTAAGATCACCTGGGTGCAGCCTTCACCAGCTTCAGAGGCTGGGTTAAAGGGCATCCTGCTGAGGAGGGGTTCCCACCTTCAGACAGGGCTTTCAAAGCCTTGGGGTCATATGGCTCAGCTGTGGTCTCTTCCCATGCACCTCCTTAGATGTTTTGTTGAGGGAAAAATGAGTTTTCCATTAGGGAGAAATCTGAGGCCTCCCCAGACCACAAAGCAGTTACTTCAGTGCTGAGAAAGGGAGAGAGCTGGGAGACAGACAGAGGGCAAGGAGTGCTTGGGCAAAATGCCACAAATGGCAAAGCTGGTTCTTTGTCATCAAAAGCAAAGATGAAAGAGGGTGGTCCCTCTCTAATATTGGGTGCAGCCCAGTGTTAGGGGGTTCTCAATAGGCATTCAGCTGAGCTTAGGCAAACTTAGCATACCTGTACACAGATGTATAGTATAACACCCTCTGCCACTCACAAAGTTATTTCTGACAACTAGCTTAAAAGTTTGCCACCTCTGGAATTAGAAAAATGGCAAACGCTGTTGTTAGCTCTGTTTTTCTCCTCCAACATGGCTGTCCTGTCCCTTGGTGGTGGTTTGGTGGGAGCTGACTATGCTCCAGGAGTGTCCTGAGCACAGGCACTGCGTTAGTCTTCATCTCCAGCCTCTGCCTTTAAAGTAGCAGGTGAGGTTTCCTTCTAGACCAACTAGACCAGAACTAGACCACTGGACTAGTCTAACTATGCAGCTTGCAAGCAGAGGTTGTGCAAGTTCACTGCTTTTCTGAAGCAGAATATGAGTTGTGAGAATGTGTGCTATGTGCTGCAGAGGCTCCAGGTGGGGGTATTTGACCTAGCAGACACATTCACACCTATTTTCACAAGAAAATATTTGTTTGTTTGTTTGTTTGCTTGTTTGTTTGTTTGTCTTTCTTTGAGGAGGGGTGCTGAAGGAGGAGAGCTCTTTCAGGCAGTCAGTAGACGCAGTAGAATTTTGCATGAATCTTTGCTGCTGGGATGGTGGTTAAGGATCTAGTTAGGAAATACAGAAGATGCTACATCTTTCCCAACTGCTCCTCCCTTCCTCCCTCATCCCCCAATGGGAGGATTTTCCTTATCTGCAGAAATACTTAGAAGCTGTAGTTTGTCCCAGGGTCTGTGAGCAAGAGCATTTGCACTGTACAGCACATTTCTGAACAGTCTCATTCCATGATGTTTGCAGTAACTTAAGGCATGCAAAAAACAACCAGTGTGGTTTTTTTCTCCTCCTCTCCTCCATCCCTCATAACATCTGCAGTATTTCCATCATATTCTGTGTTAAGCCATCAGCATTTAGAATCCATAATTGCATTTCACAATGTCTGGAGCCTTCTCTTGCTGCAGACCTGTTATACAGGCAGTAATTTAGAGGGTGGGGCCCCCTTCCCTTCCTTTGCCATTCAGACTGCAAACTGAATGCTCATTGTGCCCTCCCAAAACCCTGGCGAGTGCCCAGTCTCTCATCATCATATTCAGTTGTTCTCTGTCCCTGTTATTTCTTTCCTTACAGACTGTGGTCAGCTCCCTCCCCACACACTAGTGGTTTCCACAATTACATTTGTAACATTAGGGATTACCTTACATCTCAGACCTCCTCTAAAACTCACATAAAAGACTGTCAAGATCCCCCAAATACTTTCTTCCTTGTGGGAAAGAAACTGTGGGGCAGAGGAATGGGGTCCTAACAAATGCCAGGTGCTGGGCATGGACACGCTGATTGTGCCCAGGATCAGTTCCCTGAAGGAGTCCTGGGTTTCAGGAACAGCTGAAGTCACTGTTGAGTCAGCAGGGCACACAGGGGCTGGTCATAGCTGCTCTTTGGCTCTGCACACGGTCTGTCACTCACACAAATTGCTTCTGCAAGAAAAGTAAGCCCTTGCTCGGAGAACTCCAACCTAGGCTCAGTAAAATGGTTGTGACCCCTGAGGAATCACAACAAATTCCAAGAAGACTTTGGGAAGTGCAATGCTGTCTCCATTACAAAAAACAGGGAGCATTTCAGAGAGGTGCAAATGTCTGATTTCTCTTGGGCAGCTTTTCCACACTGCCCAGGTGGGGACCTCCCAGCACCACATCACTGCTCTCAGCACTATTTGTATGGCTCAAGTTTCCACCACTTCAGTGCTGCCTGGGAGAACACAGGCTCATCCCCACCAGGTATTATGAGTGCATGAAATTAAGTTTGGAGAAATGTTTGAAAGCTTTAGGCCCAAAATCCTGTCATAAATCCAGAGACACTACTTGCAAACTTGGCATTTCCTGTGGTTGTCACCTATCTTGCAGATAAATATACTCTTACACACATCCTTTGTGATGTGTTCTTTGTGGAGCTGCAGGATATGCTCTGGCTTTGCAATCACACAGTGCACCCAGAACACTTCCCAGTGACTAACATAGTTACTGTGAAAATGGTAAAATCCTTGCTGCTGAACCAGAAGGTTAAAACTCCTGCAGCCAGACAACTTGCCTGAAGAGGTCTGCTGAGGAAATAAAGAAAAAAAAAATAAATAAAAGAAATAGTAAAAGAAATAAAGAAATAAGATCTGTATTGTAAAACATCTGAACACCTGAGTATTTTTCACAGATACTCAAAAATCCAAAGCCATAACAGCAAGGTGAGCATCCCAGGTTGTGCTTGATCACATGATTATGAAGGACCTGACTTCGGGTTAAACTTATAATTTGCACATCTCCCTCTCATGCTTTGGGACCATGACCCAGATTCTTTACAATCAAGAGGAGCCTTTCCATTCAGTCCAATGAATTAGGATCACAACTCTCAAAAACCTCAGAAATATCTTTATTCCCCTGACCCATCAGTACAGGTTGTGGCTGGGTCAGTTTGGTTGTCCTCCCTAGACCAGCAGCCTGAGCCTGTGCTGTGTGATCAGTGAGATTTGCTGGGTGAGGCCCCACCAGCAAGCACTCGTGGTGCATGGGAAGCACCAGGCATTAGTCATACTTTGTCCCAGAAAAATTGCTCAGAGAAATGTATTTGTATTTGGACTAATTAAAACTTAGTGAATGTTTCGTATTTCCCCTACTGAAACGTTGCTAGGTATGACTCAGCAATAAGTCACACAAAGAGCCACGGGTGCAGAATTATTCAGAGTCTATATGTGAGAGACTGAGGCACATCAAGATTAAGCCAAAAACAGTTGCCAGTGCTGTGGGTGTGTAATTGGAGATGCCAAGGAGCTCTTCTTCCAGAGCACCCAGCACACTGCTGTATTTCACATATTCAAACTCCACTGGCAGCTGTGAGCACTGGGCATGTCCATAGATCAGACCTGTGGGCTCTGGTCCAGTGTGAGGAGATAAGGAACATGCCATTAGTGACCATTTGGGAAAATCTGGGTTCCCACAGCTGCTCCACAGACCAGTTCTTCTCCCTTCAAGAGCTGCTCTGCAGCTGAAGCACAGATGCAATGCAGTTCCCAGCAGAACTTTTCAAGTTAACTTAACCTGAAATTGTCCTTGATCTTCCTGGAAAGGTATACTCTACCATGTTCAATATCTTCAACAGGTGAAGTTGGGATATTATGATAAACAGCATATTGGAAACACGTGTCATAAAATACAAGATACTCAGACACTTCATAACTAGATCTCTAGCAATAAGTATACTTGTTATAATTACAACTTGGTATTTCACCAGTTGCTTGGACATGCTCTGCAATGTCAATAGCCTCACACACAAACATTTCTGATACAGCAACCTGTCTCTGGGACACTAAATCTGTAATTTTCTACAGCTCTTTATCTCAAATCAGAGACTCCCAGGTTTGTCTTGTTGCTATGACAGTCAGCTGGCCTTCTGACACCCATATGACTTGGGCATGATATCGCAATCTCTTTGTGCTGGAGGCATATGGACCACATGTGGAAAGGATTTTGAGAAGGAAACTATTATTTCCTGCATCTATCATAAATTCCAAATGGTATATTCAGGCATAACTGTTCAAAGCCAGACAGTGCATTGATGAAATGGAAACAATCTATCTGGAAAATCTCATCTAAGCTGTTTGATTATTCTTAGTGCTGCAAACTCTCTGATGTTTATCATGAGACTCTTAAGATTTGTTCTAATTTTTTTCCTAAAGCCAGGTTTCTTGGGTCATGATTTTTTGGTGGCTGTCAAAATGTCTATGCACTGTCCATTTTCACCCAGTCAGCAATACATGGGGCTTGTTATGCCACAGGAGAGTGGGGATTTTTTTTGCAAGGATGTTTTGGTCAGGTATTTATATATCCAAGGCTTAGGTAGAAGCATCATGTGGGAAAGTGTGAGAGGATATGCAATATCCGGAACAGATATGGCAGACTGAGGCATACAGTGCTCACATATGTAGGATGGAGAATAATATTTCTCTAACAAAAGCTGTCTTTTTAAACACCAACCACCTTTCTGCATGTTTTCATTTTGAGTCATTTAATGAAAAAATTGGAAAACTCCAGGGAAAACATTCAATCTGCTCACAGTTTTTCACAGGAGGAGTTTGTTTTCTCAGCAAACTCCTCTCCTACAATTACTTGGTTTCTCCAGATCTTTGGGGAGCATCCTGGCACACAAAGGAGCTGGAGAGTCTTTTTGCTGTCCTTTACTATTCCCTGACTACTCTGATGTCCAGTAAAGTGGGAAGAGTAAGAAGACAGCTCTTCACTATTCTCCCACTACACTAAAGGAGAAAACCACTGAAAATTGACCAGATGACACATTTTTCTTGAGGCATGGTGAGTCTCACTCCCTACTGTAGGAGTTTCCCTGCTCAGGCTTATCAAAACATAACCAACACCAGCAAGGATCCAGCAGCATTTTGGGCTTTGGGGATGCAGAGAGATCATCCGACCCTGAGCAAGAGCATCTCCCTGCTTCATTCTGCCATTGGGATTTCAGCAGGGCAAAGCCAAATCCTGAAGCACATGTGCTCCTGTGCCATGTCCCTCATCCCAAGGTCAGGTGTCCCTGCAGAGGAAGGGAGGCAGAGGAGCACCCCAAGATGCATGAGAAAACTCTCTACTCTCTGGCTATGAGACAAAGGCAGCCAGGAGCTGAACATCTCTGTTTTGTCCAAGGGGATGATACAGGATTAGCAAATACTTGTTTGTACTAAACTGATTTTATTTTCTCCCACGGAAATGTGCCTCAGAGTTGAGCATGTGCATTTGCTTCCTTTTCCTAATGAAGTTCAGCAGCTGGGTTACCCTAGATAATGGTGCCAAATCTTTAAAGATTTCCTTGTTCTGAGATGATTGCTCAATTGACAATCTGCCTTGTTAATTAAGCTGCCTTGAGGGACAGTGGAGAACTGGAGGCAACTGGAGGTTTTAATGAGTCACACAGAGTGAGACAAGGCTGTAGCAGGAGTCCATCCCAGCACGGGCCCAAGCCCACCCAAACAGCTGGTCCGTGCCACCTGGAGTGCCTGCGTTCTCAGAGCAGTCCCAAATGGAGCTGTTTGTAGTGAAGGGCCAACACAGGCAGATCAAATTTATTTTCCACTTCTTGACACAGCGCCTTACCACCGGTCAGCCTGCTCACAAGTGAGTCCTGGAGAATGCCAAGGAGCAAAGGCAGCTGGGCAGGCACCCTCCAATACAGCTTCTACAGGCTTGGTCTTGTTCTCCTGTGCAAAATCACTTGTTACCCGCAATGAGTCCCAGACCTGCCCTCTCAACAGTTCACAGCATCTGATGAGCCCATGTACTCCAATTTCTGTGTTGATCCAATATCAAATATCTATAAAAGGTGCAAAAAATCAGCAGGAGTGCTGATTACTCACTGAGCTCAGACTGTGGTCAGAGATAGTCCTAGGCTCCTGCCCAGACAGGGAGGTTAACTTTAGTTCAGTAAGAGGTTATTAGATCCCTGTTTCTCCTTCCATTATTTCCCAAAACCACTTACCAGAACTGAGTTATCTTCCTCATCTAAATTCTCTGGCTACTGATGATGTTTGGCTGCCTTGTCTGTACTTCCAAGGCCTTATGCTACGTTTAGACAAGGAGGAGATTCTTCTCCTCTGGACCTTCATTTTGTGGGTTACTCATTGAATGCTGTGGGCACAATGTGAGTTAAAATCCAATTTGCTGCACAGCCAAGTGGTTTAGGGCTGAAAAAACAGATTTCTTCTTGCTACCTGCTAGACCTCCACATGTCCTTCATGTGAAGGGCACAAGCCTTGTGCCCTGAGGAATGCTGCTGTGGGTTTCCAAAGACTCAGGATCACCTCTTTCTTTTTTACATGTTGCCTAAGGCAAGCACTTCTTAAAAATTCTCTCTTCAACTGTGTATGGGGATCCCAAGAGATCCTAAATGAGGGATATTTCTGCTGCAGTACGGCGCTCCCTGGGGACACTTTCTCTGAGACCCCTCTGGCCTTTCTTCAGTTCTTTGAGTCCTGCCCATCTGCTGCTGCCTTCCTTGTTCTGCCCACCAGCAAGTCTTGGGAAAATATCTTGATTTTATCCAGAGAGGAAAGAGGGACCATCAAAAAACCAATTGTAAGAATTCATGGGAGTAAAATTTTTGCATCTGAATACTCATGAAGTAAAAATGCAAAGTAATTTTCTGTTCACAATGAAGATCGTGAGAAAATTCTTTGTACTTCTTAACAGAAAGCATCTTCTACTATTTTTGCACCTTTAATTAAGGTGTGTTTCTCCAGTTCTTATGTGATAAACACGGAATTCTACCAAGTATCCAATGATGACACAAACTACCATAGTGAAATATGATCCACTTGCTCACGTCACTGAAACCTCAGAAGGGAATTACAGCCTTCAGCAGGGTTCATTTGAGGTATACTACTTAAGGTAATAGGGCTGGACAATCTCATTAAGATTTATTTCCACCCCATTTAAACACGGGTTCAAAAGTACAGCTGGAGCTGTACTGGCTTTATCTTTGGCTTACGGAAGAGATTGGAAAAAGAAGTAAACAGAAAACACTCAGTCGCTCAATCGGCCAGGCCAAGAGACTGCAGTGTGGAGCAGACACAGGCTTGTGCCCAGGCTTGGAGGCTGAGAAAATTGGAACAAACTTCTTATCCTTATTACATTCCATAGGCTTTTTTCTTTTTATTCCCCTCCCACGGAATTTAGGAGATATTGCATCATTCCATGAGGGAGAGGGAGGCACAAAACAATTGCATCTGCTCTTTTTTAATGGTAGTTCACCATGTTCACTGGATTTCTTCCAGACCTGAATTTGTCCATACCCATTAGGGAAATGTATGGGTTAGGAAAAACACATTTTCAAACATTTCAGCTTGTGTTGCAGATTCCCAAAGTAGGCTGAGATGTTTACAAAGCTCCCAGCACATCAGGCTTGTCCTCTCGCAGACCATGATATGTGATGACAGTAATCCTTCTATCACCCTCCAAGTGCTGCTTCTTGCTTCTGTTGAAGCCATCCAGAATTATTTGTGAGTTATTTGGAAGCATTTTTCTCTTTATTTTTCAGTATAAAAGAAGCAGAGGATATTTCCACCTGCGAGAGGAGAATTTGCTAGTTAGCAAATGCAGCAGCCCCCTTTATTACTGCAGTGTCTTTCTGGTGAGAGTGAATAGATGCACCCAGGTGCATCAAATGCTCGAGGCTGGCTGCTCCTACCCAGACAGACTCCTGGTGATCATGCCCTGAAGCACAGGGGCTTTTGGGATCAGACATTCTGTAACCCACAGACAAAGCTCAAGTTGACAGCACAGTCCAGCTCTTCCTACTTCAGGCAGCATCTTCAGGCTCATTCTGGTGAGAGGGTGGACTGCAGATTGCAGGACCAGCACCAAGGGGAGCCTTCAGCAGGCAGATGATGCAAACAGTAGAGGACATGACCTCAAGCATGTCCTTGGTGTTGCTTCCACATGCAACCTAGCTGAGCCCTTTGGTCTGGGAGTGCATTTTCTTGTTCCGACATTGCACTCTCACCCTTCTCAGATTTGGACCATCCTTTGTGGTTTACCCAAATCCAGAGTAAATGAGTACATCCAGAGGTCGCTGGAGAATACTAAGGCAAGGAAAGGCATTTGGCCCTCTCCAACACTTTCTGGGAGAGAGTCAGCTGAGAAGTAGATCCAGCATTGCTATTCCCTAAGTTTGATTTCCTTGGCACTTGTTAGATGCACAGAAATGTACAATCAACACTGCCATGTAGACAGGACTAAAATCCGAATGTTTGGAAGAAAAATAAGGGATTGAATAGAAAGAAAAATGGGCTCTGCAGTTCTAAGGACCCATCACCATAGTATCAAGACACTGTTTACAAAACTACTTTGTTAAGAAGTTTCCACATGCTCTTTCTTTCAATTTCAGTTAAACTCAACATAGTCACTGCTCTGGATTTAAACTGTGCCCTGAAAGGCCTGTAATCTAAACATGGAAACATTTAAGTCATGTGCTAAAAGAAGAAAATGAAGCTGCATCCAGTGCTGTGTGAGGACCCCTGGGCTGATCCTGGTGGATCTGCAATGGCCCCATTAACAGCCAGGTAAAAACCTCGTGCAAGCCCCAGAGCTGCCATGCTGGAAGGAAAACCCACACACGTCATTGTTCAGTGGGAAAACTCTCAGCAAGCCCCAAAGCTGTTGTCCCTAGGTAGAAACCCCCCTGCAAGCTTCAGAGTTGCCATCCTGGGGTGGAAATCATTCTGCAAGCCCCAGAGTTGCTGTCTTGGAAGTCCAAGGCTGGGCCAAAGGTAACGAGAGCTGCCCAGGCAGCCTGGTGAGCTAGGATATAACATGGCCCCTCAATCTCTGCAGCTGCATCTCCAGCACTACCTGGCACATCCCTGCACTGTCCTCTCCTGTGTGTTCTAGGTGTGCTCCAGCCCAGCAGCAGTAGAATAAAGCCCCATCTATTTTCAGCAGCTGAGTTGTGTGAAATGCAGTTCAGAGTCTGGCATGAAGAAGAGAAAATTTTTTGGGTAGTCTAACTTCATTTTGTTTAATTTGGAATTATTAAGAATATTTATATTTTTAAACACAATGTTTAACCTGACAGCATCCCATTAAAATGTTTTATATAAGCTTATTAGGAGCTTCTGTGCAGTGCTATATTTATTGCAATTAGCAAATACTAGTGGCTCAGACAAACTGCAAGATATTTTTTTCTGCCCTGCTTATATTCTGTTCCTCATCTCCTTGCCTGCCATAACCTAAGCCTAGCCTAGATTAGATTCTTTCACATATCAGCCTTTCTGCCTGACAAGTCTTAAAGGAGGAGAAATAAAAAAAAGGGAAATGAATAGAAAATTAACCATTAGGAGCCTCTGAGAAATCAAAAGAGCCTTTTAGATTAAGTCTCTCACTAGTGTCAAGGCTAGCAGCAGTGCCAGAGGCATTAGTGGCACTAAGTTACTTAATTCTAGTATGATTCAAAATCATTTGTAGCTATAAGCTTATCCAGAGTAAATCCTCATTCTCCCAGGTCTTTTGTTTGCCATCTCTTGACAAGCTACGTTGCATATAAATGAGGTCATAAAACATGTGAAGGAGGAATGTATTTTCATTTGTATTGAAGTTTCATGCGTGCAAACGCTACTGTACAAATATTAGTGATGAATAGTATTAGTAGTTAATGAACTCAATCCTTATTTGGGCTTTGTTTTGGGGGTTTTGTGCCCTTACACAGATATGAAATATGTCAAATGAAAGGAAGGTTTCCCTGAATAAGGACAGAGGCCAAGTTTAAGAGAAACTTAGACCTTGCTCCAGTCAGTGGCAAAAGGTGGCCCAGCTGGCCTGTGTTCCAACCAGGATGGATCTCACAGGATGGCTGGAATTTAGCCTCTGAGGTCTTTCATGGTTTGTGAGCAAATCACAGGCTGCTAAGCCACTTTAAGCCCACAGACTGTTCAGAATCCCAGGGAGGAGCAAAGGTTTGGGCACCTGAGTCTCAAATCCTACCACATGTGCCAGAGCTCTGATAAAAGGGCTAGTTCAGGTGAACTTGACACTTCTGTGTGTACACAGAAACGCCTGAGCCTTGACACTGATGACGGATAAGCGCTGGTGCTCATCCTGCAGCCTCCTGAGAGGATCCAGTCCTCTGGCAGAGGGCATCCTGGCTGGCTGGGCTGGGCTGCTGTGCACAGATGGTGTGGAGAAGCACTTAGGAAGCAGTGTAGAACCACTGCTCGATCCTCCACCACTCACCTTGGCCTTTACCCTGGCAATGCCATGAGGCTGTGCTGGGAAGGGCTGCTGGGCCCCTGTCAGGCCACAGCCCTACTTGGCTGGTGTGCAGCACGAGATGTTAATGCTCCTTCTGCCCTGTGTGCTGGCCTGCACTCTCTGTGAGATGATACCTGGAAAAAAAAGGCCTAACTTTTTTTAAGGTTTTTAGAGGTTTTTTACTTTTTCTGGAAAGGGAAAAAAAGTAAAGGTGTCCATGAAGTTCACTTACTTAATAGTTAGACAAAAAGGCATCAAATTGTTATCTTCTTGATTTGAATAGAACTTATTGTAAATCTGCCAGGTATGTGGAGTAGCCATCAATAAAATGATTTTTCATTTACTGCAAGCATTAAAACTATCACACAAGGTTCAGAGATCAGTTTAGAGAGTTCATTTTGTGGGTTTGGGCAATGAAGGCCCTGATTAAAGCGCCATTCTTCAGCTATTAATTATCTAGATTTAAGGACCCAACTCACAGATATTTTCTAATTCTGTTCTTTTCTATTGGAGTTGCTTGGGTCACTGCTTCTCTTCCCAGCTGTTGCTGCCCTTTCCTCCTAGTGTTCTTCAGTGGGATAGCCTGCTACTTCACCACTTGGGAATCAATCCCAGTGAGCCTCTTGCAGGAGATGTACTCCAAGTGCTCATCACTGGAAAAGCACAACCCCTAAAGGCCATTGAACTGTGCTATGTGTCATTGCTACCAGCAGAAATTATCAGTTGCAGGATGTCTGGAGGTGGTTTGCATGCCTATCTGGAATATTCATGCTGAGTCTCTCTCATTCCTCATATTTTCACTGATTTCAGGGAGCTCAGCTTGGACCTACTGTTTGGGCTGAACGCATGCTCCTAAAATCTCAAGATCTCATCTATTATTTTTCTTGGAAGTTTTTTAATCCAAAAATGCATCAGCTGACAAGTGTATCTTTGTCTTGTTGTGCCTTGTACAAATGTAATCTTTACGGCATGTACTGGTTGAACTGAAAAATACCACTGATACCTACTTCCACTGCCTTTCCAGGAATTGATTTAGGACACATTCTCAAGATTAATGCCTTGGCTGATGGTGAGGAGCATTAAGAGTGGGACCAAGATAGGGTCAGATTACATGAAAGGAGAAACACTAGCTGCAAAATGCACTACTATGCAGAGGAGAGCAGAATATCTCATGGATTAATTTATCAGCATTTCAAAGGTGCTCTGTTGGAGATGGAGCCAGCTACAGCCCTACAAACTGGAGTCTGTATTCCAGTTGTTTACTGTGATCTTGCACTAGTTGGTTTACAGAGAATTTAAAAAGAAGGATAAAAATTGCCTATAAGCCCTGTTGCCAAAGAAAATGTAAGAGGTATTATTTTCAGCTGCTTACTCATTAAGAGGGAACTGCAGCACTTGAGTCTTGCTTTGCTTTTTGGCTGCTGGGAGCCAACAGTTTTCCTCTTTGAGTGTGGAACTCTGCAGGCTTGGCTCTTGAAGGAAAACATGGATAAATCACAGGTTTTCCGAAGTTACCTTGTTAAAATAATATGTATAGTCTAAGCATGTGCAATCATAAACATGCTGTTGGAAGGGAAAATGTTTGGGGAAACTTTTACAAATTGGAAGATGAATATGCTGGTATCTCTAGCTGTGCTCCAATAAGGACATGTAGTATTATGTGCAGATTGCCTGAAGACATTACTGCCTTTGCCAGTGGTAACAGTGTTTCCTAACAAAGACAGATTGTGCCTACAGGGAAAAATAAAAGAGGTAACTGCCAAATAATATCAGTGAATGTATCGAGAAAATATTATTTAGTTACAAAAAACCCATAAAACATAAAAATCTGGTTATGTGGCTTGTCTAAACTGAAGGGACTAAATTGTTGGTAAATAAGATTCCTTCCAACCCAAACAATTCTATGGTTCTATGAACTAAGTATAACTGCCCAAAAAATTCATTCATTATTCCCCAGTTATCCTACTGCAACTTAAATATCTCACAAAACAGTCCTTATCAGGAAAAATTAAAACCAGCTGTATTTTATTAGTTACCAGTGGATCAGCACATCAAAAGATAAACAATGTCAAGAAAGAAAGAAAGAAAGAAAGAAAGAAAGAAAGAAAGAAAGAAAGAAAGAAAGAAAGAAAGAAAAGGACCATTAACCACAGCATCCTAGATCCATTCCCTCTGAAGAGGTGCTCATGGGCACACTGATTAGTGACTGGTGGTTTCAGCCCCAGGGCAGGCCTGACTCAGCCATGTGCAGCTGCAGGGATGCTCTGGAGGAAAAGCAAGTTTTGGCTCCTCTGTGTTTGGGGCTCAGATGAGTAACATCATCATACACTCATTGTGCTGCCCTCTCAGCTAAACACCTCTGATTTACCTGCCCTTCACATTGGAGCAGACATAAGGCAGACCATGGGGCAACTAAAGAAGCATCTTGTTCCATCATTCTTCCTAGTGTTGTTAGTGGTGAGTAGAGTTTGCATATAAAAAGTAAAGGATGCTTCCAGGAATATAGTGTTATTTTAGCAGACAGTAAAAAATCCAACTACTCCAAACACAGCCCATTTCAGGTTCAAAATGGCTATCAATAAGCTCAGTTACACATTCATAAATCATCACTTGAACTACAAGGATGTCACCAAAGAGCCCAATTTAATTTCCTCCCAGTCCATGACAATTTACACAACTCTGATTTAAATCCTGGTCATCACCCTAAGTGGGTATGTTTGGGGGCTGGGCATTTAAGTCACATGAAGCTTTCCTTCTCACATGAAGCCTTCCTTAGCTGTATTTCTAGAAGTCATTCAGGGCAATTATTTTTTACTTGCATAAACCAGAGCAATGCAAAGATATCTGCCACTGAAGTTTAGCAACATAGTCCTGTTTCTGTTATTATTCTAACATTTCTAACCTAAGAAAGGGGAAATTCCTTGGCTTTGTTTGTTGGGGCTTACTTTATTATTATTTTTAATTTTAATTTTGGGGGGGGGCTGGTATTTTCTGGTGGGTTTTTTTCTGCTTTTTTTTTTTTTTTTTCCCCCAGTGTTGTATGCTCCCAGGGAAATAATAGACAATGATTTATTTAGGAAATTCCTACAGCAGGAGGAAGTCACTCTTGGGTCCTGCTGCCATGGAGGGAGATAAACAAACTAACATATTTAGCTAAAGAATATATAACATAGGAAAACAGCCTGAACAAGACTGGAGAGACATATACAAGCTGGCACGGGAGATACTGAGACAGGGAACAGAATGTTTAGATAGAGGCACTTATGGGTACTCCCCACCAACAAATGAATCAGCCAGGGCATAAATGGCTATTTTTAGCAGCAGTGTCTATGTTACTTTTGCCTTTTACATTGAGAAAACTGTGAAGAACTAGATAGGACATGCTAAAAATCCATACAGAGCAACACTGGGCTTCCTTGTACAGGCAGGCAGGACTCAGGGCGCCTTTGGCCTGGCTGTGCAATAGACCTACAGAGATAGATAGATAGATAGATAGATAGATAGATAGATAGATAATAGATATGAGGGGAGGTGTCTCCATGGAGTAGTAGTACACTCTCCCGACATACATCATCACCAGGTGGCTAGAGTGGGAGTCCTCAGGCACCCTTTGTGCTGACAGCCTCCACTTCCATGCTTCCCCTCAGCTCCTCTGTGGGGATCAGGAAGATTGTGTCTTCTGATACCCTAGTCATTGCTCTGGGCAAAATCCTTTGACTTCAGCTGTAAGGCTCATAATTTAATCCAACAATTTAGCCCAATAATGGAAACCAGCTGGTAACACAATATTTGGTTTTGTCATTATGTTCAGCACTTGGAAGTAACAGGCTGCAAAGCCCCTTTGATTTGTGGCAGGGCATTCCATTAACACATCTATAAAAACAGCCAAGATGTTTCCATTGACAGCACTTAACAATTTTCTCTATTACTTTGATGACTATTCACATTGGATGGAAAGTGCTTTTCCGCACCACTGAAGCACAGCTAGTACATAACCTTGGAGCACTCTGAAGTGCTGAGATGTTACAAGAAGTAACACTTAGGAGAGCACATCCCCTCTTTGGCACGCACTGCCCGGCGCCGGGCCCTGCCCGCAGCACGGCTGTGTCACCGCAAACTGGGACAGAATGTGCCCTGTGACACCGAGGGGGAAATGGAGCTATTTCATCTGCCTTCCCCTTTTGCATGATTACCAAGTCCATTTTGCATTCAATTCCTTGTATGCAATTGGTGGTAAAATCTATGCAGGTCTAAGCTTGCTTCCCAAGCTTTTATTGGATAGCAAAAACAGTGTGTACTTGTCTGGCGGTGGGGGATGTAGAGACTGTAAGTTGAGAGGCTGATGTTCAAATCCAGCAGATCAGCAAAAAGCCCTCAGGATATTATTCTTGCTGCAATTACAAGTAACAGCTAAAGAAAGGGTAGGAGACTATCACGTAGTGAATAGAAATGTTTCTCTTCATTTGCTTGTATGAACACTGCAGACAAGGATAAATAGCTGTAACTGTAAAGCTCTCAGTGAAAAATTGATCCCCATTTGTGTCTCTAGCTGCTTCCAGCTTTTCCTTATGGATGGGTCATCAATGTGGTGATTTTAAGCTTGCTACGAAATAAATCCTGATTCAAGAGTCTCCTTGAGTGACCTTTGCTTATATGCACAAGAGTTTCTCGTGCAGAGAGCCCCAGTGATGTTGATGCTAATAGGTAGATGGTAGAGACAGTTTCACTGTGACTGTTAGAGACTGGATATGAGGAACAAAAGCTTCTTTCTGAGAGCTGCTCATCCATCTCGAATGCCCTGACTCACTTCACCTCGTGTGGGACTGACTGCTTAGAAAAACCAACACTGCCATCTTTTTACCACGTGTACAGGATCACAGCCCTAGCATACACAAAGCATTACTCATTGCAGCTGATCCCATTAACGCTGAAGACACAGGCTTGCACTTACTCTGGACCAGCTGCAGAAAAGGCTTCTGTATGAGAGGATTATGGCTACTGTTCAGATGCTCAACATTTCCTAGTTAAAATATTTCACAGTGAAGCAATAGCACCATTAAGTTTGCAATGTATCAGCATCTGTTTTATTTCTTCTGTTAAAGTCCTCCTTAAGTTTTTGGGGTTTTGTAAAGCTGCGATGAAATAAAAACTAACTGTTGCTGTTCTTGATTTTTACAAAACTACTTACTTAAGAAATAGACAAAAAAATCTCCAACTCAGTCGTACAGTATAATCAGACCACCAACGCAAAATGGCAATGCAATGCCACGTCAATGGAAGCAGTAAGATGAGCAGATCTCTCGTTGCCCAACATGCTCTTCTCTGAGCATGCTTGTATGCAAACACAAAGTCAGTCTGACATAAATTAGGTGAACTATGTTATCTTGCATCAAAATGTTTTCTCAGTTCTATGTGTTTCCAAATATATCTAATTTATGCATTTCTGAGCGTATAGTGTGTATTGCTCAGAGTTGAAGCAGGTGTAGCAGCTCTTCCCCTATTTAAGTCAGAGATGCTGTTGCATATCTCAGTGAATAGAAAAGTATTTCTCTAGGTGGTGCCAGGTTTGAGAAAAAATTTGACAAATTCAGAGAAGGCATCCAACACAAGCCCTCCAAACTACAGTCTTTTACTGCAGGACATGTACTCTCCCTTTCCAGTGACCTTGCTATCCTAAGCATGTTCTTATGACATCACCTTAATGCTGTGGCTTAAAAACAGCTTAATTAATTTAGTGTCTATGCATTGCTGTCTGCTGCCATTGTAACATCCACATAAATAAAAAGAAGAGAGGGCACTCAGCTGCCTCTCATGCAGAGCCCTTTGAGTCCCGGCCATAACCCACCAGCTGCTCCAGGGCCATCGCTGAGGAACATGAAGTCCATCCCTGAGGAACCAGCCCAGGCAGACCACAGTGGAGCACCAGAGTTCTGTGCAGGTCATTTGTTTCTTTCATTACTTAAACCCACATTGCTGTTGAAATGATGATTGCCTTATATTTTATAACAGCTGGGATTTTAACTTAATTTACAAAGTAATTAATTTTCTTTAATTGCGGTGGGGGCTTGCTGTTAAGTAGTAAGTAGACAGGGATAGTACAATGATGATTTCTGGGGTCTGGATGCACTGCTGTAAGATAGTATCATTTCTGTATAGTTTGGTTTTAAATACTGTACTATAGCAAGAAGAATTGTTCTGATTATATGTTCTTTACAAGTTTTACCTGTTCATTGTGGCTAGTTTAGTCTGAGTGTAGAACAGAAATAGCTTGCTTTTTCCTCCAGTACAGACTGGAAAGTAGACAGGTGGCAGTAAAAAAAAAAGGACTACAAATCTAAAGCAAGCTATAATGCCATTAATGGTTTAAGTTACTTTAATAAGAAAGGATTTGTTGCTTACTAGCTTGACATTATATATAACTACTTTCAGTCAGTAAGGAAAAAAATAACAAGGTAAGCGATCAATATAATTAATTTTATATATATTTCTTTTTCCTAAGTAGTAGACTTATAGATCTTTTTACTTTACCCATTAACAAAAGTGATCCACATCTGAGATCTAGACAAGAAAATCTAAGACTGGACTTCATGCAGAGACTAATCCATGTAGATTACATTTGGCAGCATACCCCCAAACCAGATTTAAAACAGAAGGGTATGTTGCATTTCTACCCCACACTAGAAATACCAGGGTACAGCGACCTGTCAGAAAATGGCAGTGGCTTGGTGGTCTGCAGGTGTGATCCTAGGAGGTGCAGTCAGTGACTGCTCTGTACTGCTGGTGCCCTCAGCAGTCCTCCCCTTCACAGCACGGACCCCACAAATGTGCCCGAGCCTGGCAATGGCCATCCCAGCACGAGGGGTTTTGTCTGTGTTACAGATCAAAGGTGGGCCCTGCACAGCCAGAACAGGTTCAAACCTGTCCTTCTGACAGCCCCACTGCTGCATTTCAGAGCATGTGACTCATTAACTGTGAGCAGCTGAGACAGCCCAGGTAGAAAGATGCTTTTGGAGCTGGCTGCTTTGCTCAGAGAGAGCTGCACAAAAATGTTATGCTTGATCATGTGGAATAGGCACACTGAGGATTGAGGGGATCCGTTGAAGAGCCAAGACATTTTATCCTGGCACACTCCAAGTGTAGTGCTCTGTCAGACATCCAGGAGCTATTGAAAGACAGAAGTACACTGAGATCTCTACAGCTATCTGAAGCTATCCAGCTGGGAGGTTGAATGCCAGGGTTTGTAAAAGATCAGATATTTTTTCTTTTTAACAAAAGTACTTTATAATAGATGGTGTGATGAATCCATCCTCATGGGTTCTTCTGTGCTCAAAATAAAGAGATAAGATAGCTAGATGTGGATAAATAATACTAGCTTTATTGTACTGCTGGAGCTCACATTACCCAGCAGTTGTGGCATGGGAATCCCCAGCATGCAGGGGACCCATGGGAGGTGGGGACAGTGGCTTTTGGAGGTACCACAAAGCTGTGGGAAAGCCAGAGAATGGTCATGCTGGGTTGCCTCCTGCACATCTTCTGGTGTTGACACTGAGCCATGAGTGCACCCAGGCACTTACCTGGCTTTTATTGCATACTGATGTTCTCCTCCTGGCCATGTCACCCTCAAGATGTTTTTCCATCTCCTCTAATCAGATTAACCAGCTGCTCATGCTTTAAGGACACTAACTCTGTGGGATGTACTTCAGACCGTGGTCTGTCTCATCTTCCTATTTACTCCACTGACAGCTGTGTGCCTGAAGCAGGGGGATTGTATCTGTCTTGAATTGCTGGGGCACCAAAATTCCATTTTCTGTTTTCTGAGCACTGTGCTCCCTCCAAAGCAGGGCTCAAGGTGGTGCCTTCCCTAGGGACCTGGCAGGGACAGACCTGTGCTCTCTGCTTCAAACTGGTATTATCTTCCAAGGTATTTTAAGGGATGATGTTTTTACATCCCTCAGGGTGACACTGGGCACTGTGGGATGGTAGCAAGTGGTGAAGGGAACGAGCTGCCACCACAGCTGAAGCTCCTTGCTTCTCTGCAAGGATGTTGTTGTTAATTTGCTGTAAGTAGGAAGTAAAATGGTATGTGAAAATGACATGTCTCTGGTGATGTAAGCCAAATTTTTCATTTGTGTCTCCACAATCCATATACATAGCAGTAAATGTCAATGCAAGGCAAGGAATAAATGTTTCCATTGTTGTGCTTACAATCTGAAACAAAGACCCCAGTAATCCTCTGGATAGTATCAAATATATTCAAACTACAACATAAAAAACTTTTCCATAAATATATTCATTTCAAGGAGCCTGTAACCCTGCTCTTAAAACACACCCAGAGTTAATTTGCCAGTGAAATCAGCAGTGGCTGTGCCAATCAGATGATCAGTAAACAGCTAACACTGTTTACAGGACAAAGTCTGGGCTCCACTCAGCTTCACACTGCATTGAAGCTGTTGCCATCACCACTTTTTTCTGATATTCTCCAAGATCTTTAAGATTTACAACTGGACTTGTGAAGCAGTAGTTACTATGACTATGCAGATATATCTTCCCTCATAAATGATTTCTGGAACACATGTTTTAAGTAAGGCAACAAAGATATAAGAACTAGAGAAGCTGTAATTGTTTATGTGCAGTTATTGTTTATGAAATAACTTGGGTTTGAATCACAGGTATTTTTACCGTGGTGCCCATTGCATCAAGTATTAAATATTAAAGTATTGATTTTGTTCCTCTGATCGATAAATAGAGTTTTTAATGTAAGTTTATTTGCATAAAGCTAATATCTGTGATGCTGTGTTTGTTGCTATATTGTTTCTACAACAAACATTAGCTGCAGAAGATGAGATAAGGTACCTGTACCCAGCTCCTACCTTGGCCGTACCAGAGCTGAGAGCATGACCAGGTTTACATTTACTGCACTTTTTTGCACTGCTTTTGCACAGTTTTACATTTACTGTCTGGATGAACATGGTCTTGTGCTAATAGCACTGCAGGTGTATTTGTGCTGTAGATAAATTTGCACTTTAAAAAGCTTGGACAAATGGTGATGTGATCATTATCCATTTGCCCTGATCACAAATGACAAAGCTGGCCTAAAATAAAAGGAAAATTAGCATTAAGCTAGCTAGTCTACCAAAATACAACTGTCTACATACATAATTTTCTTTCTGCCTAGAAATTAAAATGTTAAATATAATGGCTACTTATGAAAATAATATTTTTATAATTTCTTCCTCTAATAATCACTGAATATAATTGTCAGAAAAAAAGAACTAAAATGAAATATTTTCATTTTGTAGTCTGAAAAGTCTTCTGGAAACATAGGCTTGTGTTGATGCCTTTCTCAGAATAGTTATTTAGATCCATCTGTCCAAGGAAGATATTAAAATGGTCATTCTTTATCTATTTATATATTATGGGCCTAAGTTGACAGCTTTTTCTGAAGCACATTTCCTATTGTTTTCATTACCCTTCTGAGACATAGATGATACCATGTAGGAACATTCCCTGGTACATTTATTTACTCTTTTTGGCTGATTAAATTCTCATCACACTTTCTAGGTTTACGTGCATCAGTACTCAGCAGTACCAGCTCCTAAGTGTAATCCCATCATCAGTGCTGACTCAGAAACATTATCAAACATTTTTGTCCCCCTTCCATCTTCCGTACTCAAGTCTCCCTGCCAAAATTCAGGTTTCTTTCATATTCTCATTAGGTGCTTGTACCGTGTCTCTTTTCAGCAGTCTTTATTCATACTTAGATGCAGCAGTGTGTCATTACATTCCTGAGGAGTTCTTGGGGTGGGGAGGAAGCTGAAGATCCTTTCCCCTCAAAGCCCTGCTTCTGTACCGTGGTCCAAGGGAGCGTCGCGACATCGTCCCTCTGGAGTGGAGCTGCACTATCAGCCCGAGCACATCACCCCATTTGAACTCCTGCAGTTTAAAAAATGAGGAATGAGGTTTTATTTTATCCAAGAACATCCCCATGAAAGGAGTTCTAAATCATTTCACCGATCATGAAATCTCTGCCATTAAACACTTACTCAGGCAGAACTATTGATGGGAAGATTGCTATTACAGCTTGAATATTCTTTCTCATAATAATAATGAAAAACCTGATACATATTATTACATTTTGAATGAAGGCTTCTATGCAGTAGGGTTTTAATGATCTCACTATTGCCAAGTTTTGCTTTTAGCATCCCAGTGGAACATTTTTACTAGGCCTATTAGGTAATGCACACAACTTTCAGGACAAATTCACTATCTATTCACTACATATCACACTATTGAATATCCTCATGCTAGACCTCGCCAATGTCACAGATGTTCTTTTTCCATAAATTCCATCAGCCATGATCTGGAAGCTGTGGTTTCTCTTGTTCTGTTCATTGCTGCTTTGTGTGTATTTTTTATAGCTGGTCATTACCCTTTAACAAAAACTTTTCTGTTTATCTCCTTTCTAAAATAAAATTTCTGAGGCAAATTGTAGAAAGATCCTACTCTGCTGTGGGCCAGTTTTGACACTTTTGCAAGCATCAGAAACATCTTCAAAATTTAAGATGAGAAAATGTGCATTGTCACAACCAGTGAATGAGAAGAATTTTTTCCTGCAAATCTCAGAACAAGTCAGTTATACAGATTTTGGACTGATTTCTTCTTACTGGCTTCTTCCTAACAGGATAGTTCACATTTTGTCAGCTCAAAAGTGGAAGCTTTAAAATTTATGAATCTTTCAAGTGCTACTTTCCATAGGACATTAAGCACTTGGTATTTTCCAAAGATTTGGGGCTCCCAGGACCGTAATAAATATATTTGACTCCAAATCAGTTGTGTGGAAGTCATGCCCTAAGAAATGACAGGAGCCTAATCAGTGACTGAAGTCTGGGCTGACTCTCCAAACCTCAAATAAATGATTGCCCCAGAGCATCTCAGCTGGGATGGGAACCTGAGGGCACATCAAGGCTGCTGTCACTATTTAAGGCTCCTGCTGTGAATCCTCTGCCAAGGAACAACCAATTCATCTGTTATAGTGGATCCTTTGGTCATTCCTGTTTTATTGCCTTTCTTTCAGTATTGCTTAAGAAAGAGTCCTTTACAAACCAGAAGATTAACGACATCATCTAATTGGTTTTGCTATCCTTAGAGATGATGGGCCAAATTAATCCCTGTTACAGCTCCATTAATCTTTATGGATTTACACCCAAGATTAATTCATCCCCATGATACTAATCACTTGCTATGTGGTCTGTGGAAAATCACTTAACTTTGCATGTTGGTTTTTCACCCCAGATGGAAAATGGGAGCAATAATTCTGAGTTCAGTGAAGAGAAATGCTCTAAACACTCCTAGGATTGGTTAAAATGTAAGACAGTTTTTAATAAAATGCACATTTTATTTCTGAATGTTTGTACTTGTACTCTCACTTGTATTCTCACTTTTTAGTGAACCTTGGATAGAAACATTTCCCTGTGGGGTTATGGATGTGCCTCATATTTATACCAAGAAAAGTCTTGGTACTGGAGAGCTTGGTGGGAATTTATGTGCTGATTATCCCAGACCCAGGGTGTCACACTTCAGGTTTTACAGAAGTCACACGCTCACACCCAGAGGCAGAATTTGGCCTTTCTCATTTCTGCTTCATTTAGGCCAATTTTTACAGCTGTTCCCCAGTGAGAATCTCATTGAAGATAGCAGGAATTTTGCTTAAGTGAGGATTACAGCATTAATCCCTCTATCTCCAGTCATGTTTATTTTGGCAGTCATTTAGCTTGGAGATCTCCAAAGCTCCCAGCTTAGGTTCTCTCCATTCTGCTCACAGATCTAACTGCACCTCTCATGGGTTAACGTAGCAGTTGCATTTACCAGGAAGCTTCTATATTTGCAGAAAAATGTTCTGGTAATGCCACCAATTAGATAAAATTGGGACTTCTCACATATAATAGAAAAGAAACTACTGATAAGGGTTGCAACAATTTATTTTAGCTGGGACCTGTGCTAGAGGTGAGTAACAAGCAATCCATCAGTCAGATGACAGAAAGTACACTTGAGTTTTACAACCCATTCTCTTTGAATAAGCCCAGGCACTATTACTCAACCAGAAAATATCAGTGTTGAAATCTGGTCTTCTCTGTTTATGCTTTTTTAATGTGTTCAATTGCCTATATTAGCAAATATAGGCATATTATAGCAAATAAATAGTATAATAAAGTAGTTAAAAGGTTAATGGTTGCAGTCTTTTCTAGAGTTAAAGTATAAAGTAAGACTTAATCTTTGCAAAAAAAGAAGGCACACAGTGTTCAGGAAAGAAATAATTACAGGTTTTGGACATTTATGTGATACTGCAGCTTTGAGCAATATACAAATTGCTTTGTAAGTGCAAGTATTTTTCAGCCATGCATTTTATTTTACAGCTAGTATTAGTAGTTTTTTATTAATTCTAGTTATATGAAACTGTTTTACCTCCATACTGGAATTTGAATGGACATGCTAAATATACAGTGAAATCATCGTCAATTATTCATTTGAGTTGGCAAGGAAAAATATTTTTAAAGTTTAATGAAGCCAGCAGTGATACACAGTTTCAGGTTGCTGAGCAACAATACTGGTGGCCAGCACTTTTAAAATAAGGGAATACAGTATAATCATATTGATGCCTCAGGACTCCATTGTACCTCCCACAGTAAAACTCAGGGGAGCAGGATCAAAGGGTGCCCAGGACTGCATCAGCTCACTGCATTTCTCATGAAGAAGCAGCAGCTTGCAGGTCAGGAGAGGAAACCTAGGGACAGACCCAGAATTCCACAGATCCCAGAAGGAAGGAAGCTCTCACCTCCTTCAGGGCAGAAACGATGGAAGGAGTTGAGTTAAACTGGAAGGGAAGCTTAAGATGGATGCAGGAAAAAATTGAATGCTATAGAGAGAGTAGTTAATCTGATGCTTCTTGGAGTTCAAGGATAAAGAGTCATTAAACTAAGTACATAAATTTGATTAAAAGAAAGGCTTTTGCACAATGCATAACTGACCTGTGGGACTAGATGTGTTAGAGGGCTACTGAGGCCAAAAGCATAAATGATTCAGAGAATAACTAGTGCTAATACAGGCCATGAAATCATCATCAGCTGCGTGAGGTAGAATATATTTTTAAACAAGGAAAAGAAATTATGTATATAAATATATCCACTTGAGTTTGTCTCATGTATATATATGCTTCCTGGGACTAAATAACTAAAGAGGAAAACTGGGGAGGAAATTCTTCTGAGGACAAGCTATTTTATAAATGCTTGTTGTGTGGCAAGCTGAAGCCTATCTGGTGCTGGGCCAGTCAGAGCACAGGTCTGGGTCAGGCTGGGAATTCTTGCCCATGCAATGCTCTGTAGGGTTGTCTCCCTGCAGGATGGCTCTTGCCTTGGGCTACTGTCTTTTTATTTGGGCCAAATCCCAGTTTGGTGGGACCCAGGTCAGTGAGACAGGGGACTTCACACAGGGGCTTCCTGTGGCCTCCATGGTTTTACAAGTGAAGGGAGAAGCCTTTCCACTTGGAAAGGCCACAGGAGTAGCACATGGACTAAACTGAGTCTGTCCAAACCTGTCCCTGACCAATAAACACAGTGCCAGCACATGGCAGCCCTGGGGAGAATGGTGCACAACTCAAAGGAGCAGAGCAGAGTGCTGCTGCTTCCTCCAACACCAGCTTCTGCTTCCCTCTGATAATAGAGGGGCTGAAAATATGCAGCACTACTGCTCCTTATTTATTAATTGCATTCTCCAGTAAAAACACCGGGGCAAAGCAGCAGCAGATTCTCTTTGATTTGTGTGTATTTTTGAAAAGTGTACTTTGTGCCTATTGGGAATTATGTTTCTGAATGTTTCTTTTTCTGTACTCTCTGAGTCATATTCCCTTCATTCCTATACCTCACAATATTTTCCCATTGCCATAGAGACAGCCTGTGAGGAAAGCACAGCCGAATAACCTCAGGGTTTTACTGAACCCAAAGTGCCTGCCAGACTGGACCTCTGCTTGAGTTTATCTTATATCAAGAAGTTGATATGAAATAAGTAGTGCTTTTTCTTTTTAAGAGCTTCATAGTTCCCTTTCAAAACAGCGGTGATATTGTCACCTGTCTGATCTAAAAATCCTCTGATCTTAAATCTTCTGAGCAGGTCTGAATCTGTAAGCAGCAGTGACTCCACACCTGAATTCGCAGAGAGCAGCCAATCGAATTGGATTGCAGTAGTAAAGCATGTATTGCTCACATGCATTTGTGCATGTCCTCCTCTCCCCTTCTGTTGAATTCCTTAATCTTAGAAAGAGTTTGGACCAAAGCCGTGTTTCTGAACACCTCCCTCTGTTGGACACAGATCCAAATGCCACAGCTTTCTCAAATGTCACACTAGGATACCCAAGCAGAACCTGAGTTTTTAAGTGTGAAGATACAATTTTAAACATTGTGGTTTAGGTTCAGAAATATATAAAAAATTAATATATTTTATTGTTTTAAAGGTGTGTCTTAGATAATGCAAAAGTCAAATTTCTCTGTTAGCAGAAGTAGTTTCTGTGAAGGGCAGGTAAAGGAATTAAATAATCTAGCCTTCGAGGTTAATGATCATTTTCAGTGCCTGTTTAGGAGATTGTGCCAGTAAGATATAAATCATATTAGATCATCACTCTTTATAAGGGAAAGGGGAGGACAGAATGCCTTTATGTGTAGGTGTGTGTGAATGCAGACAAAAGAGATGCATAAATGCCTTTCATTACATGCAAGGGAAAAATACAAAGACATCCAACATTCAACTCTGTCCCTAGCAGTACTTTGTGATATGAATATATATATATAGGCTGAACTCACTTTAAAATATTTTCAGATGTGCTGATTACAGATGCTCAGGAGCATCAAATGCCATGACAGCTCTTCTTTCCATAGGTGTTGGTGTTTGCCTGCTAAACAGCAAATAGTGGCTTTTAACTGAAAACAAATACTTCAGTCAGTGGGAATTGCCTTTCCACTTCATCAGCTTGTCCATATGAGCATTAAGGGAGTGGATCCAAAAAAAGGGAACAGAGTAGAAAAATGAAATCCCAGGCATCCCCTGTACTGTTTGGGAAGCAGATAATGAGGACACCTCAGTCCTAATGCCTGCTTAGACTTTTGGCATTTCACTGCAACTGTGACAGTAATTTTTTGGCCAAGTTTTGACTCTGCTTTGTACCCACACAAGAATGAAAGAGGCATTAGCTCATTTTATAACAAGAACTAGTGGGCTGTGGTTGCTTCGTGTTGACCTGACCTGACACACACCAGTGACTGAGAGAAGAAAGGCTGATTCTCCATCACCAGCCCCCAGCATAGTAGCACTGCACATGAGTACTCAGTAAAGTGACTTGCTTTTTGGTATATCAAATTTATTTTCTGGTCTGATGTAAACTAAACTGTTTTCTTCACCACCTGCTCTTGGAGGTGGTAGGAATATATTACCAATGACTTAAATGGGGAAAAATTGATTTCCTCAGAACACACAAAAACCAATGGAACAAATTGTAATTTATATTCCAGCTTCATGGCAACTGAGATTTTTTTTTTTTTTAAGTAAATTGGTATTATTTGAGGTGCACCATTCAATTACTTGTGAATCTCATGTGAAAACAACAGCAAAGTACCCATGGAAATGGGCCTGGAGCTACTTTTCCCCAGAAAGCTTAATGCTTAGGCAATAACTCTTAAGAAACCTAGGCTGGAAAAGACCTTGAGAGTTCATCTTGTCAATCTGACCCAATGCAGGACCAGCTATATCACAACAAACAGGACATACAGCTCCCTGAAATGATTTCATGGAAGCTCTGTTGCTTTCCTAGGCAACTTACCCCAGTGCTTTATTGCTCTTACAATAGGAAAAGCTTTTTATTCTAATGTCTAACCTGAATGAGAATCTTTGATGATACAATTTAAACAAGACTTAATGTTCCAGCTGAGGCACTATCAATGCTGAATAGGGTGGCTGGATTTCTTCATATGTTTTCAGGATTATTTATCCATTGTGTTATATTGCTTGCCTTTTTTACTCTGCATAACACAGCTCCATGCTTGGTTTGTGGTTTACCCTCAGTCAAGCTATTTCCTAATCCGTTATTACCCACCTTTCTGCAGATAATTTCTGTCTAAATGTAGTCCCTTGTACTGGTCCTTTGTACATTTTATCTTGCTTTTAAAGATAGTTCCTTCAAGGTGACAAGATTTTTGAAAAAATTCTACCTGCTTATTGACTAGTTGCAGAGCTCCCAAGCTGCGACCAGCACATTTACTGAGTATGTCTTCTGCTTCCTTTTTCAGTCACTAATGAAAATGTGGATTGTAGTGGGACAAAGGTGGGAGAAGTGCAGGATCATATTTCATGCCTACTTCCATTTTGTGCCACTTTTTAGGTACCCCAACAGTCTTTCACCTGTTTGAACAGGTGTAGTGGGGTCAGCAAGGCTGCGTTTCCTCATTTGCTTCTAAGAGTGTCATGAGTGTGCAGAAAGCCTTGTGGAAGTTGATTTACATGACACCAACACCCTGTCCACAGCACAATACAGGCATGGGAAGATCTAAGTTAATTTGACAGACTTTGTCCTTACTATGAAAACTGAATGCTACCCACTTCCCTTTTATTAGAGAGGCACTCATAACATGTATGTATAACAAATCCTAAACTTTGGAGCAGAAATTAAATTTAATCAACTGATCAATAATCTACTACTCTTTTTTTTTCCAATTTAAAATACAGATCCCATGCTTTCCTACTTCTGATCCTCTGAAACATCAAACATCCAGTCACTCAGAGACTTAATCAGTCTGCCCTTTAAGCATCATAGGATGAAGTTAATACATCTAGCTAATTTAAAATAATACATTGATTGCAATACAGCTAAGAGATGGGTCGAACTGCAGAACTAATTGATCTTAGTAACTACCACCTATTTGTTGGATTAATTTTCAGATGGATCCAGATCTCTGCACACCCTTACAAATCACTGTGACTGAGGGATGAATGAAAGCAGTGAGGAAGTGGGAGTGGAGTGAAGCAAGGAAGGTGTAATTACATTTTTCAGCAATAGGATTGTCTTAATACATTTGTTGAAATACAGCTTTAATGAAGACAAAAAAGTCATCAATCACTTGTACGTTGCTCATGTCATCTGTCATTAGTTGCCTTGTACCCCTGAGTACTGAACCAGCACTCTCCTGGCCTTCATCCTATGCATTTGTAGCATGACATCTTGTAACCTCACTGTCCCTGCTTAGATCTTATTTTGTGGGTTTTTCTTTCTGATTTTACGTGAACATACTTCTGCCACTCATAGACACTTATCCTGAATAGTTCAATCCCTTTCCACGTACTTTTCCCAGGTCAGGTCAGAAAGGGGCTTGTGATGAAGCCAGGAACTTTATTACTACATTTCCTCTCCTTCCTCTACACTGGCAGAGCTTGAGTTTCTGAGTTCCAAGGGAAAACATGCAGAGATGGAAAAAACCTGGGTTTCAGACTTCATATGCCATATTTCCTAATTTCACATGGAAGGAAATGGTGAATGAATGACAGAGCAAACACTCTTCACCAGACAAATGGAAAACATAAAAATGCTAAATCATATCAAGACTCTCCCTTAATTGTACTGCTTGAATATGAAGTAACTCCAAGCAGAATGTAGCCCGTGGAGGACATGAGCAAAAGAGAAAATGACTTTTTTTTTCTCCAGCCCTTCAGCAGTTCTGATCTGCTCAGCAGAGCCGAATGTAAACAGATATTTTGTTTTGCTTCTGGCCTCTAATTGCATCATTTTCCACAAGTTCACATCTACAACAGCTGAAAATCATGAGTCACATGTATTCTTTTCCAGCATAAAATATTATTTACTCCTTACTCTTGGATGGTCATAAAATGGCATTTAATGTTATTTGTGAAGTTGGAAAAATGTCCTTTTCCACAGTCTTATGTGGGTTTTCTTTAAAACATCTCATTTATCTGAAATGACTGCCATCAATTTCTTTGAAATGTCTTTATTTTCTTAATTGGTCATACAACAATAAATTGCATCAATATTGCAAAACTCTTCTTCCCCTGCTGAAATGACTGCTGAATAAAAAATATCTGCTGATGTCTTGAAATAAAAGATATCATAAAAGAATGAGAAGATATTATGGATGTTTAAATCTGACAAATCTGGACCCAGAGGTTTTACTTTGCCAAAAAGACTGTTTAGTTGAAAGGACTCTCTGATGAGAATTAAGCAGCTAGGTTATTTGTAATTATTTCTGTGTATAGTGCCACAAAGCTATATTACACTTTTTCTAATAAATAAAAAGGAATGAAACCAAGAATTCAGCTGAAGCTGATTATGCTCTGTGAGGTTACACATGAAGAGTTGGCCCTTGACTTCTTCTACCCATCTCTTAGTTTAGGGAAACTCATTCACCTTAATATGGAAATCTTTGTCTGAAGGGATAGTTTGGTCTGAAGAAGCAAAATTCTTCAGTACAAGATTTCTCAGACATCTGTAAAATATAAGCTGATTATGGCCATAACATTCCTTAAACAGCTACTGATATGAACAAAAGAGAGCTGTTTAAGAGGAAGAATGTAAAGGAGAAGGTGGCAGACCCCTGCACAGCAGGGCTGCAGGCTGATGGTTAGGGCAAGATCTTAGCTTGGAGTGCATGGTGGTCACAGAGTGTCCCTTGGCAACTCCCAGCCCTTCATCAGCCAGTGCACACTGCAGGGGTTTTATGTTCCTAATTCTCTTGTTTATGGCTGCATCTGCTTGTATAATTTATGGCACACAATACATATTTTTCTTTTGAGATTTGCTCTATTATTTATTCTAGCATTTATTCTGTCAGAAAGTGGTGGGACAATGAGGGGTTATCTGGCATCAAAAAGTTGAAAAGAACTTGTGTTCTTGCCCTTTTTTCCTTGAATTACAACTTCTAATGACAAAATAATTTTAGTTTTTCTTCCTTCAGCTGTCTGTAGCTCTGGTTTTCTCTTGCTTCTTTGAAAGCTTGAGAGAGAAATGTCAGGTGGTGAAATACTTAAGAATTAAAGGGCTGCATCAGGAAACGTTTTTAAAATTAGGTAACTTGGTATCTGAGACAAATGTACGATTGTTCTTCATGCTTGGATGGCTGGCAGCCAGGCAGCAGGGCCTCGGCTGTTTCTCAGGGCTTCATTCAGACACTGTCATTATTGCCCCTGTTACTTTTTCCTCCGTCCAGGACTCTCTTGAATGCCACCACCAAAGAGAAGAATGCCACGCATGGCTTACCCTGAGGAGGATTAGCAATCCTATACCTTGCACTGGCTGGCAGAGGTGCTTTAAGAACAACTAGAATTCTTTCCCCAGAGCCAAATATTTTATTTCTGTATGGACCTGATCCTGCCATGTAAACCCTAATGCCTATTTATATTTCTGGGCAATTCAATGAAGGCTTCTTTGGTTCAACCACTTCCTTAATTGCATTTTGTTTCTTACATTTCATGTGTTCAAAGGAGTTCAAAAGTGAAATTTATCTAAATTTTTGGATGCACTTGCTATGAACCTGCAGAAAGAAATTACTTTGAAAAAACATATTTGACACAGAATTGCTTTGATCACACTGTGGGCCTTGGGTGATCGCACAGACTAGAACAAAAAAAAAGTTTCTTCCAAGGCAAATTCTGTTCCAAAGTAAATAAAAAAGTTTAATTCAGAACTATAGTTACCCACAAAAATAAAAGCTACAGCCCATGCTGGAAATCAGTGTAAAGTAATCTTGAAAACTGTAGGAAAGGATTATTTCCTATTGCTTCTTTCTCCAGCCAGCCAAGCTCAGAGTAGCTGATGATTTAACTGTTTCCTTCCATCCTCAGGCTGTGTCTTGGGATCTTGAACTGGGAAGGCAGAAACAAGCTGAGGCAGCAAAAACAGTGGAGGGATGAAAGTCTCAATGTAGGTGGTCTTGGGCTCTGTAAGATATCAAAGGAAAGTGCAAGTGTAGTGGATTGAAATTCCTGCCTAGCCCTTGTAGGACACGCTGCAATCCACTCTCCTGTTCCTCCACCCACTCAAGGACAGCTCATGGAAATTCAATGAGCTTGAACCAGTGGAGCTGGTATGGTCCCCTGCAGAAATAACCCACACCATACAAATGAAATACTGTCTTCTTTCTTCCCCTTCCTCTTTTGGCATAAATAATATAATATTTGGTGAAAGATATAGGGGGATAGATAAGCAAAACTTGAAGTTAGGTTAGTTGAAGTGGTAAATGGGCTTATGTGATGGCAGGAGTTAAAATTACAGGTAAACTCTGCAGTTATTTCCTATTACTTGTTTAATAGTACAAATTCGTTTTTCCAATAAATCACTCACTAAAAGCAAGCATAACATATGAAATCACTAGAAGAAATACAATATTTTTTCCAGTTATCTCTCAGAAGATATTTGCCATCGTTCATTTTCCGTATCTGGGCAAATTTCCAGTAACATAACTGCAAATGTAGAAAGTGCCATAAATGAGATTGTCTAGCCCCTTCTAACATTAATATATTGAACCAACATGGTGCTTTGTCTTACCCATACATTTTTATGTGTGCTTTGTTATCTACATGGCTGACAGTAAATTCTCCTGGTACGCATCAGTTCCCACGAGATGCCCTTGATTGTGCTGGATTCCAAAAACAGTGGAACAGTGACACGGGAAAGTGGGAAATTTGGAGTATCAGTTCTGGTAAAGCACACATTTAAACCACCATCCTACTGACCAGGGAATATAAAACAGAGTGCTGATATCTTTCCCTTTCATCACAGGTGCTGTGGGTAACTGTTTGCCAAAGAGAGAGATTTCCTTCTTACAGTGTAGCTGATGCATCCTTTGGACATACATCCTGTTTTGTACTTCTGGCTTTTACATGTTCATGTGAATTGTTACAGTCCAGTTAAAATGCTCCAAAAAATTGAACAGAATGGGTACTGTAGAACCACTTTGTTAAAAAATGGCAATTTTTGTGTGCACCTGAAATTATCAACTTGCTATGCTGTTATTTAAATATAATTTCAAAGAAATATGTCTATATTATAGCTTAGTCTAGTCTCATTCTTCTCTAATATAATTCAGAAGGCACAGATTTATGTAGCTGTGGCTTTGTATAACTCAGACATTAAATTTTAACAAAATATTATTTAAATATACGCATAAAATAGATCTCTGGAATCCATACTGTCGCAGTAACATCTTTATAATCATAGCATAGAAATTAAAACAAAACTATTGATCTCAGCCACATGCAGAAGGGTGTCAGCGTGCTTCAAGCGACACAGAAGCATCACTTTTTCTTACTTGCTGAAAGCATTTCCCAATACCTATGTTCTGGGGGATCCCTGAGGTTCCAGTGGGTGCAAGAAAGATCCTTCTGCTGGGAGGGAATTCCCCCTGGGAAGTGACACAGACCTGTAGGGATGATCCTCCTGTGCCCTGAATGGTGAGCTGGTGAACCTGTGCCAAAGCTATTGTACATGAAACCAGAGAAGCCCCTCTCACAGGAGGTAGGATTTGTGCCCCTGGGTACATAGATCTCAAAGAGCTCTGCTAGCAGAAGCTTTAAGACTCTGTTGAGGGCTGAAGCCACCAAAAATAGGGTTGCAGAACTGAGTTATAACTGAAAACTTCTAAGGAGTAATTTTGAAGAGTGGATGGATCATTTTGCGCGATGCCATCCATCACTGCGCCTCTTCACATCAATCTCGCAGAGTATTAATATCTCAGAAATGCTGTTCCCATCTGCAGGTTGCAATGGAACATGGAACAGCAGTTGCATTCCTGTGTATCTGTATCTGTATCTGTATTTTGCTTCTCATCAGTTTCAAATCACAATGTCACAGCTGTGGATGTAGTAAGTCTGCACTTGGCCATTACATACCTTGATGTGCATTGAACACAACGTGTTAGGGGGCAAAATTAAGGGTATTTCTACTGCAGGCACTGTGCTTGAAAGTATTTCATAACAAATCATACAAGTAGTATCTTCAGTGTTTACAGGCAGGGTATTCTCAGTAGACTCATATTGCAGTTGGTGCAATAACTGGTAGTTATTCTGGTTTGATTCTGTCACAGATTTCCCAGCATGACTTTGGCTGTGTCATGTTTTTCTTCCCATTATCCAAATAAGAAAATAAAGCCAACATTTATTTCAAAAAGGTGGTGCAAATCTGAGAGCATCAGTGTTTGCTGAGCAGCCTCCCATCTTTGAATAGGAAGAGTCATAGATGTGGAAAGCATTATTCTTTTCATCTTCAAAGTCTTCTCTTAGTATTTACAAATTTTCCAATCTGCAAAACAGTATTTTTTTCCTGGGCAGTATGACTAAGAGTATTCTTATTAATTATAGGGAAACTTCCATAATTCCAATATACGCAGTTCAAAACAACATGATATATACAGACATATTGCGACATATTTTCATTTGGATTGTTAAACCTGCATAGCTTTGAAGGTTTCATCCCACATTTGCTATATTGTATTTTTAATGCACTCAGACTGTGCTGGTATAATGGTGATCCTCCTCTTATACCCCATCTTTCCCACATGCATGAAGTCTGCTTTGTAGTGACATTCATGAAGCTCCCTGCTGTGGCTGAAACACTGGAATCCTGCTATTTAGAATGAATGATTATTCCAGTGGTTGAAGTGCTCTCACAAAGGAGACTGGGCAGCAAGGCACTTCTTCCTTTCCTACCATGCTAGGAGAGGAAATCTTTATTTGAGCCTATGATGGGATCCTGACAGCCAATACCTGGAGATAGTCTGAGCAGTGAGAAAAAGCCACTTCTGCAGAATGAAGACAAAATATTCACTTCATGAAAGTATCTTTAAAAACCCAAACATTCCTGCTGCTTTTTGAATATAAAGGGAAAACAAATAAACAATTTTAAAAAATCAGTATAAATCAGGATTTCATCAGATTTCAGGAAGCTAAATCCAAAACTTAACCCCAGAGCCTCTCTCTGCTAAGTGCTGATCTCATCCTGCTACTGTCTACACCAGGCATTGGCTCTTCCTTCCCCAGAGCTCCTGCTGTGTGCATCTTGCTGGTGCTGCTGCTGCTGCTGCTGCATTTTGTGCTGCTCAGCCCTGGCCCCCAGCTTCTGTCAAAGCACTGTGTCCTCCAATGCTGAGGCAGGGCACTGTGCCTGTGCTATGATGCCAGCTTTCAGATCATCTAACTCTCACTGGGGATGAACTGCTGGAAAAGATACCCATTTCTTCTGTTTTGAATGAGATTATTCAGGGAGAAGCACACACGTGGTACCTTGTGTTTTGGATTGCAGTCTGGGCCCAGGCACCAAGTGTTGCTGTGCTTCAGCTTTTTAATGGATGAAACTTCTGACTCACAGAGGAAAAGCAAAACTTGAACAAACACACAATTTAAAAGCTTCCAGGCTCAAGCAGAGACCAACTGCTGCATTAAGTAAGACTGTGAAGGGTGAGATGCACTCTTACATGTTAAATGGAAACACAGTGAGCTACAGAAATGAGCTCAGCTCCCTTTGATCATGCTGCAGTAAACGTGACCTGTCAAATGATTGCTAAAGACCTTGAGGGGATCCTCAAAAGTTAGTCATGGTAAAATAGATGCTATAATTATATCCACTGATAAATTTTAGCAAAACCAGCACATTTGCTGATGGTGCTAGATGCTTTGCCTGATGAAGATTTCTCTAGTTACTATTCTAGTTACCATTCTAGTACATTCAGTGTGCACAGCAGCCATCCAAGCTTCCCTGATCTGTTCAGCACACGGGCTTTGCACTGACCCGAAAGAAGAGTCCTCCAGTCTCTGTGGTGAACTGAGCCTTCACCTCCTGTAAACTCTGCACAGAAGGGCTCACTGATGCCAGCAGCAGCTCTGCACAGCGGGCTCTGCCACTGACAGCCAAATCCCAGCGTCCTTCCCTTAGAAAGTGCCACCACCTCTCCCTGCCACAAGCCCACTGGAAGCAGTGGCATTCAGCACAGGCCCAGGGGGCATCTATGAAGGGCAGGCTGTCCAAGCGACCGTCACATGGTGAAAGCAGCCTGATCCTGTTTTCAGGAAGGATAAAGGGAGCATCAAAATTTTCAGGAGTTGGACTTTGATGATCCTAGTGAACCCCTCCCAACTCAGAATATTCTGTGATTTGGTGATGTTTGACTACAGTCTCTTAACAGGGAGTGAAAGCAAGCCTTCTTTGTCCTAATCTTGGAGTATATTAACTCCTGAAAATTCAGTGAGGGATGGGTGAAAACTCTTTCATTCTCATTTAGCTAATAGTAATTTGCATTACACTACTCCAGACAAACACAAGTTCAATCATTAGGCATAAAATACAGCTTTCAAAAATGTAACATCATACAGTTTCTGACTGCCAGCAGTCCGTGTGCACAAGTGTACAGCAACAAATCCTTTCCCAATATACCAGCCCCACTGTACTGCTCAGGATGCCCCTTTCCTATCTTTATGGTTTCACACTTACCAAAGAACTGGCTTTGAAATGTACAAATGATGAAGGCTACAGTATACTGAAAAATGGACAACTGAAAGTTTTTTCTGTTTCACCATACCAGAAGAATTCCCAGAGACATATTAGTGCATCCTTCTAATCCATTGTCCCATTGTTCCCGCAGCCAGAGAGAATTTCTTTTTCATTTTGTGCCTTGTGGTGCAGTTTAGTATAATGAGATTGTAACAGGTCTCAAAATCATTAAATTATGAAAGTGTTTCCCTTTTCTAACCCTTGCTCCTAGAGTATAATGGCATCATAACAGCATCTGGAGACTGGAGCTGAGAGCATTTTCTGTCACATCTCTGAGCTGATTTGCAGCGCTCTGAGCTGAAAGGCTTCACAGACACCGTCACCATTAATTTCAGTGGGAAATCTATTGTAAGGTTTTACATGTTGTATCTCTCTTTAAGAATGGATTAGATTTGAGTTTCTAAGTGACTCTTAATTTCTACTCTCTGAAATGGAGCTGCATTGCCTCTTTCTGCCCTTCCTCCTACTTTGACAAATCTCATAATAGTTACTGGGCATTTACTTCTCTTGTCTTTGTAGCACTCTCACTGACCACACAGGTTTTACTACAAACATAATACTTTTAGATAGCATGGGTTTCATATTTTTATTTTCCAAAACTTACACATCAGGAGGAGGTAAAGGATAAAGTAACATTGACATCTTATAGCGACCACACCTCTTGTCTCAAGATGGTGGAAAATAAGCCTATTAAAACACTTTTCAAGCTCAAAAATAATAACTAAATGATGGCAATAATGTTTTAAAATGAAGGAAATTCTTAGTCAGAATTTTTACTGAAAATGAGCTTCATTTTTCTATTGCTGCAACTTGTCTGCCAAAAATCCCATATATGTCTTTCTGCATGTGTACAATGTTTTAGAATAATATAGCATCTTTGAAATGTTTGATGGCTTATGAATGAAAATATCATGAGAAAACCTAAGGGCTCTGTGTTAATTTTAAAGATGAGAAAAAATCATGACTTGTTTAAAACACTAAGAAAACCTATATGCTTTTGTATTTTTGAAGTAATTTTCTATTGGTTTTTGATCTCTGGTTTTGTTTTTTTAAAATATATCATTAAACTACCACAATTTTCTGTTATTTATAGCCCACAGCTATAAAATACAGTTGTTTTTGTCTGATACAATTTAAACACATCAGGCTGGGTAAGTGCTTGTGCTGGAGATGACTTCAACTCCACCAGTATTGGCACTGGCAATTCAGGAGGGAGTACTTTTCACTCCACTTTAGCATGGAACTGATATCTCTGCCTAATTTTATAGCATACTTTTGTGTTAGCACTGCCATGGTTTAGAGGTTGGTGAAAAGACTCCCATATACCAAACCCACGCCTGTAAATGGATCCACATGATGGAACTGCTCTGCAAAAAGCTCCTGGAAGGACTGGGGTCTGAAGACACGATGTGTTAAGTGCTTCAGCATTTTTCAAGATGAAAGGTGCTATAGAGATGCAATGAACTATTTCCCTTGTGTCCCTTGAGGAGCTTGAACTAAAAATATCTTTCAGTCACTGGACACTTCAACATCCCTTAGCACAGAAATTGAAGCCCAAAATGTATCAAACAATTTTATGATATTTCTAGCCACCAGTTTTGGACCACTACCTTCATCTCACCATGAATGGACATTATGACCATACCTAGATAAAAACATGTTAATCTCACCATGAATGGACATTATGACCATACCTAGATAAAAACATGTTAAACAGTTACAGCTATTTTAGTATCCCCTACTGGGAAAGAGTATCACTCTTCAAACTACATAGTTTAAACTGTATAAAATGGCATAAGGAATTACAGTGTGTATAATTCTTTTTGGTTTTGGAAGAGAGTATCAATTACAATGTTATCGTGACAGCTCCATCCTGTAGCCAGGAGAATCGCCACTGAAATCAGTGGAGGGCATAAGGTGCAATTACAGGCAGGCTGTTGCTTAGTGGAAGAAACGAGAGGAGGCTCGGATAAGGCAGCAGGGAGGGATGCTGAGGCTGTGTACGCGGGGCTCCCCGGCCGCACGGCTGCCACCGCAAAACCCCTGCCCCGCACGCAGGGCCGCTCCGGCCCTAACTGAGTCCACGGTGGTACTTCGGGTTAACCCCCGCGTCACCGGCGGGCATCTCCCGCCGCAGGGCCGGGCAGTGTTTCTGCTCCACCTCGGCCGAGCGGGACACCGGGTGCCGCCGGGCCCCGCGGTCCGGCGGCGGCAGAGCCCCGGGCGCGGCAGGGGGACCCCGCGGCTCGTCCTTCTCTCAGCCGCGGCCCGGAGCC
>VZSE01003951.1:733003-821765 GCA_013398275.1 Promerops cafer | reverse complement strand
CACATATATACATATAAATATATATATGTGTGTATATATATATATAAAAATAAACATATATATATAAGACACGTATTTATATACATGTGTACGGCCGAGCTGCCCGTGACCCCGGGGGCGCAGTGGGGCGCCGCGGCGGGGGGAGGGGGCCTTCCGCCCCCCCCNGGTGTCCTTCAGCCCCCTGCCCGCCCCCGCTCCCAGAGCCCACCCGGCGCCTCCCTGCACCAGCGAAGGGCGGTGTTGAGGTGCGAGATGCCTGTGTGGAGTTACGGGAGTTGGCCTGCAGTTACTGATTTTTCTTTCTGCTGTGTTTTAAGGTAGGGGTTACTGGGGTGGTGGCGTCACCCGGGTGGCAGCATGACAGCGGAGCTGCCAGGCTGCAGTGACGGGTCGTAAAAAAGGAAGGAGATGAGGAACTGCAAGTATCCTCACAGGCAGTACTGGAGATTGGCCTGCATAGTACTTGGGATTATTCAAGTAGGTGATATTTCCCTTGGGGGAAATATATCAGCTATTCTAAATATTACAGAGAATTCTTCATGGTAAACTATGATCTCAAAATACCTTACTTTGATGCAAGTTATTGCTTTCTAGGAGCAAAATTGTGAGCATTCATAATCTCATATTTCATATTTGTGGATCTCTTATTCCTCTACATTTTAGTAGTGGTGTCTGCTTTCTACTGATGTCTGAACAGCTGGAGTCAGGTTCATATGAAATTGCTTCATGACAGCAACTGCATCAGGCATAGCTGCCTCTTTCCTTGGAAGCTGTGAAGATGATAAATTTCACATTATTTTCTTTGTGGTGTGGTGCAAGAAAGGGACAGGTTTGCAGAAAACTCTGATATGTGTGGAACTGGAGATTGTGGGAGCAGTTTTTTCAGGGTAGCAGGAGTTGTGTGTGTGGGCTGTGCATTGTGTGGTTGCACTGTATTTTTGGAGCTCTTCAGGAGAGAAAACTATGACTATGTACGGGGGTTGTACACTAATAGCAGATGCCTGTTTTGCCTAAACTTAATAAATATTTCATTGTAAGTGTTTTTAATAAGGAAACATACAGCAATGCATTTCAAAGTTTATACTCTAATCCACTTAGAAGCAAGCTGTCTTCCTACCAAAATTCCTGGGCTTTGCTTTTACAGTGATCATAATAGTAGCCTGCATGTAGGAGCAGGAGGAGCAGCATCACTTTCTGAACAGTTTGAAAAAGCAGAGTAGCTTATTGCTGTGGACTGTCCCTCATGCTGATTTGGTAAATCTGAGCACCTATTATACTCGATGGAAATAAGCCATATGTATTTATACTGTACATAGGTTTTAAAATCTTAGTTAATCCTTAAATATTATGTTCTAGAATGTGTTTCTAGAACAAGTCACTTGCTTAGCTTTGTCTCATTTTAGATAGTGACCTCAAGGGCTGTTGTAAGTTTGTATTATTCTGTGCTTATAAAAGAAAGTGGTTGAATTCAGAAGCCCTTCATTTTACAAGTTAGCCTTTAGTGAGACTATATTAAATGAGATGAGGAATTAAAGATAATCAGGCCTTTGGGTACAGCCTTGAGGTAATCAGGTATTTCACACATGACCCATGAGGAGGAAAATACAAATAGAGGATGCCGGTGAGGGTTTTGATGCTGGAAATTGGTAAATAAAATTGCTTTACAGGGAAGTAGAAAGCTCTTGCAAGTATAATGGGCAGTATGAAAAATGATGTGAAGTTGGGAGTGGGGCAGACATATAGAAGAAACCAAACAAAGCAAGCAAGTGGTAGAGATAGAAAGACAATATGATTTTAGTGTATGGTAAAGTGAAATACAGAATGGCTGGTAAGCGCTCAAAGTGATCATTGTTATATGCTGTAAAGGTTCCTGTTCTGAATAGGATTAATTTTAGTTGTACAAGAAAATACATGATGGAATTTTCTGATGCTTTCAAACAGAATAAATGATGAAGAGACTGCCTGTATGTATTGTTTTGAAAGATCAGGATGCAGAGGCTGTGCTCCTGAAAAAATATCTGTGGGTGACCTGTAGGGTAGCAGCCAAGGTCTTGCCTGGGCCAAGGATGGCTGCAGCTTCTCCCATATCTCAATAATTCTCCTTGTGTGGAGTGGGTGGGAGCCCAAGAGGGGTCTGGGAGGGAGGGAACAGTAATGGACAGGAGGCTGTAATGGGGATGAGGGAGCAGGACTTTGGCTGGTGGAGGAGCTGGTCAGGGAGAAAAAAGTTAATACGAGAGCAGATTTGTTCCAAACTTTCTCCTTTCTTTCTAGAAAGGGCCCTGGGTTCAAGAGAAGAATTTGGGTCTTCACTCATATGCAGATTTCGTTTGCATGATTATTTAGTTATGTGTTTGTGTAAAAAATAAGGTAAATAGAGAAGGAAGGGAGAAAAGAAAGAGGTGACGAAAATATGTTAGTTTTGAGCTGCATGTCTAAAATCTAGGGCAAATATTTAGCACAGCTAGTTCAAAGACACCTACTTTCTTCAAACTCCTTTTTACAAAATAGTAAAGGTACAGTTGGCATTTGAGAAACATTGTGTTAATGAACACAACTGTCAATCTGAGATAACATCAAAGCAAGAAATACAAACTTTCAATGTGATTTTAAGCAAGTTATTTCATTCTTGATGCCTTAGTTTCCTTAGCTGTAAACTGAGCAGAAAGTACATGCCTGCTTTGGAGGATATGTTTATAATATTTATTGATTTGTTTGGTATCTCCCTCTTCAGTTTCAAAGGACAGTATTCAGATGCACAAAATGTTTTGTTAGTTGCTCTGCCTATTGTTTGTTTGTTTATTTTTAAGAAAGACACTAAAATAACTCCTCTTAAAGCCCAAGGATGATTCTCAACTTACGTGTCACTTTCCAGGTAATGAAGGACTCTGTTGGTTTATTTTGCATGTTGTAAAGTAAAGCTTAGATAATATTAACTGTGCCTGGTTATAGATACCTTTCTTGGTATAGAAGTTATTTTTAGGTAGAAAGCTAGAATGCTTGTCTACAGTCAATCAGGTTGTTAGTCATGGGTTATTTAAGCTGAAGGTAAAAGTGGAAGGATACTGAAAAGGCAAGACAGTGCTGAGGTTTTTAGCATTTGCTTAAAAACTGATGGAGAGAACCATGCTGGACAGGAAACACAACCAAACAAGACACATACTGGAATTAGAGACAGTGCTCTTCTGGCCTCCAGATGATTTACTAAGCTGCAGCTGTGATCAGTATTGATTATAGACAGGTTGGGAACACACACAGAGTGTGGGCAGAGTTTTGTGGGTCCTCTGACCACAAATCCCTATTATCTATTCTCTATCTGTTCACACAGCCTTCACCACAGTAATTGCTGTGGGCAGGATTATTAGGTATATGACATGTAAAGGGTGAAATCTGGGATTCCTGCAAAATGCCTCTGTAGACTTAAAGACGGAAGTGAAAATTTATCTATGATTTCTTTGGAACTTGTAGCATCTTTTAAATGTCCTTCATGTGGCTACTGGGAAAATCATAGCTCTCAAATGGCCATTCCTGCAACCACAAATGCCTTGTTTGACAGAAGCTTCAACTTTAGAGTATCTGGATAAAGCAGTAAAAAAAGTGTGCAACATTATTTCTTAATGAAATAGATATATTTGGCAAGGGATTCTATAATCATAATTACAGATCTGCTTAACAGATTACCTGAAGTGTAATTGTTAGTAAAAAATTTAGAGTTGGAGAAAAATTAAAGTTGATACAAACTATGCTATAATTTATTTTTTTAAAAAGAGCAGAATAATCACAGAATATGCTGAGTTGAAAGGAACTCACAAGGATCACTGATCATCCAACTCTTAGCCCTGCACAGGACCATCCCCAAGAGTCACTCCATGTGCCAAGAACATTGTCCAGATGCTTCTTGAACTCTCTCAGGGTGGGTGCTGAGAGCACTTCCTGGGGAGCCTGTTCCAGTGCCCAACCACCCTCTGGGTGAAGAACCTTTCCCTGATATCCAGCCTAAACTCCCCTTGATACAACTTCTGGCTATGCCCTCTAGTTCTGACACTGGTCACTGCAGTGGCTGTCCATCCTCTTCCCCTCCTGAGGAAATTGTAGACTGTGATGAGGTCTCCTCTTAGTCTTCTGTTCTCCAGGCTGAACAGACCAATAATAAAAAATACTCTTAAAAAGTAATGGTTCCTTTTGTCTCCCTCCCCCCAAAATCACTAAATCATATTAAGATTTTTGACAGGTAATAGCTTTGATAACTGTCAGTCACTCTTAAGTCACGAAAAGTAAATTGTGTGACTCAGTTTTTGTCAGTCTATTTACAGTTTGAATCTTCTGCAATTCTCCTCCATTCCTGAGAACAAATTGAGTATGTGTACCTCTTCTCTCCGACTCCTGTATCTGCAAGTGGAGCAATGCCTGTCAATGAGGAAGTCAGCACCACAAACACGAAATCTCTATGGACATTATTAGTCTGGTGGTCTCTTCTTTGCCATTTGGCTCTTGCAGTTCCTCTCCTTAATCTTCCTAAATGCAGCCAGCTACCCTCTTCCTACGGCTGGACCAAAGTCGCACAATATGGAATGGGTTAGGGAAGGAACAATGGTAAGTTGAGCCTTGCAGCTTTCAGGGCACCAGTTCAAATCTGTCAAGGGCTGGAAGAGACTGTAATTTGTTTTACTGTGATCACTTCCTAGCAGTAATGCAAAACAAAATCGGATTTAATTCAGTTTTCACTGGGCAGATTCATGCACTGTGTGTAGGAAAAGGTGTTGCAAGCATGTTCAAAAAGATGTTGCAAACATATTAATAGCATTACTCATGTTGTTTTTCTCAGAAGTCCATAACAACACAGAGAGACAGATCAGGCTTTCTCATGTTTCCTCTCTAGACTTCTCTCCAGAACAGCAGCATGTTTTGAACTTAGGAATGGAGGTGATACCCCACTTGAAGCTTCTACCAGTTTTATAGGACAGAAGATTTTATTACCTTAGACAGCATTGCTTAGACAGCATTTTCTTAATTTTTCTTCCAGTGAGATTTGTTCTGGCTCATGCAGTCAAACTCTTAAATGAAATGCTGAATTGGACTCTACATTAAGTGCCAGTTTTATGCATTTTGGAGCTATACAGAGTATAAGTTGATTCTAGAATATTTTTTTCACTACTGGAGTAAAGGGGAGGGAGAGATAGCATGCAGAAACACCTTTTTTTTTTTTTTTGTTGTTATGTGCAGTAATTGAATGCAGAATAAATCAGTATGCTATGAATTAAAAATAACTTGCTGCAATGGACACTTGCACAATATATATTGTTAGCCTATTAGAGCTCAAACTATTATTACTAATAAGACACTATATAAGTAAACTGAATTTGTTGCCCTTTAATTAGCTATTTATTTCCAAAACATGAATTATTAACACTTGTGTTAGTCATGAATGGTGTTAATTATAGTTACTGGAATTAATTTTTTTTCCTTTTTTTCTTTTTTTAACTAAGCTTCTAAAAAACAAATGAAAATGTAGACCAGTCATGAGAGAATCCTCTAGTGACAGTCAAACCTCAACAGAGAATCTGTGTCAGTGTTAGCAATATGGGGAGAAACTACAAGTATCAAGTATTTTATCATGAATAAAACAACATACAGAATTGTAAATTAAAGCATTGGGCTCTCAGCAGAAAAACATGCTTTATCTGATCTTCAAGGAGGTTTTAAAAAATTTAATAGTACTTTACGGAGCCGATAAAATATATGTTTTAAGTTCTAATTAAAAATAACAAATCTGAAATTCTTTTATTGAACCTTAAACCCTATGCAAATAATTCAAATAAGATTAAAATTATATTAAAAGTGCATTATTAAAAAGTGAATATATGTGAGGAGACAGTGAGGGAGTGCACCAGTCAACGACATACATTTTAATAGGTTTTGTTCTGACTTCCCTCTTCTTTCTCCCTTCCTTAGAAATTTAAGACGAAGATTTTAAAGTTGTTGTGCAGTTCTTTTGTCAAGAGAAGTTTTGTGAAGCTGTAATAAAGAACCTGTCTTTTGATCTCTAAAATCTTGGGGATGATGAGAGGGAATAAGTAGGAAGGTTGTATGAAACGGTGTAATGACTACATTTTTTGTTGGGTGCTTGCTCTTTGCAAATGACACTAATTGGGAAACCATAAGGAATTTTAAAATATTAAAAATATGAAAGCTTAGAGGGAGTGCAAAACGAGCTGTGGATGATGCTCTTCTTCCATGAAACACAATTTAAAATGTTCGTCCATTACATAATTAAAATGTGGAAGTAGCTCCCTGAGGTTTTTTAGGGAGATTGGGTGGGGATAATGATATGTTAACATGATTTCACTAAATTAATTCTTTGGAAAGTAATTAAGTGAGATTGTCCACACTCCATTACTTCCAAAGGGTAAAATCTGACATGGTCCGTCATATTCTCATCTTTGAAATGACTGATTATTGAATAAATATAATATATTCATTTGAAAACTAGCATTGGAGATCTCTAGCACTGCTTTTAGGTATTGTGGAATGTAGAACCTAATCGCCTTTTTGGATTAAAATCTGAAATAAACACTTCATTGTGATAAAAGCAGTTTGCATTTCTTAACAGCATAGACCCTGTATTTGACTGGAAACTTACGTCAAGATTCCTGCAAACAGGAATGAAGAAATGTTTTCTGGTTTTAAGTATAACTCCTATAATCTGTTGCAGGCCAATGCATGAAGCACTGCTACTGGCTTTTAGTCATCTGAGAATTGAGTGCGAACAGGAGCCTAAGCTAAGGTTTGAAATGTGAGGTTCTTAAGATGCAGAATAGATGAACAAATTTCAATATTTAAATAGAGAAACAATCTTTGTTTCAAGCTAGTAAAGGCAAATATTTTCAACATAAAACTTTGTAATGAACCTTGTGTTATATGAAAATTAGATTTTTTTTTTCCTTACAAGTGTGTTGAAAAACACAGCAGACTGAAACAGCCTTTGACGTTTCCCAGTGCAGCTCCTGTACACTCAAGTGGGGCTGACTGGGCACTGGTGTCTAGGATTTCCTTGAGGCTGTTAAAGGTTTCTGTACCCTGCAGTCAGCAGCATTAGGAGCAGCTCTTACTTTATTTTTTCCCTTTGGTGAAAAAAAAAAAATCATTCTGAAACCTGAGAAAGATCCTGACAGACAGTTTCATATTTATTTCATGTTTGCTAAAACGAATTACCATTTTGTTGCTTCCTTTTCCCCTTCCCTATGTGGCATTTCACAAGCTGTTTTACCCAGACCTGTTGCTGCTTAGAAAGCATCCTTCCATCTCCCACGTGGAGACGTTGCTCTCAAGAGCTTGCAGGTCGTGGCAGGGGGTCCTGTGGTGCCCCTGCAGCAGGTGCGTCAGGCTGCGTGCGTTACCCGCGCTGCCCCACTGCCCAGTGCCCCGTGAGCGGCGCGGTGCCCGACGGGGGCTTCTTGGGGGTGACCCAGGTCTGTGGCTGCTTGGGTGGTCCAGCAAGGCTGGCTGGGCCACAGGGGGCAACGAGGTCTTTATCTAAAGTGATAAAAACCTTACAGGCATTAGCATATTCTGAGGCTCAGGCCAGTCTTTATTCAAACCAGTGTCTGCATTCCTGCCTTTTTGCTTTACATCTTCCAAATACAGGCCAAAATTATAGGGCAGTGACAGACAGGACTGTGCTTAAATGATGCTCTGAAAAATCAGGCCACTGTTTTTAGGTTACTAACTGTGAACCTAAGCATTGAATTTTGAATTAAATTTTAAAATTGAATTTAAGGAGCTTCTGTCCATGTATTATATGAGGCAGTGTTAAAAAGCACATGTACAATACCTCAGTGTGACACAGTAAATAATTACTAATGTGATTTGGGATAAGAAGCAAAATCCAGACAATGTTCAGGTGACAGAAATTTAATTGTGGACTTCAGGACTGTAGTTTGAAACTCTGGAAATTATCATGGCAAAGTCCAGTTGAATCTAAAAAAATAGGATTCTTAGAAATTTTGGCTCTCATAGTAAAATATATATCTATTGTAATTTAGTGAACTCTGTATAATGCCATGCAGGGAAGGAGGTGTGAGGGTAGGTTCTTTCTTTTTCTCCCTTTTATGCTAGATAGTGTGAGAAGTCCTTGTGGTAGGTGTATTTCAGTTTGGAAATAAGTGATTTCCTCTGTGTTCAGAAGTTTTAATGAACTAATGAGGGGTCCTTTGGCACCAAATATTTTATACATACAATTTTTAAGTTAAGCATTTATATGTTTTGCAAGGCTTGAGGCCTTTCTCTACTGAGATGTGAGAAAAGATCAGTTTTTAAAATTTGGGGGTTTGGTGTGTGGTCCAGCAGATGTGTAGGCTGGGGTCAGCTACTGGTGGCATACAGGTAAGCCTTTTCTTGACTGGTGTACTCCAGGATCTTGCAGCTGAAGGGCTGAATACTCAAAAGAGGTATATATAAGATGCACTAGCTCTGTGATGCTGCACTTCAGTGCTATGTCCACATTAGCAGGAACTGTGGGACAAGAGGAAGAAATCTGTAAACAAAATAGTTTGTGGTGAGGGCTGGGGTGTCCAGTGTCTCTCCATTTACTGTGGGCTAGCTCTAACTTAATGCTGTGTGTACCAAACACACTTCAGCACTGGAGCACTCCTGCTGTGCTGCTGGAGTGCTCTCCCAAGAGTTGGCCTCTCTATGAATCAGAGGGGTGATGGGTGATGAACACTGCATGAGCATCTTTGGGTCCAAACTGAAATATGTATAGGGAGCTGTGGCAGCAAGAGCTGGGGCAGTTGTGTTGTTGCAGTCTTTGAGAGATGTTTTCTCCCACTCTCTAGTCTTTAACCATTGTTCATTCTGATTTGGGAAGTAACATGGTCAGTACAGCAACAGTGAAGTTGCTTCCTTGATGTTCTGTTCTGGTTTTCTTGAGACGAGATTCTTAATATCGTGAACAAGGGACCACAGGACCTGTGTTGGGCTTGAGCACTTCTTTAGGTCTGAAGATTTTTTTAACAGTTTCTTTATTAGAAAGATCATTATGAGTGTTGATCATGTTCAGAACAAAAAATTTAAAACTCTGGACTTCTTTCTTTTAAGCAAGTTTTAATGCATCAGACAGAACTAAAATCAAGGCTTTACATTTACAACAGTTCTGCTTTACTGAAAGATCTAAGCATGGTCTTTTTAAGGCAGAGAGAGGGGAAGGAATATGGGTGTAGCAGTCTACCTGTCCTTTTTGTTATTTAATAGGTGTTTCCATCTCTGTTTGTAAAGCTGAATAAACAGGATACAAATAGTAAGGGCTTTGGTTATGGGGTTCCCTCCCCTGATTGTTATTGATTATTGTATTGTGTTTTGCTTAGATTGTTTTTGCTGCATTGGATAGCCTGTTGTTTGAAAGACTTAGGATAAGCATGTTATCTGTGCAAGCCTGAAAAAAAAATGGTTTTGACTATCACACCAGTAGTATTTCAGAATAAATTTATAGCTGAATTACATCGTTAGTTATTTGAATGGTATTTCAGCCTTCTTTTTATGATCTAGAGGCTTTGTTTTGGTTTTAGGAAAGAGTTAAATAACTGAGTTGTGGGATTAAATGTTCATCTATGGAATTGAAAAATGGTTGCTGTTGTGTTAAGTGAATGCTTTATAACCAAAATTTGTGGAAGTTGGAAAACACATTTGTTGGTATGGTCTCCCAAGAGCAATATATTTGTATCTACTCACTCATTTTTTATGGAGCACAGGGTTTTAGGCATTAAGGTGAAACTTTGCAGTGGTGAACAGAGTAGTGTGGTTTATTCCAGCATTGCCTCACATGTAAATTATTTGAGAGATTCTGTTCTGTAGCTGTCAGTCGTTGGTAAGATACTCTTGCTGGGATTGTAGCTTCTTCTGTGAAGACATACCCCTCGGTAATTGATCTTATTTCTAAATTTTGTTTCAATTGGGGGAGCCTATAGCAGGCCAACCTACCACTTCCCACCCTCCCACAGGGCCAAAATGAATCAAAAGAACTCTTTCTCCTTTCATCTGCCCTTTTAAAATAAAATGTACCTTGTTTCTGATGCATACTGATGTAATACAATCATTTTTCTAACTTTGAAGATGAGTAACACTATGTGATAATGTTTCAACTGTTTCAATGAAATGAAAGGATACAAAGTAACATAGATAGGGAGACAAAGGGATGTTAAAGATGACAGGCTCACTCCTTTAGATGTTATGTGATAAGAGGGTGTATAGTGTTCCTTAGGAGTAAAGGTTAATAAACCAGAGAGCTGTGGGAGCTGGAAGATAGTACTGTAAAATTCAGAAGATGGAGGTTAAGTGGATTCTGGTCTTGAGGGCAAACCTGATATCCCTGCCCCACTGCCCATTTCTGTTTTCACCTGGGGCTGCTAAACCACGCCACACTGTGCAGCTGCTCGGGACGAAGGCCTCGTTTGCCTTCCCTCACTTGCTGTCTGTGGTTTTACCTACTTGATGGACTAAATTGTCAGGAGTTAGTTTAACATGCTAACCTAACAGAAAAAAAAAAAATAAAAACAGGCAGTATCTGTGTGTGGTAGTTTGGTTTTGCTTTTGCTGGGTTAGTTTTCTGCCAAGTTGGAGAATTAAAACAGTTTCCAGAGGCAGCAAAAGATAAATTGTAGGAGAAGTGGGTGCTGCAGGCAGACTGGGCGCTTCTAGAATGGCCATTGTGTCTTGTGGAACTGGACCCTTGCTTTTGTCATTGCAGCTGCTTGTGGCACCATGTGTTGCACAGCATCAGTAAATTAATCCAAGTTAGAAGTGTTGCCCATCTGTTATGTATTGTAGCAGGTAGAAGTGATCCCCTTTTTTCTGTCTTGTGCCAGGCATTGTGGTGGTAGACAAACTTTTAAAACAATGCATAAGGCAGTAGAAGGGAGAGACATGCAGCTGCTGAAGACTAATAAAGAGGGAAACTACTTTTTGACTGCTACAAATATGATTGAAAATTGAATTAAGGTTCATAGAGGTGGAAAATTACTTATGCATCATAAATTTAATTTCCAGTCCACCTACCCATTCTAAGCAGAGTGAACTAACAAATTTTTTACCATTGAGATTCCTGTCTTTCTTTGGTGAATGTTTAGTTTTTGTGGTTGCTTTTCATGTGTGTCTGTGTGTGTTTTGTTGGTTTTTTACCTCCCTGGAAACTATGAATCTCAGTCTTTTTTGTAATCCTTTTTATGTGCATTTAAGAATATGACATCACATTCAATTAGAAAAAAAAAAATCATAGTTAGCCCCAGGCGCACAGGTGTACTCAATATTTTTTTTAACTGAAATTTTAATTAGTAATTGAATATCACCTACCTTTTTTCTTGCACTTTGGAAATTTGTAACTTTGTATTTTTTAGAATTTTCCTTTACAGTTTTGAGATAGAAGTAAAATTTCTATCAAAAGAACAATAATCTCTTCTTACATTACTTTACTTGGGAACATACTTGTTTCAGGGGCATGTTCATCAGATTATTCCATAACTTTTCAGTAAAAGACATACCCTAAAACCAGTTAATCAGTAACAAACGTCATCAGTGTGATGCTGCTGCTCTTTTCTCAGAACCACATTCTGGCTTTTGATTACAGGAGACTCATTGCAAAGAGAAGAGGAAGATGCACAAGATCTCTGTGCATTGAGGAATTTAAACACAAATGCTCTTGCAGGAGCTAGTAATCATCTTCAGTGGTCCCATATAGGAAGGCCTGGATTAAAAACTTTGCACTTGAGAGAGAGCAGTTGTGTCCTGTTTGTTTACTCTTTGTTGTTTCCAAGAAGATTAAATAAGCCTAAAGCAGCTCCAGTGATTCCTGTAAGGCTCTGTAGGATTTTGTGAAGCCCAGAAACCATTTGGTTGATGCTGGGTTATTAACCTTGGTAGTTGTGACTCAGAAGGTTATGAGAGATTTGTGTGCATATTGTTTCAGGAGGGGCTAACTTCAGGGCTTTTCCTCCTTTCTAGTTTTTATATTTGAGTTTTTAATTTAAAAAAATGTTTAGCCTCAGGGAGCCCTCTAAATCTAAGCCTTTTACTGCCTCCTGAATTTGGCAGTTGCTTCCCTTGGTTTAAATCTCTAGGCATGTGTGATGTGAAGCTTTGAAGTAGCTGTTGCCTGGCTGAAGCCTCTCTGGAGGCAAGGAGAAGGATAATAAAGTTTTGACATTTTCTTTCTTTCCATCATGCAGATATTTTAACAGAAGTGAAACAGCTGATTTTTAGTAAAGACCCTAAAATTACAGAATTGCTAAGACTGTCTCTTTTGTGGTTCAGTTTTAATTTAGAACAATTGCTAAAATAGCAGTGTGGAAAGCCACATGCATTTTGTCAGTGTTTTAATATCTGTCATTAGGAACTGGTTAATCTATTTAAGTGGAACAATAGATCAAGAGGGAGATGTTGTAGCCCAGTTTTCTTAGATGTTGCCCAGTGGACCACTGACAAATACCAGAAAAGGCAAAGACAGATATTTGGGTGGGGGCAAAAACCCCAGCAGAAGTTTTTCATTCTTTGTAATTCTGGGTCTACATAGTCATGCCAGTCCCATGCTCAGTGAGGGAACAATTGCCAAGTCCAAGGCAGTCTGTATCCCAAACAGCAGGCACCTTGCCTTCACCTCCCGAGCAAGGCTCCGTCTCAGCACTGCTTGTGTACTTCCCCCAGGAACAAACTAGATACAGGCAACCTTCTCCTGGCTATTCCTAACTATTTCCAGTCTGGCTCCCTTAAAATAAGTGTCTTTTTGTATGGAATCAGAAGTAGGACAACATATCAGGGAGGAAAAAGCTATTTCACACATCTTGATCATGACATGGTGAAAGTCTTTCTGTTTGGGTGTTTGCAGCTGTTTCTGGCATAGAGCATTTCTGACACTACACTGGTTTGTATTAGCTAGGTTTACTAGATTTAGGAGTAGCTAAAATACACAAAGTGCTTTTAAAACAATTGGTGTCATGTAGCTGTTGCTCAGTTTACCAAGCTGTCTGTGTTCTTCTGGGCTGCAAAGACTGTGCACTGTAGAAGCTTTATCTTTACGGTAAATGTAGCAGTAAGATTTTTTTGTAGAAACTTAATTCATCCTAAGAAGTGTAAATTATCTGGTTTTACATGCAGTTTATTGGAGTGCCTTCTGTTCTGCTGCATAGATAGGTAGACATATAAAAAGTTAGTCACTTTGTGCTGCAAACAGCAATTCTGTTACTCTGCTGACAAGTCAACAGCTTGCACAGTTGTGCAATTTTTCCTCTTTTTTCCAGTTACGACTGGGAAAAATTGACACACTGTTGCTCTTATGAGTCGGTGTTACCTGTCCTTTAGCAAGCTGTGGTTGAGCACTGCATACTAAATGTCAGTTATCATATTGTGCAATCTGTATGAGCAGAATTCCCACTTCACAGCTGTGGAACTAGAAATGGGAAGCAGTCAAATAAACTCAAGTCCCTCAAGGCTCCTCCCAAGGTGACTGATGCAGAGTGCAGTGAGGTCCAGGGAATTCTTCTGACCTCTTGGAGGCAAACCTTGGGAAACAAATGAGTGTTGTTAAAGTGATGACAAAAGTAGCAGCTTAAAAAAATACTTTTGACACTTTTGACAGGCTTGCACATGATAATTAGATAGTAAAAAGAAGGTGTGGGTTGGCAAGGCATTAGGTATGAATGATATGCAGGTTTGTATCCATTTTTCTTTAAGCAATGTTGCACTGAAGATGAAGCCCTCTGAGCAATTGTGTAAAGCAGAGGTTTTAAAGTGAAAATGGATTGCTTTTATTTGAAATAATTCAAGGGGAGCTGGGGAAAGCCACTGGCACTCTCATTTATTTTTCTGAATAACTTCTTTGTCTCATTAAGAAGTTCTTAATACAGTATATTATGGGTATAATCTTAGAACTGTGTGCATTGGCTTACCCACTGTCTTATTTATTCACTTTCAAATTAACTTTCAGGAATAATAAGCTTTTTCGTGCACTGTATGTTCTGAATATTACCTTTACTGCCTTTACCACCTGTCAAGGATGCAGGAAAACAGCTAAAGGAGAGGATGGTTTTGTAATTTGCATTGAGAAGGAGAAGGAAGAATGGGAAGAGGGAGTGAAGATGAAGCAGGGCCTTGACCTACCTATAGTGTATGAATTTTATGATTAGTCCATGGGAAAATGAATTATGGGGAGATACGCATAAGGCAGAAGACAATACATGGCATTTAGTATTCCTGTGGGATGTGGGGATCTTCAGCTTAATTTGGCAGGGTATCATCAGCAGGCCAAATGTAGTGGTGGCAGCAGAATTGGGTTCAGGTAGTGGCAACTGCCCCTCTCATGTTGCCATGTTTCTGGCAGCATGTCCAGCCAGATTGCTTGTCCAGCTTGATTTTGTCCATGTTCTGCATGCTGTGCCATCTGGGAGCCTGATTCCATAGTTTTCACCTGCATACTGAATCCCAGATCTTTCCCACAACAAATAGAGACCCATTCCTACCTGCTGAAGCCCCCTGAGCTTCCAGCCTGGCAGTGCTGCCAGCTCTCTCTAGTACCTGGTGGTGGTAGTCACTCGCCCTGTGCCCTGGGACCACAACTCCTGAGTGCAGCTCAGATGTGAAGGCATCCCTGTGTGTACTGACTTGAGATATGGGGCAATATCTTCCATGAAGGTGGGAGCAGCAGCAGCTGCCTGTATTGCAGGGACTTGTCTGTGGGCAGTCAAGAGGCAGTTGTGAGGGCCTGGTCTGTGCTGGCACTTTTTAGATACTATTTTCTTTGCAAATTTTTAGTACCATTTTAATTTCCTGAGAGAAGGTCAGGCTGAGTTCTGGAGGACTCAGCACTGTTGGGGGGACCCTTTTCCCACCCCAACGCTGCCCTGTCCTGTTTGCCAGGCTCCAAGTCCTTCAGAAATCAGATGGGAGCTGCCAAAATAGCAGATGTTTCTGCTGAGTGTGCTGTAATCTCTCACAGCACTGATGCTGATCAGGCTTTGTGTGCAGGTCTCAGCAGCTAACGGAATGTCCTCCAGCCTTTGCCGTGCCTGACAAAGGTAGTCTTTAGCCCCACAGAACAGCCCTGACTGAGGGCTGCAGGGGTAGGGCTGGGTAGATTTTACTGATGATGGAGGTAGGGGACACCTTCCATTAGATCAGGTTTCTCAAAGTCCCATCCAACCTGACCTTGAATATTTCTAATAACGGGGCATCTGGAGCTTCTCTGGGTACTCTGTTCTGGTGCCTCACCAGCCACTGAGCAGGCTGAAGAGAAGAAGACTCCAGAACCTGCACCATGAGAGGGTAGCCTCTTGCAGAGTTTGTGAGGAAATGCTTTGAAAATTCTTGGGACTTGCCTTTTTTCTGCTGTAAGCAGTTGTCCATGAAACAAAATGGGGCTTTTTTAATCATCTGGTACAGATCCGTGGATGCTAATGCACTCTCCTTGCCGTTGGTTGTTTTGTGGATGAAGTGGCAAACAGATAGAAAGTTCTAGCACCTCTGGAAAAATTAGGAAAATGATTAAGTTTTCCTTTTTAAGCTCTGGGAAGTAAGAAAATATATCAACTAAGGCTGAATAATGAAGCTTAAAACAAAACTGTTTTATTCATGTGTTATAAGATTTTTTAATTACTTAATCATTCCCTATAATTTTTGTAGGAATTAGGCCTCATTCATGTCAGAAGACAGACTTCCTTGGAGTCAGATAAATCCAATAAACGTATTTAATGTAGTTTTGAAATGCAGTAAATATGAAACCAGTAAATTTGATGTCCAGTTCAAAAGCCTCTTTTTCATGCAAGGGGAGCTAGTAGGGTATTGAACTACTTTGCAATACAGTAGGAAAAAATATTTTTTAATGATTAGGGAAGCAGGAACTATCTCAGTGAATGACTCCTCAAAATGTAGTTTTCAGTTAACTGTGTGGGTTTGGGTTTATTCTTGTGTAGATTTTTTGAGGAGCAAGTTGTTTGTTTCTTTGCTTTGGGTTTTGTTTTGTTGGGTTTTTTTTACTTGACAATGGGCCTACAAAGCTGTCTTGTTTCCATCTAAAAGGAAGAAAAGGAGAGGTGTGGATAGATTTGCTTGACTGTGTGACCCCTTTGTCTTAGTGGCACTCACCACTACAGCAGTTGCTTGTTGGCTTAAGTGTAACAGGATTCCTGATCAACTGGATCATTTTTCCTTTCTTTTCAACTTTTGGCTTTGTGAGTACTGAATGCTTGCTTTTGGTGAAGAATCAACATTTGGAAACTGTTACAAATAAGACCATTGAGGGTGAGGAGTTGGGTCACTGTCTCAGGGAGGCTGTAGCTCTGGGGGTTGGACTTCTCTGCCACGGAAAGAGCCTGACTTCTGGGGGTTTTCCTAAGTGGTCATGTTAAATATTTGAAATATGACCATCTGATCTGTGTATCTTACCATGAGCTTATGTATTAAGTTTGTGGCTTTTATGTAACTAAGTATTTTTGTGAAGAAGCTGTACTGTACTAGTCTTTAGTCTTGACTATCTTCTGCTAAAATGAAGGATATTTTGAAAAAGGCATCTCCTGCTTGCCATGGCTGACTTAAAAATATTGATGTGCTGTGAGCACATATTGTTTCCTGAGCTCTCTTCAGTGGAGCTGGGAGAAATGTTTTCCTACCAGTTTCAACTTTTTTCTGTCTCTTACAAATCTAGTGATTTTCAAGTTCAATGTGGTGCTCAGTTTACTGCCCATGGAAATCACTACTCTGTGCTGTGTTGAGGAAGTTTACTGTACCTGAATGTTGTTTTGGGCAAATCTTATCACTGCAATAACCTTTATGTACTTGTAGACCACTAATCTATGTGCAGGATCACTTTAAAAAATGTTCCTTCTTGAATTGTAAGTAAGGATTGAGTGGTTAAACAGTGCCTTTAAAATACTAAATTTATTTAGTTCAAGTGGCTGTACTTGACGTAACTTGTGTCTGTACTCTTGCATACAGAAGTCTGACTTAGGTGAGTTCCACCCACGTCCAGAGCTAAGAAAGCATAAGAGAACTCTTGCCCTAGAGCTGAATGGCCATATTAGCCTTAAAGGTTTGTCTTTGCTGATAGGCTCCACCTTATCATGAAGGTTGAAGCTCAGATTCCCAGTAATCACAGGGCTACAAGAGCCTTATCAGCCAGGCTTTCTACAGGGTTTGTTCACACTAGTCCTTCAGCACAGTGCTATTAGGAGATGGCTTTTGGAAAAGGATTTGCTCTGCACAGCCGTCATCCATCTAATCTCTCGAGTGAAAACTCGTACGGGAGAAGTACTGACTGCCGCCAGAGGGAAATCAGTCCCACAAAGTCCTTGAAGGAGAGGAATGGTCATGAGCCAGGCTCTGCTTGGACCTTGGCCTGGGGCTTGTTCCCAGCCAAGGCCGCACCAGACATCTGCTGACTCTGTCGCTTTTACTGAGGGCTCTCCACAGCCCCGGGGAGAGACAATATTGCATTCTTTGATCAAAGCGTATTTGTAAACTTTTGTCGCCCAACATGAAAGATATAAAATTGTTTATCTCTGTGTCCTCCTCAGTCTCCTCCTCCCATGAAAACCTGAGTTTCTTTAAAAATAGGCAACGTGCATGTTGCAGCATTGCCAAGTACTGTGGAGGGTGGGGCAAGCCTTGGAATACAGCTCGCTCGTTCTCACAGGGTGGCAGGACCACTCTTGCACAGTGTGCTGGGAATGGCATTGCAGCTGGGTGAAATTTGTGACAATGCCGTGCACCCCATGGTGGCGAAATAAGAATATGATCTCATGCTAGGGAACCCAATTAAAAATAAAAAAAATGCAAATTGTCTTCAATTAGAGGAGTCTCATTTTTAACCAAATAATTTTTCAGATTATGTGTGTTTCTCTGTTTCCTGAAATAAACCCTGAATTCATTTTTTTTTAAGGATAGCAAATAAAGGGATTTTTTTCTTCCTTCTCCTCAATAGCCTTTAAGCCATCATCTTCCTGGTTAATACCGGGACATCAGACACTGTATCAAAAGTGGTATCTCTGGCTGTGTTTGAGTCCTTGGCAAGGGCAGTTTGTTCTTTCTGCATTTATGTCAGCAAAGATTTTTTTGCTGGAGAGTAGGAATATGTAATGGGAAGAGTTTACAGTAAGAAAGTATATTACTAATAATTATATTAGTAATTATTATTTATAATTAAATATAATTATTAATATATTAATATTAAGCATAGTTATTAGTAATTTGTCAGAATTAAATGAAGGGAAGACTTAAGCCTAACTGAAGATGAAGATGGACAGTGTGGGTAAAATTTCAGTCTGTTATGGGCATTCTGGATGCTTTTTTACCTTTGCCATCCAAGCAAGGCTATCACTAGTTAATTCAAGTACTTCTCATGTGCTCTAAATTAACTGACCATTCTAGAAAAAAAAAATCTGTATTCCTGTGAGAGACAGTACTGAACAAGACAGATTTTAAAAGAAGACTTTTAATAGTTTTCTAAATCTGAAATAATTTTTCCTTTAAATATTTAGATTGTGATTTGTCTTTGTGACAACGTGTAATGAAGCCTAACACTGCATTAATTTCAGAAACTAAAATATTCACGAGGTAGAGAGTTCTAAAGAAAAGTCAGACCACTGCTGAAAGTAAAGCGATTAGTTTGAGAGCAAGTACCCAGAATTTGTGAAAGTGATAAATCTGCTTTAGACATCGATGGCCCCTTCTGCAGGTGCAGGAGGAATGTTTTATTCTCTTTGTATTGTGTCCCTTAGTTTGAATCTACAGGAAACAATTAATAAAGCTGATTAGCCTTTAAGAAATGTAAATGTAGAATGTTTGGGAGTGGTATTTATTTTACAAATAAATGCTATTGATTAGAGGCTGAGATTTTCCAATTCTTATTTCTCAGAGGATACACTTAGGAAATAAGACAAAACATAAACTCTTTCAAATTGATAACTATGGATTGCTTGCTATTGATGTAGTCTCAGTTTAGTAAATTTGTAATTTCTTAAACAGAAAAGTGTTTAATTTCTTATGTATTTCTGAAGTTTAATAGTGTTTCAAATTTGTTTTTAAAAAGCCATATATATATATATATATAAGATTGTAATTTTCATTAAACCGTAGATTATAAAAAATATAGGTAGAAAGCTAGTGGTCCAATTAAATTTGAGGATCAGTTGCCATTTTAATATTGAATATGGAAATTAGGAAAATGACAAAATGTATGCTAGCCTAAGCAGTTTCTTAAGTGTTTAAATGGTCCTGTCTGTAATGTAACGTGCAGGCTGATATATCTTAGGGCTTCTTGAGACTGTGAATCAACTTTTCTGTTGTAAAATAACTTAAATACACAACAAACAAGAAAAAAATAAATTTGGCTTGTAATGCATTACCATGGGCTAACATTGGTAGCTTTTGAAAGGTGTTTTAAATCAGTTTTCTTGCCTTTTAAACCTCTCCTGACTGCAAGTAAGTCTTTCTGCTTTTATGCATATGGCATAGTTGAAGAATCAAATGAGACATCCAGTTTTTTACGGCAGTGAAACGATATTGAACTAAGCACTGGAGAGTTTCTAGGAGAATGTTTTTTGTGAACTGATGTGTGGTGTTTATTTGCATGTTAAAGTGTATTAAAGTATATTTAAGAGAAGCATATCTCTTCTGAATTGGTTCTTTTTGTCTAGTAGTGCTAAACAAAAGCTGAAGGTTTTTTACCTTCCATCATATGATGAATTTGCATTCATTCCTTCCTAGCTCTTGTTGGATGACTTGGACACTGAGCCATAGCTGTGACATGGAGGTGGAGAGTCATCAGAGATGTTCTCCCATGTTCCACAGTCTATTTTTCTTCTCTTGTGTTAAGGGTGTGATACAGGTACACTCTCAGCACATCACTGAGAATATAAGATGGTAAAACACAGCCCAGCTATTCTGCCCTGGTACCTCAATTACCCTACTGGTTCCTTTATTAGCAAGTTCTTGTTAGGCTGCATCTTCAGCTTCTTAACTCCAGGCAGTCACTCCATGGAGTCACTTCCTTTTCAAACTACTATCCTTGCATTAATATTATGCTACGGAACATTATCTTTACTCTCCTGGTTTCTGTTTGCCATGGGGTTTGGGGTTTTTTTTCAATGGTATGGGCTGATCCCAGTGTAATGTGGAGGAATCATAACTGGCTAAAACATTTTCTATTTACTTCTGTGTTCAACAGAGCCAGCACAGTAGCTCTGAACTGTTAAAGCATTTATGTTGCTAGACCTCTTCTGGGTAAAATTCCTCTAATTTATTGATGTGTCAAAAATTTCTTCCATCTTCTTCTTAAGTGCTATTGAGGAAGATAATTTTTAACTGGTTGATTTCCAAGTAGAAGCTCATTTACCATCTGCTTGGGAAAAAATAGTAAGCTGCTGGTTATAGCTTGACAGCTACAGGCAGGTCAAGGGCAAATGCTTATAATTTTGCTGCAGTGATTCCTAACTAATTAGCCACAAGGAACTTTCTGAGAGTGTTCTTTTAAGATCATTTTCTTCTCTCCCATTTTGTTAATGAATGCAGTACTCCCAGCTGTGAGGCTCTGAGTGATGATTGCTATTATGGATTTATCCTTTCAAATTTTGCCTCTAATTTTAGGAAATTATATTCCCTGTCTTTAAGTTTCTAGTGGTAAAACTGTAAAAGGACAAGTTATTCCTCTGTGAGTGTTGGGAAATACAGTAATAAGATTTTATGAGTACTGGGTTACAATAGCTAGTTGTATTAGAGGAGGGAAAATACTGTTCACAAAAATTACCATCTGTTTCCATATTAGTTGACAAAAAATATTTGTATTGTTATTTTTTTATTAGGATGGTTTAGAAGTGATCTGTTCTCACAAGGTGATGCTTTACTTTACTGCTGCTGTGGTTCCCAGTATATCCAGAGTAAAGCATTAAGCAGATGTGTGGGATAGAGTTTTCTTCCTATTTCCTCCTACACATACATACCTTGTGAGGACATGGAAAAACTAATCTGGGCTGTTCAGATCACTTAATGTGAGATGTACTTGATTGTACCAAATTAGGGCATCTCCTTGCATTGCTAATCACTCTTATCTTAAGAACATGCATTAGAATACAGAATGAACTGAAAAGTTGTCCTACCTGTTCAAAGATGGTATGTGTGTATACGTACATAAGCTTATAGATAGGCATGGCATTGTTCCTGTAGCTATTGGGTTTAAATATTAGATACGATTTCTTGTTCCTCATAATCAAAATCTTCCATCTCAAAAAGTACATATGATGCTTGCGCTTTTATCCTATTATATATACATTCATAGCAAAATACAGTTAGAGGGTTAGACATTCAGCTGGCAACCAGTTTTGATTTCTAAAACTTCACATAAAGCATGAATGTTTACAGTTTTACCTGTAGTTAGAAGATTCTGTCTGTTTTTTTCCCCTAACCACATAAAGTAACAAGATTAAATAGGATAACATTATTTTGGGCTTTAAATCCACTTGCTTCTCACAGTGGAAAGCTCTAATCTGGCAGACCAGTCCAGTATGTACCAGACTTTATGATAAGCTGTTGCCCATATGTGTTGTCATTGTCCCCAGGAGACAGGCCTGGAGGGCTGCTGCTGTGTTTCAGGTATGGTACAGTGTTTTGCATTAGAAAAGTGAGCGGAGGAAAGATATTTAGTCTGTGAAATACTGTCGACATTAATCTTTTAAACAAAGGAGCTTGGTGTGGTGTTGTCAAAGGACACTAAACCTGCTGTTTTATTTTCCCATTGTTCCCTTGCACAGAGACTCTGTTCTGTGAATGACCGCTGACATTATGCCACAGAAATTGATACAAGGAGAATACTTGGTACTTTCCAATCTTGCTTCGAAGCCTGGCAACAGTGTTGTGGCTGCATTCCCCTGTTTCTGTGCTACAGTGAATTGCTTGTGTTCATTCTGAGAGAAGTTGGATGATTGTCTCTCTTCCCAGGTTTTCTTTCTCTCTGTTGCTGTCAACTCAGAAAAACTGTATCTATCAAATAGCTTGTCTGCCTGACTTCTGTGGCCCAGACTCAAAGATGCATGAAATGAACCAAAAAGGGAGGGCAGGATTTGGAAAGTGTAGGAGATGCCTGCCACAGAGGGATGTTTTTCTGCTCTCTTAGAGTTTCAAGCTAAACATATGGTATCAAGAGAGGTGAAGCAGAGAGGTCATTTGAAAGGTAGTGGTAGTGTTACTCCCAGGATGCTTGAGGGAAGTAGTTGAAGTATCTCAGTTACTTGCATGAGATCTCAGTGATGATGTGGGCAGGAGAAGGGGAACTGTGCCGAGTGACATGTGCCACATCTGACAGCTTTGCAGTTAGTGGAGTGCAGATACCATGGGCCTTTATGGGTGGAAAGATATTTCCGGAAGTATAGGATCTTCAGTGTTCTTAATTGCTTGCTAGTATACTGGATCAAATTCAGGCTATGGATCTCCTAATCTGCAGGATTGTGGTTTTTTTTTTTTTTTTTTTGCTTATTTTTTCATAACTACTGTTTTTAACTTTCTCTCCTTTGATGGCATGGCTTTTTCAGCAGCTGCTGTGTTCTGCCATAGAGTTAGCTGCATGCTGCGGGTGGAGAATTCCTTTCTGTCCATGTGCAGCTCAGGAGAAGTGCAGAATGTGACACACTTAATGAAATCTCTCAGTGACAGAAAGTATTCCTACCAGTTGAGCTCAATTCAGGCTTGCTGGCACAATCTTTGTCTTTATGCTAGAAGAAGAGCTGCTCTGTGTGCGGGTGTTGCTGCCTTTCCACTGCCATTCCTTGCCATGTTTTCCGTCATGTGGGTTAATCTTCAGTTTTTGCCAAAGACCACTGCTGGAATTTGCTGTCCTCAGAAGGCTAGCATTTTCTTTCCTGATGTCCTGCAGAGTGTCTAAACACAAGGACAATGCTACAAAGACTTTGAGATGCCACTTTTAAAATGTATTATTAAAAAGTATCAAGCAACCACAGTTGCAATCAGTTTTGGAAGTACTTCATGTACAGTTTTATCCTCTTAATTGGTGCTCCAAAGATGCCATGTAGATTGAATAAATTCGAATTTGTTTGCCAGTCTTTTGAGAATCTGTACCTAATATTTCCACTGCGTGGTCAACTGCTGTGGTCTGAGTTGGACAAGATAGCCTCAAAATTAATGTCTGCATAATGCAAACTTGCATTTGCATAATGCAAACTACTTTATATGTTTAATAAAGTAGTTCTTCTGCAGGGGAGAATGCCAAGTCCTATTTTAATTATTTCATACACGTTAACATGCATTTAAGATTTAGGTTTTTCAGAAGGTAGAAATCTATAGAAAATAGTATGCATCTAATAGGCTTCCTTCTAACTAATGATATAAGTATGTAGTTTTAGCTTTAGCCTACATACAATGAAATAGTATTGAAATCACTCTTGTAAACAGCATACATGTCCTGTTGTTGGCTTTGCTTCAGCTGTTTCTTCACATTTGGCTAAGCTCAAGTAATAAATTGCTGTAAAACTGGAATACACTCTGGAAGCAGATTAATCATCTGACTCAGTATTGTCTTTTAGTTTGCCACGAGAAATCTTTCCAATCTATGAGATCATGGATTAGCTGGTTGGACAATTTAGAGAGGCATGTAGTACATTCCCCTTTTTTGCTGCCTTCCCTTTGAAACTTGTAGAATCTCAGCAAAGCAAAAATGATAAGAGACTCTTATTTCCAAGTTTTACCACAAATATATATTGCAATGAAAAATGAGGCATCCGAATTGATACCTCCTTGTTTCATCTAATTTTGGACATTGTAGGTGGCATTTATCTCATGAGATATAGATTAACTCCCTGACCATTGCAGGTGGCCAGGAATCTTTAAGGTCCCTTCCAGCCAAAACCATTCTATGATTTACATGTTTGAGACAATGATTTAGACTTGCCTTAAAATCAGTGAAAAGAAATGAACATTGTAGAAAGTGATTCACTTCAGGTTTCTAAAAAGTCACATAAATTTTACTGTCAAGTCCTTTTTCTTCCTATTGATGGAAATAGGTAACAATTCTATTGTTCTATTGATGCTACCCATGTAGGTGGTGTGATGTCTGTTCTGTCTATCCATGGGCAAGGGGTGGTAGTGACTGATAAGAAGATCTAATACTTGAAGGCAATTTGTCTGGATTTGCAGTCTCCTTCATATGCCTTTCCAAATTTCGTTACAAATGTGTGCTAAAATATTCCTTGCGTATGTCCTTTGCTGTGACGATGAGTGGTATACTGTAGAGGCAGGTCACAAATTAGGCTAACAATACCACTCTTGCTTGTGTGGCAGAGGAGGTGACATCTGCAATGACATTTTTGTTGTTTTATTGTTAGTTTATAGCATTAATTGTTTTTTTTTCTCTTCTGATACCATACCATTTCACTTATTTGGCTGTGTTGAGGGTGCAACTTTATTGCTCAACATACTGGGATGTAATGATCTCAATGGCAAGAACATTCCATCCTCAACTTGCATAACAAACAGGTTATGCTTATTTTATAATTGAACTTTGCATTCTTCATAAAATGTAGTTTTATTGTATTCTGTGCCTCTTTTCTAGCTTACTTGTACATGCATGCAAAGAGGAGGTAAAGTGAAGTGGTACTGGACTGTAAGCAATCTTGTCTCCAGCTGCAATCCTACTGAAAACTCTTATATTTTTTTTTTGTTCTGCATCTTTGGAAGGGGACTGCACGCAGTTAGGTAACCACCATAAAAACCAAACAAGCTGTAGCTTACAGCAAGGATGAGGGTTATGTTGTTGGCACCCTACAGGAATGATGATAGTGGAAGGTACAGATCTTGTGTGCAAGGAAGCGTTTGCTGGGGCCTGTTGGTCAGTGAGGGAGTGAGGGGAAGAGACACAGTGGTAGATGGGGGAAGGGGGAAGAAGGGAGAGAACTGTACATCTTAATAGTTATTAGTGGGAGTAATTTCTTACAGGACTGTAAATAAACCCGTGCCACTGATTTACCACTTGAAGATTAATGTCTGGGCAAAATTACTGTTTCTATGCACTTAAAAATTAGTGATACTTCAATGAGGATGTTTTCTTTTGTAGCACGGGTAGATCATTGCAACACCAACTGCTTTTCCCCTGGGTTTCCTTTACTGCCCTGGTTTTGGGCTTTGGCTATTTCTTGTTGACTGAATTCAGAGGAAAGCTATTCCTGATGATATTGAATTTGGCAGAATGGCTGAAGTTTGAATTTGGCTTGTATTGGTTAAATCAAGCTTTTGATTTGGTTGCCTATTGTCCAGTATGCTAATCCATGTTATTTCCAGCTGAGTTAAAGTGTAAAGTCATTAGAGCAGCGTGGGGCTTTTGTTTGTAGAAGAAAGGTTAAGTTCTGCAGGCAGCTCTTACTGCTGCCAGCATAGCTGCTAATCTGAGTTTGGGGACTAATTACCTGTAATAGCTACAGGACAGAGTCCTGTGTTGAGCAGAAGTCTGATTAGGCCAAAGTTTGGAAAGCTTTGTCATGGGGCAAGTTTTTTAACATTTTTCAGGAACTTGAGTTCTGATTTAGTTCATTCAGAACCAGATACTTACATTACTACTATATTCAGCCTAATAATATCCCAATGCTGATATTTTAAATAAGGTCTGAAAATCCTGTAACAGAATTAACAAGCATTTTAAACTATAATAGCCTGTAGCTATTTATGGACTGCCAATATTGTTACATTGTTTCTGAGTTGTTTCTAATTCAGTTTTTGATAACCACAGATAGCTATTGGGGGTGTGAGGAATGAGGAAGCCAAAACTGATCTGATGAACAGATTTCAAGACCAGTCTGTATTGGAGTGGTTTGGAGATGAATAGATTTAAAAAAAAAATTAATACCATTTTTCCTAGACCTTTATGATTGAAAGTTTGTATGCATTAGCAGTTTTGGATATGCTTTTAGATGTACTCAGAAACAGTTGTTTTCCTTTTTTAAACACTTAACTTTGTTTTAAAATTCAACAGGAGTTATTACTATACACAAACCATTTCACTTCCATGTTGTGCCCTTTTACAAAAGAAGTGGAAAACTCTGGTTTGGAATGGAGGAGAATTAAGAACACAAGAAATGAAAACAAATACCACCTTCTTCACAAAGAGAGCTCAGCTTTAACAGAAGAAATACAGGCTGTAGACTTGCATTGGGAATGAGGGAGAAGTCAATTATGCTTGCAGATAGTAGCATAAATATCCATTTTTGCTACAGTATGACTTACTAAGTCATGAGCTGAAAGCTGTGATTCTTAACTAACATTATTTAAGATCATCCAATAAGTTCATACCTAATTTTTTTTTGGTTTCAAAGCCTAGTTAAATAAAACTTCACAATTCTCTTAAAAAACTGCACATTATTTCCCTATTTGATATTGATTTTGATGTCTTTGGTGTTACTTTCTTCTTATTTCTCCTAACTTAATATTGTAATAAGAGACAGTGTTTCTATGTGATAGGAACAAAAATGCTAATTTAGGAAAAATATTCTTATTACCAGTTTTGAGTGAAAAGAACGTGTATTCCTCATCACGGATTTGCAGTCTTGAAGCTTCTATGGGTTACTTCCAAATAATGGGTGAATTGTATGTAAAGTAACGACTTCTAATGATGTGCAGGCTTAGAGTATAGTTACTGAGTAATTCTGAATTTATTTGGGGTTTTATTTCAATCAGGGGGAATGCTCTCAAAGCTGCTGGTATAAACTAAGGGTTAGCAGATTGGGTCAATATCTGTTCTTCAGCCTGTGTATGGTAGCTTAAAACATTGTAAGCCTATATATTACTTATGTATTTATAATGTATCTTTATGACCTCTATGACACAGAAAAATCTGGAAGGGTGTGTAGCCTATCAGAAAATGTAGCTCTCTACCTGAATGCCCAGCTGTGTCAGAATGTTGTGTTGAGCAGAACAGTGAAGGGTGATGATTGATCACTGCAGTTCTGACATGCAGATAATTGGTAGTGGAACCCAATTAACAACTGGCCCTGAAGCCAACCTCATCATCACGTCTTACTTAAGTATGTATCTTTTATTTATTTGTTTTTATTTCCATCTCTTCCTTTTGGTCATTTAAAAACTTTCTTCCTCAAGAAGTCATCAAGTCTGAGAAAACCCTTGTTTTTACCTGCAGCCAATTGCATAAGGTACTTCTGGATGGCTATCCATTATGGATAATGCATTTTTTCCCTGCTGTTTTGTTTAGATGACAGTGCCTCTGCTGCAAGCAGTATGGAGGTTACGGATCGCATTGCCTCTCTGGAGCAGCGTGTCCAGATGCAGGAAGATGACATCCAGCTGCTCAAATCTGCCCTTGCTGATGTGGTCCGACGCTTGAATATTACGGAGGAGCAGCAGGCCATGCAGAACAAGAAAGGACCTACCAAAGGTTTGCATTTCAGACAGATGCAAAATAGATAGTGCAGTTCAGTGAGTGTTTCATATGTATTAAAATAGGTTATTCATTTGATCTTGAAATATTCAAAATCAACAGATCAAACTCGAAATAACATATATTTGAAATTCAACCTGTTGAAAAGAGCACATAAAAATCCAGATGCTTAAATCTGTGAGCCTTTTACAGTTTACATGAACCAGCAAAGCATTTCCATTTTCTTAACACTTAATCCACAATCTACATTTAACTATTGCTACCACTTCCTTACTTCTGATCAAGATATTTTATAAACTATTTAGGGAAGGCATTGTCTTCTGTGGGTGAAACTCCTAATAGGTTGAGTGGTTTTTTTATCCTGAAAAATGAATTAAACTTAAGTAAAATGTAATTAAAATTTAATTTAAAATATCTTAAGTGTCTATGGATCACACAGATATAAGACAGAGCTCTAAGCTAGCACAGAGTTGACATGACTAAGGAGATGGTACAACACCAGCTACAAAACAAAAGTAGAGCTGTGGTTGTTGCCTGACCATGTTCCAGAGCAGCAGAGCCAGCACCAGCAAAGTGCAAGGGGTGACAAGAGGTCACTGCTTGGCAGAATTCTGTGCTGTGCCCACGTGCCACAGTGTGCTCTCCTGTGGCTCCTACTCTGCAGGAATGGGTTTTTCTGTGCACGATTCAGAAAAGCTGGACCTGAACATCCAGCACTTCACAGGAGTAAAGGTTTATTAGAACCCAGCCAGTGTGATTTACTGTAGTGTGTCAGGCTGCAAAGGCCTGGGACGCTGCCTTAGTGCAGCTTAGAGAAACACACAAGGTATTTTAGGGTGGGCTTAGGAGCAAGAGTGATGGCAACCTAGATGTAGAAAGAAAGTATTGACTTCACAGGCTCTCTGTTGTCTAACTTAAGAAGTTGTTTCTTTTGATATGTATTAATATTAATTGAAACCTTATTTTGTATGAGAATTATGTTATGTATTTATGGATTCATAATTTTCTCAGTTTAAAGTTAGGACTTCCTTTAATCTTGATTATATATTTATGATGCTGCAACAAATATTTAGTTCTTTTCAGTGATTAGCAGACGAGGTAGGAACTACTTAATTTGCTGAACTGAGATGTGTTTTTTACCAAGTTTTGTGTCAGGAGATGAGGAAAGCTGAAAGGGACAGAATTACAGAGCCAAATAATGAATTGGTTGTGTCTCATGCTACCTGTCAGATGGAATTGGCACTAAATATCTGCGATCTTGTCTTCATGTTCTCTTCCCCTTCTATTGTAATCTCCTTATTTTGTCTTTGTTTTATTGAGAAAAAAATTTAAAATATCAGATAAGTTAAATGTTACTAAAGATAGCCTCCACTGTGATAAAATGTTCCATCAAATCTGGTTTTACAAGGGATTAAGAGGCTTCATGTTGCCTGTAAAATAGATATTATCTGATGCGTGGAGGAAGTAAAGTCTAATAATTATTACTGATTTGTAACCAAATCAGTTCTTCTTGCCTGCTGGCTTTACTTAGCAAAATACAAACAAGATTTTCATGGATTCTCTGAGCAGAGTTGAACTCTAAATCAGGAGAGGTTTTCTTAGTCATGGCAGACCATTAGAGCCATAGTTCAATGTACATGGAAGAAAAGCTGTTGTAAGCCTATCCCCCTGTCTTCTGTGATGGGTTTTGTAGGGGTTTGTTTGTGGGATTTTTGTGTGTGTGTGGTTTGGAGTTTTTTTTAATGTATATATGGCATGCCTGGTTCTTAATGTGTGTGTGAAATTACAGTGTAAGAATTTTTACTGTAATATGCAAATAAAGGACTACAGAGGACTACAAATAGAGGACTACAAATGTCAATTGCTCTTCCATTGCAAATTACCAGGATGAGTCCTGGTATTTGCCAGCAAGGCCCACCTAATTTCTGGAGAAGATGGGTACTGTGACTGTTTATGTAAAGAACTTTCAGTTTGCTGTGCATCAGCTGTATTATTTCGTGTATGGTCAACATTATTAAACATGACTTACAAACATGAAAGAGAATCTGAAGTATTCTGACCACCTGTTTTTTTCCAGTTTTTTATTTGTCAAATATTATATATTTCACATGATGGCCTATTATTCCTTAGTAGGCACAACTACTTTATAAACAAATTGTATGCAAATACTTAGAATAAGACTAATTTTAGTTTGGAGTAGCATTATGAAGGCTCCTAACTAATGGAGACTCTTAGGAGAGTAGCTACTTTAGACGTGGGAGGAGCTGGAGTGGTGGCTTCTCATGCTTTACCCCTTGGGCTGCAGGGACTGAACCTGTTTATTGTCCCTATATTGTTTAATGACTAATTCCACATTTGGAATTTTAAAAAGTGGAATTTGATCCCACAGAATGCCACAGAAACAGTGTTCATGCAAACTGGGGCTCGAAGCCTGCTGTATGCTGCTGTTATAATTTGATCTATAGATGAAGTAGATCAGGATTAAGTGTGTGTGTTGGGGGAGGTCTGTGCCTTTGGAAAAACAGGATCCCCCTGGTACTGTGTAAAGTCTGGAACAAGAATCTTCATGGGACAAATGACTTCATTTTTCTGAGTACTTCAGATTTTAAATTAATTTAAAGATTTCAAGTTTCAGACTTTGAAATTGATAATGCAAAAACCTTGAGCTTGTTTTCAGTCTTTGTGTTCTTGTTCTAAACTTGAGCTAAGCAGCTTAAAAGCAGCGTACATCATGGAAAGGGAGCGGCTTATCTTGTCCATTTGTGGAGCTCCTTCTCTAATGGTGTTTTGAGTTTTTGTTTGGTTGTTTGGGTTTTTTTTTCCCCTTTCCTTATTTAATTCTACTACTTGGTGGAGTTTCAGTACGGCTTCCTGCCTTTGTTTTACTTGTGTTTGTTGTTCTTTCCTTTTGCAATTATTGGTTTGTTTGTAAACTTAACAGCCCTATTAATCCATAGATCAGAGTATGATTAAAAAAGCTGCTGCTGAGGCTGATAAACTTGTCAGTCCTGCTACCACAGGTAAGACCTTGAAGCACCAGAACTTCCAAAATAAACATTACTGACAAAGCAGTAATAGCAATGTGTTACTGACTTCTAACAACAATGACATGTGTGGGATTGTGTGACTGTGATGACAGTTACCACTGGTGTGAACTAGCTGTTGTAAGTAAAACTAAGTAGCTCCCGAGTAAAAAGTGGATTTATTGAATGATGCACAGTTTTTCTGAGTGTTGTGCAAGAGTTTCATGGTGTTGCCTTCTACACTAACTGACCATTTAAATCTCTATTTCCAGAAGTGTGAGTTGTGGGTTGGTGCTAGATCTGAAGGAAGACTTCTGGTAAAGGTTGCAGGGTTTATTCCTGGTGGTTGCTAGTTTTGATTTCATAAGGTTAGGAGAGTAAACAGACTCCAGCTAGTTCACTCCAGCTACTCTCTAGTAGGCGTTCTTTTAAAATAACTACAAATAAGGAAAATATTTTAATAATTTATTTTTTTAACTTCAATTGCTGTTCTAATTTGTTTTCTCAAAGTTTTGTGAGCTACAGAAAGCTTGCCAGGAGACAGGTCCACAACTTCTCAACTGTTGCTACCTGTGATTCTGAGGAGTGCAACAGAATCAGTTTTATACATATGGATTAATTACAGCAGTGCAGCAATTAGGAAACAAGCAGCAGAGCTTCCAGCACAAAACTTTAAAGAGAATTTAATTTACAAAAAAATGAATAAAGGAGAAGTAAATAGAATTATATCTGAATTCATTAAAAAAGAAATGGAGGCTTGGGAAGCCAATTAAACTTCAGATATTTTGTATAAGCTCTAAAGGCAGCATTAGTCAGTTAAAACAGATCACGGAAGGCAGGGCTGGAAGGCACCCTCAGTGAGCATAGAGAAAATTTTCTTCTTTTATCTCCTTTGTTGACTTTCTTTCCTGTCATCCTTCACTCTTCTAAGCCAAATAAGCCTCATTCCTTCAGTATTTTCCTTGTAGGTTGTTTTTGAAATTTCTTTCCTCTGAACAAATAAATGACAAATACTTAACAAGTGTGTATTCTAACAAAGTTTCAAGACAAAGTTTGTCTTGCAAGTTGCATTCTCTAGTAGACCATATGTACTGACAATCTTCTGAAGGCACAGTTTTTCACATCTATCTTTTTGTCCAGTATATGAAAACTTAGGGTGAACAAGTCAATAAATGCTTGCCATCAGTGCTACAAGAAGATGTTGTCACAATATGACCTATAATTGTATACAATTGGTACTGTTTCAGTTTATCCTTGGCAGTCTTTTTGAAGAACATCTCATAGGTATTCTCCCTTCCATCCTCTCCAAGTTCAATGAAATTGTATGTTCCTAAAGTGACTTGTGACTGCTGCCTTCTCTCAGGTGGTGTTTCTCTGAACCCAGAGGCTTTGGCATCTTTACAATGGCTTGTAATACAAAGTCCTGTCAAATTTCAAGTGATTTAAGCTTTTTTCCCTGCTGTAGAGAGAGCACTAGTCATGTTTGTGTCTGTTTCAAGGCTATGATCCACAGTATTATTATTCGTGTTGGTACTCATTGCTTGCAGTTTTAAACACTGTTTTTGCAACTAACGTCTAACTACTTGAATGAGACTTTTCTGTTATTCTAATTTTAATTACTGCTATGACATGTAGATCCTTTCTTTGAGCCAGTGTTTGATCAGAAGAATGTAGGTAGATAATGCCAGTTTATTACCTTCACTCTTCTGCTGATTTCAGTAGCCTTTTCTGAATAAAGGGTACAAATCCTTTCTATCAAACATAAGCCCACATTCTTTGAAAAAAGACCTTTTGCGGGGAGTAGAAATTTCTTAGTACATAATTTGCTTGTGGAAAACCTCCAAGAAGACTGAGGGATGAAGAGCAGGAGTTTCTGGGATGACAACTTGCCTTCATTTCTAGCACTCTTCTGAATGCTGTCCAGGTGGGCAAGAGACTGATGCTCTTCTGACAGAGCAGGGTTGGGTTTGAGGACAACTACTACTTTTGAACTTACCACTAAGCTCCCTAATCTAGGAGAAAGTTTTTACTTGATATTATTATTATTAATATTAATATTAATATTAATAATAATAATTTTTAAAAATTCCTCGATGTTAAAAACCTCATCTGTGCTGAATTTGGCCATAGTGACACAAAAATGGCACTCTATGTGGAAAACTTAAAATATTCTAGTGTTGTTTGCTGAGGAAAAAAACACAGAAAAGTAAATGAAGGCAATGATTTCATCTTACACTTGTTTTACAGCAAGACCACTGGTACAAACCCTGCCTTTAAGGACTACAGTTAACAATGGAACTGTATTACCAAAGAAACCAAGTGGCTCTTTACCTTCTCCATCAGGAACCAGAAAGGAGACTGTATCACCAGCAACAAAAAGGTAGGCATCTATGAGAAGCATTATAACCATGGAGTTGAAAACATGGTATAGCTCCTCTTTTAACCTTCTAGATATGTAGTTTTTCTTACTTGCAAAGCAGCAGTCTAAATATTTAGTTCGGAAAGAAAAGGAGATGGATTTCATTCTAAGAGGCTTTAAATTTATTCATTCTAATTACAATTAAGGTTATTACCATCAGTATTGAAAGAATGCACAATGCTTGGTCTTACAGGTTTGTATTCATTTCTTGCTTTTAAGAATTTAGCATAGAGAGAATAAAGCATTTCTACTGTGCTGTTGCCCAACATGATGTGAAAAGTGGTGCAAGAATTCTTTGAGTAGCTAGTAGAAAATATATAGTCTGCAGAGAAACAGTGTTATCATTGCAAATCAGTATGTTATCTTTGATGGTTTTGTCTCACTAACGAAATTATCATATAAACTGCATGCACAGGGTTAGCAGCATCTCAGGGAGGAGGAAAATTCTATGCCTAGCACATATTTATGCAAATGAAAACATCCATCTTTAGATATCTTACCATTAGCATGTATTTAAGCCCTTTTAAAAATTACTGCTCTGTCCCAATTTGCTTTGTGTGTAGCTGTTTTTAAATAGACTAAATATTTTATACATCTGGGTTATAAGGAATGGAATGGATTGGGTGAAGCAAGTTCAAGTTATATGTGGCACTTACTGTGGTGCAAATATGCTGCGTGGTATGTGTGTAAAAGGTAATAGTTTAGGGTTTGGGTTGGGGTTTTTTTTGTACATTTCTTTTGTGTGTTTCCTCATCTTTTTGTAGTGATGATGCTGTCAGCTCTGCGGGAGGGTAAGTTGTAGAGATGAGAGCATTAACCTGCTAAGATCTGAGGTCTCTCTTGTAAAAAGAATTTTTCCTCAAAGGGGAGATGGTGGCTAAGGATATGCCAGTTTTTGTTACTGTGTTGAAGGGGACTGATTTTCAAGAAACTCCAGGTTCTGTTATTGTAGAGTAGAGAGAAGTTACATTATGCACAATTAAAATTGGAAAATACCATATTTGTTTATGTCACAAAAATGAACTCCTGTGAGTTCTTATGAGCTGGAGCTTGCTGCAGCTGTTGGCTTTGGCAGGCTGGTCTGAAGAAGCCCTTAACAGAAGAGAAGGAAAGCAAATACTGTCCAAACTCTTCCATTGTTAGATTTGTAGAAGTTTGAAAATGGGTGAACGAACTTTTCTTTTAGTAAAGGAAATGGATTAGTGTTTAAAAAGGAGTACTATTTAGTACATGCTGAATTTTAAAATACATTTGTTCTTCACAAAATATTTTTTCTTAATAATTATCGTAATTTCATTCTTCCTAATTAAGTTTCAAGTAGTAGTTATAGGAGAGCACAGGCATTGGGAGACTTCACCTGTGTGCAGAGGGTGTGATTCCTGGGTCTCTATGCTCCGTCTCTGGGGTTCAGCATAGAACTTTCTGCCCCAGAGGAGGGGGCATCAAGTGCAGGTCAGGATCATACTCATGCTTTCTCTATTCTTGGGGGCCTTTATGTAGTTCAACTGTTCCATCTGGTATTGCCTGCAGCCTGTAGGCATTATCCTAGCTTAGGATCCCTGTAGATAAGTGGCACCTTGTACCCCTTCCACCTTACCCACGTGCAGCCTGGATACCCAGAATGCCAGTGGAAAAGTCCTTAGAGAGCATCATTAGGGAGTATTTTTAGACTGTCTCTATTCCTGTGTGAGAAATTCTTCCACAGGGCAAGTATTAATGTCCTTTTATTATGCTTTGTCCCTTCTCACTGCTGAAGAAGCTAGGCTGAAGGTGCTTTAAATACGCAGCATGAAAATGTGTATTCAGTTTTGGAAAAGAAAAAATATATATGGACAGTTTTGCTGAAATAGGTGAGAACTTATTATGAGAGCTTAGGAGGGCAGGATTGCTTCATGTCCTGAATAAAGCAGTTGTAAATTCAGGTGCTGTAGGATTATTGTTCCCTTCAAATGCTCTAAAATTCTGTATTGGTGTCTTTAACCAATATAAACCAATATAACCAATATAAAGAATTCTTTATTGTTACCTTTATTAAACTATATTAAAGCATATTTCTATGCCTTGCCTATAAATGTACTTCAAGAGGAATAAAGTGGAATGGTAAGAACCTCGTTGATTAATTACTGTACAAAACATTCTTTTGGTAAATTATTCTGTAATCATTTAATAGTGAACCTTGAAATAACTGGTCAGATTTCTGGGTTTTATAGTAAATGGTGTTCCATATATTCAGTATTCAAAGATGATACAGTAAGTGCTCCAAATATCTTTCTTGTATACAGTCAAGTAGAATAATTCATTATGCATCCTTAAGATGAATTCAATCACACTTTGTATTTATCCTGGACCCTTTTACCTTCAGGAACTGCATGTTTTTATGCATAAAACAGTAATGGAAATACATCAGCAAAATCAAATAGCTTCCTTTTTCAAGGGGTAGGACTTGTTTATTTGTGTTAGAAGCTTCTCTCAGTGTTGCACAGTTTACACATGGTGGGAAATTTCTAGCTATTTTTGTAGTTCTGATTTCTGCTAAGCAGTGCTCTTTTCTCATGAACTGCTTCCAGAACTGTGGCTAATTTGTAGTGTAGGTATTCTTTAGTCCAAAATATGGTCATGTGACACAGCAGCTGTAAATAGTATTAAGTGTTTATAGATGTTTTTAAACTTCATTTTTACATGAATACATTTAATAGTTTTTCTATACAACATAGGTGCACAATTGAAAAGGAGGGGTTTGAAAAATGAAAGTTAAAAACAATAGTAGAAAGGGAAAAATATTTTTTGCTGAGTCAGCTTCTAAACTTTTGATCTGCTGTTGAGACTGACAAATATCTGCTAGGATTACAATAGTAAAAAAATCTTCTACTTTTTTATTACCTGTGACTATATAGCCAAGAGAAAGTGCAGGTGAATGGAGTCCTTCCGAAACATTTTACAGCCTTATGAAAAGAGGGCTTACAGTCAAATATTTTCTTATTCCTGTCTTCTCCTATACTAAGCACTGTTTAAGTTAAGACTGTATGATGTCCAATTGAAATGACATCAATCTGTCCCTTGGAACAGTTTGTTGTGCACTATTTATGTAAATATATGCAAATAGTCTGCATGGGACTAAGTGTGCATCCATACATTCTCCTTCTTAGAAATAGATGTATTTACTGGTATGTCTGCAGACAAAATCCCATTTCATACAATAGCTGTATTAAATGTGTTGGTTAACTCATTTGAACCCACAGGTTGGTATATGGCTTATCTGCCTTGCTGGATTACCAAGGAGATGCGGTTCAGAGTTCACTACATTTTCTGATTTCCCATTTAATATTTGAAATGGAAATGACTTCTTCTGGCAGGAATATAAAATTGGAGGTAATAAAAAAGGCTTGAGGCTGAAAGGGTGGAACTAGCAGGCTTTTATTTGAGTTCTGCCATATATTCTCTCAGTGACCTTATGCAAATCATTTAACCTCTATGCATATTGCTTTTCCATATGTAAAACATGTGTCTCTGGATATCAGTAGGTTCTTACAGGGCCTAACGTGATAATTAGATCCAGATCTTGCAAAGCATTGAGTAACCTCAGCTGACTCTGACTTCAATTAGAATTGAGGGCACCAAACCCTGCTTCAGCATTCAGATCTCATTCGGTCAATACCCAATTATCCAGGTTAAAGAAGGACTGAAATAACTTGAACAGAGCAAAAGCACAAATCCAAAACATGGATCAACTGGATTATAAAAGTATATGGTGGTACTATAGTGCAAGATAGAAAGCCTGGTGATGCTGGTGGTACTGGGACCAAAAGCTGTGGTCAAGCACCAAGAGGAGATGCTGCACTCAGGCTCTGGGGACCATGTGAACACAGCTGGGAGGCTCTGGGTGCCAGCCAACTGACAGAGAGCTGGAGTGATTCTGAGATGGGCTGAACAATCACCTGACACAGATGGACAATCAAGAATTGCCTGGCTTTGAAAAGTGTTTCCATGTCATCTTCACAAGAAACCTTTGATCAGAGGATTTGATTTGAATTTTAATATATTTACTGATTCTATGATTTAGAAGTGTATGAGCTATTTTGAGTAACAGCTTTCTGAATGCTGCCATAGTTTTATTCTCAACTTTGTGCTTAGAATAATTATTTGAAATTTTCATTCCAAATAAGATTAGTGTGTCATGAGCAGAACTTTCCCTTCCCCCTGCACTCTTTCTTTGGCATGTAATGTGGCTTGAAGTTTGCTGCTTAACACTAAATTTGTCTTTGGAGTTTGGCCAGTGTGTAGTAGTGATGTTTTGTGTTCCCTATTAAAATCTAAGGTTTTGTGACTCATCTAGTAGAGCTTTGTTCCCAAGAGTTGAGGGGGAAAAAGGGGGAAAAAAAAAAAAGTAAGGGAGGAGAATGCAGACAGTACCTTTCCCAGTAGGGATGCTGGTGCAGGCTGCAGGCTTGCACATACTTTGCCTTTCAAAAGGAGACAATCAGTCATTCTTTCTCCCCCAGCAGATTGCAAAGTATTACAATGGTGCAAAACTCTGACAATGGAGATCAAAAGGAAGAAGCAGGAACAAAGAAAACATAAAGAGCTTTGTTTTCAGGGAGAATAAAATACTTTAATATGATAAATTCCTGTTCTTCTAAACTCTAAACACATGGCCCCTAGGAAATTGTTCAGTCTCCTGGAATTAATGTTGGGGGGCAGTGATGGTTTGTAACTGGCACACACACAAACTCTGAATCGAACTGTCAATTAAATGCTCTGTGTTACACTCATCTCTCAAAGAAAATGGTTTAAAATATTTAGAATATAAATTAAAATGGAAATTCCTCTCCACAGAACTTCAGATGGCAAAACTATTACACCACTTCACAATATCTCTAACAATTAAAGTTATTAGTGCATTTTGCTCCGAGGCATAATGAAATTAAAGTCATATGTTATTCCTCAGTTCATTCTAATTGATTTAAATGAGGGTCAGAATGAGTGCTAGACAAAATACTAATGCCATTAGTTTCTGTCTTAAGAGTGTTGTGCACTGGTTTTTAATTTCTTTTATTAAAAAGCTTTTATACTTTCCCAAATAATTTTAATAATAAGATATATATCTTTTTAATTTTGGCCAGATTTGTTCACCACAATTCAGTAATGCAACTACCTGAAACATTCATGCTATGCAGTGGTGTATGTATGTATATATGAGGATTTATTTTTTTGTCTTTGTTGTTGCTTTTTTAATAGTCTTTGTCTTTTAGCTGGATCATCTGTCGTGTTCTTTCAGATAGCCTCTTTGATTTTTTTTTTTTTTTTTTGTTTATTTTTGAGTTGCTTTACAAATGGTCAATCTATCAGGGCACTGCTGAGATTTTGTCATTCAAAGATACATTGGTGATCTTAAATGTATGGTTTGAAATGATCAAACATCTAACTGAGTCAATAAGCACTTTGTTGTTTATTCTTGCACGTGACTTCATATCTTGAAAGCATGCAATTTTGTCTTTTAATGTAAGTCTTGTAAATGTCTTGTTTCCACATTTTATTGTTGCATTCACTTTTTATTCTGCTTTGTTTACGCACCTCTCAATCTGGATTAAGCAGGTCTGTGAATCTTCTCAATGCATGCAAACTGAAAAAGCCTGCTCTAAGGTGAGGGATCCTTAATAGCTTTGTAGTGTTGAAGTTCAGTTGTTTTTCCTTTCCATTTCAATTCAACACATAGAAATGGCTGTTTTAGTGAAAACATTAACATGATAGAACTGTAATTATTATTGCCATTTTTAACATTTCCAGAAGTACATGTCTAAAACTTTCTCATCATTGATAAATGCATCACACAACTTAGATAATAATAATGTCAGTGATGGTATCTGCATTATTTCATACTAACATAATTCTTATTATGGGGGAATTAGACCACATTGCTGTCTTAAACAAGTTAAAAATTGTGTAACTAAATGTTATCTTCTTAAATAATTGCCAATGCTCTCCTTTCATATCACTAATGTAGAAATCAAATTCTGGAATCCAGTTATACTCTTACAAACCTGTAAGTTAATGAGTATTTTCTGTCATTTTAAATTCCTCCTCAGGTGACAGTGTATCTACTGTAGCTGTGGATATAATCACTGGTGTTTTACAGTCTAGCTAACAAAATGTGTATAATGCCAAAACTGAGTTAACATAATGGAGTTATAATCCTTGTTTCCAACCACCAACTAATACTTCTCACTGGGCTTTTATTGTTGTTGTTGAAAGTTTAAAATAAAATTTGTCAGAAGATAGCATTACTAATTAGTTTAAGCAGTGATGGACATAAATCATAGGGGTTTAAAAGAATTTTACACCTGTGGTTAAAATAGTTTTTATACTGATATGAGACTTCATTATTCAGAAAGAAAATGGAATTAAACTTCTAAATTTTAGTCCCACCCTTTTATTTCTTATCTTCTATGTCATCTTTTGAATGTTGACAGCTATAAAAATAAAACCCCAAGCAACATTAAAATTAGTTTCAAATTGTTTCTGTAACTTACTTTTTTCCTAAGATTAGTATACTTTGATAATGTCCTTAATTTAATTTCTTTGTAGGCTGATGTTGACACCTCTTATCCTTAATGAACAAAATATGCATCAACATAAGCCTACACTGAAATGTTCTTAACCAGGAAAGGATGCCAAAATAAAGATTTGATCCTGATAAATCATACAGGATGTTTCTGTAATTAATGTATATAATAGTGGAAGGCACATGCTAATAAGGCCATTTAATGTGGAATAAATATTTTCAGTATTGAGGTTGTATTTTTTAACTGGAGTAGTATTAAATTGGATGATGTTATGAGATGCCGGGAGAATAATTAAATATTAGCAGTATATTCTTTAATTTACTAGAGAAGGTTTTTTTTCCATGCATTTGACATTGAGATGACTTGGATAATGTTAGTCTAGTGTAGGAAGTACACTTCTGAAATTAAGACAGAACTAAATTCTTGTTGCTGCCGTTTCTCTTCCCCATGAATGTATTTTGTTCTGTCTTTGTGTAATTTTGCATTCTGCTTGTTCTCTTACATTGCTTTCTCCACAGAAACACTATTTTTAAATTTCAGCTTAATCATTTGGAGCTTGTTTTTATTACAAGAATGCAGCACTGAACATCTGTCCTACCACCGCATGTACCAGAAGGTTTTTTGTCAAGCTGCCTGAGATGCACCTTAACATGCATCACATCTGCAGATCGCCCCTGGATGGGCACTGCCTTCTTTTCAGAAGGGCAATTGCTTTGCAGAAAGACACTGGTTCAGGTGTTCCCATCATTTCTGTAACTGAGTCTCCTTTGAAGTATTGAAACATTCCTCTCCTTGCTGGTAAAAAGACATGGGGGAGCAGAAATAAGTTTGGGGTTTTTTTAAAGCAGGTGGTGTACAGTTGCTAAGCTAATCATTTTTTGACCAGACAGAAAAGCCTGTCTTGGTTCCTCTAGTTATGGAGAGCCAACTTACACCACACATGAAGTGGGACAGAGCCAGAGGAGCTGGCTGAGATGGCAGGGTAGGGACAGCTGTTAGGGACTGATGGGGAGGTTTGGAGTAATCCTCAAGAATGCATGAGATGAATATTCTGGTAAGCAGAGCATCTCTGGGGGTGAATGGAGGCCAAGGGGGCGGTGGCTGGGGATGATAAAAGGTGTGACTAGGATGAGACTGGCCTTAAAGGAGCAAGTACCGAAGTTCTCAAAGTGGGATGGAGTTTGTGGTTGGGATTTGGGTAGAGAGATGTGAGCTTGAAAGCAATCATTGGTGTCCCTGGGGTGAGAGAGCTGCTGAAGGTGATTATTTAGTATGGGGGTTTTATGGCTCAAAGGGGATATTTTCATTGTGCTTTCTGCAGGGGAGAAAACAGTACAGGACTGAAATGGGGGGAAATGAGACCCTGACACTGAGTCCTGTCGTTCAGCTGCTGCCATGGGGGTGATTCCTGCCTCAGTCTGGGTACTGCTGCCTGAACCTCTGTGCTGCAAAGGGCCTGCAGCAACGTGTAAAGCATTGCCTGCTTTGGGGCCTCACCCTTAGCTGCTCCCTCTCTTGCTAGGAAGCACTGCTTTAGGGAGAAGTGCTTTGGTCAATAATTTGTCTCCTATAAGGTGTAAGTTGTGACTGAGCTTCTCTTAATTTACTAAGTAACACTGCTTGTGTTTTAGCTCTCATTTTTCCATCAGAGAGAGCTGGATGTGTAAGGGGTGCCATAAAGCCACACAGGAGCTCCCTTGATAGCTATCTTGGCAGGAAGGATGGTTGAAGAGTGAGAGGGTAGGGCAAAGTTTAAGCCTTTGAGAAACCTCCTGTCAGGACATGTGGGGAATTTAATCTATTCATACATGTAACTAGGAAGCATACATTTTTGTCAACAATAAAAAAAAATGCAGACTAGCTCACCATTAATTGCAGTTTGGAGTATGTTAAAACTAGCTTTGAACCACAGAGTAATTGATATCGGATGAAGACTCAAAGTTAGCTTGCTTGTGTTCAGATTTTGACAAACTTTTGTCATTCACTGTAGTCTGGCTGGAAATGTCAGGTAATATGCTTTCTTCTTAAATCTTTCACTTCTTCATAAGAGAATCCAAAAGTTCAGAAGTACAGAGTGGTAGTCAAGGATCTGAAACATGACCTGGAAAAATGATTGCAGCTACTCTATGACATTGGTTTAGCCCATCTTCTGTTTTATGGTTAAGGAAAAATATGTTTGTTGCACCAGGTACTCAGCAAAACTCTTACACAGGCTCTTTAACAAATCACATTAAGACCTTTAAAAAAATTGTAGTTATTTTTTTAGGGTCAGTGTTCTATTTAATACATTTCTCAAAAATATTTATTGTAGAATATATACTTTTACAAGTGCCACTGTGAAACTTGCTCCTTGTTTTATTAGCACCATTAAGAGAACCAGTTCAGCTGAGCGTGTGTCCCCAGGAGGTCGGAGGGAAAGCTATGGAGATTCCAAAGGGAGTCGCAACCGCACTGGTTCCACCAGCAGTTCATCTAGTGGTAAAAAGAACAGTGAAAGGTAATGTTGTCTAAGTATCTATCCCCTTTCTCTGCCTCCTGCTCTAATAATGAAATTAGTTTCTTTAGTGAACTTAGTTTTTCTTGTTTAAAATATTGGAAGCTTTCTTTTTTTACAAAGCTCCAATTCTTTGACCAAAGTATATATTAAAACATTTGAAATAAAACAGGTTTTCATATTTAGATTAAATTTATTTGCCTTATTTCCAAACTATAAACAGTGTGAGAACTTAGAGTTTCCCAGGAAAGTTCATAATTATTAAACATGCCTTTTCTAATATCTTAGTGGTTTCCCTTGGTCTTTATATTCCTGAGAAGTACTTCTTTGAGTTTCTGGTTGTGGTGCATTGACCCCAGTTGACATCTAAGTATCACACAGCCATTTACTTCCTGTCCTCCAGCGAGATGAGGAGAAGAAAACAGGAAGAGCGAAAGTGAGAAAACCCATAAATCAAGATAAAGGTAGTTTAAGTGAAGGTAGGGGGAAGAAAAACCAAAACAATTGCTGAGAAGTATTCAATCACCACATCCCACATGTAGACTGATGCCCAGCCAGTCTCTGAACTATGACTGCCTTGGTCTGACAGCCAGATTAAAGACAAATGAAGGGAGAGGTTTACATGCAAGTGCTGTTCAATGAAGCAGAATGAAGTGATGCCTATCTCTGTCTATCTCTGATCATGCTTCTCTCTATTGGTGACAGCACAGAGAAAAGAGGATATGTTGTCCAAGGGTTCAGACTTAGCATAGCCTTGAACAAATAGCTGCTTCATTGAGGTTCATCAGTATTGTCAGTATAGGTCAAGCAGTTCTTTCCTGTATTTCCTAGTCAAAATTTAGTTTTGACCCGTTCTATTGCAGTTCTCTTTGCAAGAAATGGTGTTGATGGTACTTCTTCACTGTCTCACAGATGCTGTGACCACAAAAACACACTGTTAATGAAGCTCAACTAATGACTTAATTTACCTGCTCTGTTTGGGCATCAATGCCATTACACGAGTCATTGTCAATGGTGCAGCACAAAACTTTCCTTCCTTTTTATCACTTCAACATACTTGCTTGAGTAAGGAATGACTGAGCTGCTTGTGTACTATTTTACAGCCCAAATATGGGTGATTACATTATTAATAGCTTGGTTTCTGTCTTATGTTTTCAGCTATGAAGCAAGACAGCAAGTGTGCAAACTATGGAACTTAGAATAAGTTAAGGATTGGGATAAAAGGGCAGACTAGTAAGGGTGGCACTTTGTAGCTGTTTGCTGCAAGCTGCCTGAACAGGAGGAAGTGCAGGCAGCTTGAAGCAGCCTCAAAGTCACAGGCCCTGGTTCTTGTGGGGGACTTTAACTACCCAGGCATCTGCTTGAGAAGCAACACAGCAAAGCACAAACAGTCCAGGAGTTTCCTGGAAAGCGTTGATGACAACGTCCTGGCACAGGTAGTGGAAGATCCCACAAGGAATAGTGTGGTGCTTGATCCTGTGATAACAAGCAGGGAAGGCCTTGTTGGAGATGTGAAGGTTGGAGGCAGCTTTGGATGTGATGACCATGAGGCAGAGCTCAGTACCAGGAGGGGATGAAGCAGAGCAGAAAGTAAGATTTTAACCACGGACTTCAAAAGAGTTAACTTTAGCCTGCTCTTGGGGATCTTGGAAGAATCCTGTGGGAACAGGACCTGCAGGGAACGGGGACCAAAGAGAATTGGTTGATATTCAAGGATCACTTCCTCCAGGCTCAAGAACAATGCATCCGGATAAGCAAGAAATCAGGAATAGTGGGCAAGAGACCTGCATGCATGGATAAAGGAGAAGGTGTTCTGGTGGGCAACAAGCTGTCCATGGGCCAGCAGTGTGCCCTTGTGGCCAGGAAGGCCAGTGGAATCCTAGGGTGCATTAAGAAGAGCATTGCCAGCAAGTTGAGGGAGGTGATCATATACAAAATCATAGAATTGTCAAGGTTGGGAGAGACCTTTTAGATCATCAAGTCCAACATCCAATTCTGCCCTTCTACTCAGCCCTGGTGAGGCACATCTGGAGTGCCGTGTCCAGTTCTGGGCTCCTCAGGACAAGAGGGACATGGACCTCCTGGAGTGAGTCCAGCAAAGGGCTACAAAGTTGATCAAGGAACTAGAGAATGTCTCTTACAGGGAAAGGCTGAGGTAGCTGGGCCTGTTCAGCCTCAAGAAGAGACAACTGAGAGAGGACCTCATCAATGTCTACAAGTATCTGAATGGAGAGTGTCAAGAAAATGGAGCCAGGCTCTTTGTGGTGGTGTCTAGCAGTAACTAGAGGCAATGGGCAGAAACTGATGCACAGGAATAGGAGGAAACATTTGTTCACCATGTGGGTGACCGAGCACTAGAACAGATTGTCCAGAGAAATTGTGGAGTCTCCCTCAGTGGAGATATCTGAGAACTGTCTGGACACAATTCTGTGCCATGTGCTCTGATATAACCTTGCTTGAGCAGGGAGGTTGGACCAGATGAACAATTGTGATCCCTTCCAACCTGACCTGTGATTCAGTGAAAGGCTTAGCAGATTAAAGGAATAATGAAAAAATTTAAATACTATCAGAGAAAATGTTATAAATTTGTAACCAAGGAAGGTGTAATATTTACACAAAGTAACATCTTGTTTGTATTCTGCATCTCTGCATGTGAATGAAGTTTTGATAAGCCAGCAGAATTCCACAGGACTGGGTCTTCTGGTACTAATGGAAATTTGACCCTATCTTAGCATCTGAATTTTCTTCCCTTACAATTTTTGTAAGATAATTATACACAACAAATAACTAATAGATGTGGGTTTCATTTTGTTTCTAAGATTTTTGTACTTCAAGATTTCTGAAAAACTTAATATAACTGAAAATATTTACTGTAGCAATACATAATATCCATGAATAAATATTACTTTTGAGAGGAAAAGCAATCTATTATTAGTTTACTTAGGAACAAAGTGTCTTTCTGCATGTGCAGATTTGAACAAAACCTGTTCTCAGACCCTTGTAGCACAGAGAATGTATATCTGCACACATCTGAATCAGCAAACCAAGCATCAACAATCTTAGGGACAAGTGAACCTGAAAGGTTTGAAAGGCAAAACCCATAATGACCAGTGAAGGGACAGCTAAAGAAACAGCTCACTCTTAATTTAAGCTACAGATTCTGTGAAGTGTTGCAACAGTGTGTAACATCATGCAGCTACTTTGCCTTGGTGAAGTCATTAGCATGGAGCTGCTGTTTTCTGTAATTTTCTCTTGAAATGATTGAATTTTTTTTCTAAGGCTTTGCTTTTTATTTTGCATCTTTGTATAACTTCTTACTCTATCACACATATCAAATTATATCAATAGCCATTATGTGGTGACTTCATTGATTAAAATAACTTTATCTTCTGTAAACAAACCAAACATCTTATGGATAAGTTTTTGTTAAAAAAACAAGTTTCTATACTTAGATGGGTAGACTCGTTTCTGGAATATGAACAGCAATTATTTCACCTACCAATGGTGAATCTCATTGCTTTTCAAATTTGCTGTAGTAATTTACTGTAGTTTTTGAAAAAGTTTTAACAAGCATGATCCTACAGTGCCCTTGCTCTATGTATTTTATCTTATATGAAAAATTGCATTAGATCAAGTGCCCAAAAGATTAATCCAGTGTGTGTTGCGTGGTGGAAGATCTACACGTCAAAATCTAAATATAATACAGTGCTTTGCAAAGTCCATTTTATGGATATATCTCTGATCCTGCTACCTGTTTAAGGTGACAATTATCTGAAATTAGTTATATGTTAAAGCTACTTTAAATAAACAGAAAAAGCAGAAAACTCTCATAGTAGTGCAGATGTAGGCCTAGAGATAGAAAGATACAAAGATGAAGACACAGGACAATGAGACTGTGTTTTTGTGCTGTGTAGAGTTAGGCCTTCACAAAGTAGAAAAATATGTCAAGCAAGATAATAGAAAAGTTTAATAATGAGACTTTGTGCTTTGTTTAAAGAAGAGTATAAATTAGTTATATGTTAAATCTACTAAACACATAAATGAGACTATTAGGTTATTCACTTAAATTAAGGAAAGGTATGACTTTTACAAGCTATATAGATGTACTGTACACTTCAAAATTAATTCCAAAATATCTGAGAAAGAAAAACATTGCAAAAAAATAATGGTTATCTGCAAAATGTTTTGGTTTTGCTCTGAGGTTGACCACTGTACTTGAGATGCATTTTTAATTTTGACATACTATTTCAACAGAAACTCAATGGTTATGTCCTTTCACAATTGTTAGGCCACAAAGGGTTGAACAACAGCACTTATCAGAAACCACTCAATTAGGACTTGGGGAGGAGGTCCAGCACACAAGGCATGCAATGCTTAAGTAAAGTGCAGGTATTCCAAGGAACTAATCCATAGGGGAAGGAAAATGATGATTCTGTACACTGGGAATAAGACTGTCCCCCAAAAGCTGACTGTATGTGTGAAAGAGTGAGGAAGAATGTGTTAACCTAACCATCTAGTCACAGTCTGTTTATATCCTTGACCCTTTTGCATCCCTTTCATCTTGAGATTTTCTGTGACTCTGTTTTTCAGAGCATATAGGGTTGTAGGCTGTTACGCAAAGCCAGAATGCTATAGAAAGCTCTTTCAAGAAGCTTTAAGCATAAGGAGATGACCATAATCTCCCATGGTACTATGAAGTGTCCCTACTCCTGTAGCTATTAGCCAGGAGTAAGCCTTCCTGAGGGTTAGTTAAGTAGGATGTGACTCAAGTTCAGGAAAAAGAGTAGCCAGAGCTCTGAGTTGTGTGTGGTTAGGGTTTGTAAAATTAGAAAGTACAGATGATTTGCTTTAGTACTGTCATGAATCAGCCTTTCACATTTGCTTGATTAGCTTGAATAGGTCAGCATGGTCTGTTCAGAGCTAGGGACTGTTTTGTCTCTAATATGGCAGCATTTCTGGCTAGTGCTCCATCCCATACAGTTTTTTTGTTTTCTTAAAATATCTTCATTCATAAGAGAAAATGTTCATCTTGGTGTTAACAATGGCAGCACATCATGCTATTTACATAAATGACTTTGGCTGTGTATGCCAGCTTGAAGCATGTATTTTGATGCATGATTATCACAAAGGCTGATATTATGGAAACTTGCTAAATCGGGAGTAGAATCAGAATTAATTTGGTTTGGGTTTATCATTAAGTAAAGTGTCATTCTCAATATAAGTGTCAAAGCAAAGGGAAAAATACAATAGAATTATTTGCTGCATCTTTCCTTGTAGTGAAAGAGAATCTATTATGCTTAGAAGAAAACCTGTGTGCAAAAATCCAACACAGTCTTGATTCTTTTTTTTGATTTCTCTTCATCTGCCCACTGCAGTCTAGGAGAGGGTGTTCAGATGGCATCAAGCTCTAGGAATACTTCATGCTTCAGCATTTCTCCATCAGAGTGATAGGAGGTTCAACCCTTTTGGGATCACCCTAAGAAACTTACAGCACTTATCTGATACTTCAAAAGTTTTATTGAATTAAAAAAGAAGGAGCTGGGAAGAAAAATAACTGCATAATATAACTTTGTGTCCCTTCCATTCTTCATCAGAAACAACACTCTTAAGCTTGATTTACAGGGGCAAAGGACAAAACAACAAATGACTAGCATTTCTTAACAAAGATTCCTTCCTTTTGGCTAGGGTAGTACTATCCAGAGAGCTTCTCAACATGCTGTATGTGTTTTCCCTTCAAGTTTTCCCAAATATTTTCTCAAGACAAGAAGAAAAACTCGTTTCCAGTTGTCTTGCAGGCAGCTGTGCAATGACAAAGAGAAGACATTTTAATCATGGTTATGTGCTTTCTGTGTTTTACCAAGTACTGTCATTCACCAAGGAATAACTGGGTAGTTCCATGTTTTATGTGAAGTCTTTGAAAAAAGCAGGATTCAAACTTTGTTTTGCTCCTTAAATCCAGGCTGGAAACAAAAAATAATACAGCTGCTCGTGGCCAGTTCCTGTGTTCTCCTGTAACTGGACTAACTTCACAGAAGAAGAGAATTTGGTAGTTAGTAGAGGAAAATCTATAATTTTGAGAATGTACTGAGAATTGAATGTAAAAGTGCCATCGAGGATGTTTACTGGTTTTAACTGTGTTTGCCTATTTGCTTTGTAAATAATTTAATTGGAAAAGTATTTTTATTCATGCATACACTCAACAAAAATGTATGTTATTATATTTTTAGTTTTATGTTATATTGATACATATACATATGCGGACTGTATGTGCATGCTTTTAAAATAGTAATTTCTTCATTATTTTCACAGCAAACCCAAGGAACCAATGTTCAGTGCAGGTAGGAACTTTTAAAATTTTTGAGCAGATAGTAACTGTGATAACGTATTTGGGTTCCCCCACTAGCCCCCTTTCTTCTGTGGATGCCTAAAAATTGGTATTGGGAATCTAAACATGGTACTTACAGGCTGCTGCTGATATATTTTTAAAAAGCTGATCAGTTCACTCTAAATTTTATTGATCCAATAGATTTATTTTACAGTTGGGATTCTTTGTAAGAAGACAAGGACAAAAAAGACCATGTCTTCTTACTATGCATATGTCTTCTCTTTCAAAGCAGTATTAAGGTTTTGGTAATTAAAGCAGTGCTGAGTTCCAGCTATGATGCTGTCAGGTTCATCATAAAACGGTGCCCTCTGAGGATTGCCACATCTGTCCCAAAGCCTTGAAATGTAATTTGTCAAATTACACATGGAAAGGTGGTTTGTTACTACAGTTGTGGTAATCTATCTTTAATTTGAAAAGCACTTCAATTTTTTCCAACTTAGGTATTATCCCTGCTGAAAGATTTTGAAAGTGAAATAGTAGGTGTAAGTGAAAAGTGTTTGTCCTTGTCATTAGACAGTTAAAAATATTGAAGAGTCTCAATAAAAATATGAAGCTAAGTAGTGTATATAACAGTTATTTCTGTTCTGAATAGTCAACGACAACTAAAATACAGATCTATTTTAACAAAATGGGGAAGGGAAAAAACCCTGTTGATTTATCAGATGTACTGTATTATTTTTATGCATAGTTCTGTGACAGTAATCATACATTAAGCTGAAAAAGTTGGAGATCTTTTGTTTACTGCATGGATTGATCAGCATCCAACAAAGCTCTTAAGGCATATTTCAAGGTTTAATGTAACTGATTTTAAAGTCAATAATAAATGAAATTAAATAAGCACTTAAGTCTCTTGTGACAATATAATCATGTTTCATAACCCTTCCATGAAAATTGATGGTTTAGAAAAATAAAACTTCTGATTTGCACAGAATATGCTTTCCTTGCCTAATTTTTCTCCTTCCCTTAGGCTATATAAACAAAGGTGTTTGTAATATTTTTTCTTCTGCCACCTTTCCCATAGATAAAGGTCAGTTAATTAAACAGGTGTGACACTACTTTGATGTCCATCTCACCTAGACAAAATTCCTACTGAAATGAAGTTTTTTCTAAGAAGGTTATACTTGGTATTTTACTTAAGTATATGGCTACATAATGGAGTTTAAGCCAGTGTTTTAATGGTAGAACCAAACAGGGGCCCCTGGCTGAGGAAAGAGGTTTAGAAGGTAATTACCCAGTGTATGGCTCAGTGTTTTGTCAAGCCTCAGGTTAGCCTGCAGCAGACTAAGACTGAACAGCCTGTAGAGCAGGTATTTAGAGAGTTATTGTATTCAAACACATCTTTATCCAGCCCTTCTGTCTCTGTCTCTGTAATCACAAGGGAAGCGCCGTGTGACACACTGCAAAGGTAGGCTTCACTTCCAAAACCTCATAGCTCTCGAAGCAAAATGGCTCTGGTGGGGTAAAAGCTCAATATACACACAGCTGTTTTCTAACTTGTGGCAATTTTGCAATGTTAAAACTTTCCTAGTTCTTTTGAGCGTAACAAAAATGTTATACCATTTATTATATGATCTACTGAATTATAACCCTCAGGTGCACTTTAATCGTAATAACGGGTTATAATTTACATTCCTGTGGACTTATTCCTAAGAATTTGAATTAGAAAAAAAATGTTGAGAGAGCTATATGGCAACACGTGGATGTTCACTGTGTTTGAAATGGCATTTTGCACTTTTGCTGAAATTCGTATAGAATTTGCCCCTTTGTTGGCTGTTTTGCTGTTAGCCTAACATGATCATAGAAGCCTTTTTTTTTTTTCCTGCTTTTTCTTATTGTTTAGATTGTAGGTTTTTCTGAATCTTAAATAAACAGACCTAGGCCTACAACTAATTTCTTGTTGCTTTTTGCTTAGTGTCATAAAGCAGAGTTACATGTGGTAAACATACCATGTTGGTGTCTAAAGCTTTAGTTAAGTTGTAGTGTAAATAGGCACATTTTTGATGCATGTTTATATCTGTGATCTAATCACAGATTTATCTGCTTTTTAGAAATAGCTATATCCTAACAGTTTTTCCACTAATCGGCGTCTTTCAGCTTTGCAATAAATGTGAATGTCACAAAGCAAAAAATGTTTGTTCTCAAGGCAAAGTCTATTAGAAAGTCTCTACCTCTGTGTATTCTTTGTACAAATTTATACCTGCAATCAGTGGTGGTCTCCTTTGCAGATCCCACTGGCATTGATGTGCCTTCTTATTTCAGTTCATTAACTGTTAATTTATGCAACAGCACTATCAAATTTACAAAACCACAGATGTAAAAGATACATTTGGCTTAAAGTTTCACTGTTGGTCTGTCTTTGTGGTTTGATGATTGTCTGTCTTTACATCTATATCTTTACATTTAGAACTCTACTGTCTTATAAACTTACTTAAGAAAAGTATGAAAAAGAGGATGGAGATTGATTGTGTAGATAATGTATTTGGGTTAGGAACAAAAGCTAGTAGAGATGGAATATTACCAAAAGTTAGAAACAAATACACAGTATGACTTTTATGCCTGACCTAATCAGCCTAAGTTCCTATTTACAGTTAGGAGAGAGACATACACATACATATTCTGAAGGCATAATTTATATACTTGTTGTAATATACTTGGTATAGTTTACTGGTTAGTATATACTTTCCTAGTCTGGTGTGACTAGGTCAAATGCTCCTACTGTAGATGGCTAAATGCAAGCTTTATGAGTCCCATAAGCTTCAGGTGAGAAAAGCAGCTTGGTGAATTAAACTTTGGTTCATTCACAGCCTTTGATAAGTACAGCCAGTAATTGTCATTGCTGAAAATCTGTTGAGTTCCAGTGCACCAGCATCAGCAGTGTTGGCAGTGTTTGAAGCTCATTAAATAGATGCTGCATGCGCATACAAATAGTGCTGTAATGCTTTGCTATTTAATGCTCTACCCTCTATTTTATTTTCCAATACAGATATATTGGAGTAGATTTTAAAAAACAATTCCAATATTCTATCATTTTAACGGGCATCTTGAAGTTCCAACCTTCTGTCACCGTTACTTCATCATTATGATCTCTTCTTTTTAGCATTAAGTTTTCTGTTGCTTTCATTTTATGTATGCATTCTGTAAATGAAGCTAGAGAGACCTAGCTGTAACTTTACTGTGACAGATCAGGTAGATCTCTTTCCCATATGACTTAGTCTAAAGGCAAAATACACATCTAGTTAGGTAATACAGCATAGCTATGATGTTTATTTGTTCAATCAATAACTCTTACTGATTTAGTCAGGATTTGTAGCTTATGCATATTTCCAATTAAAATAAAGCCTTAGCTTTCAAATTTTTAAAATAGTGGTATATTTGTAATGATACTTTAAAATTCATAGCATAATTTAACAGTCCTAAATTGTATAATTTTTTTTCATTTACATGATTTTTGTTACTTTTGCCCTTCCATTTCCTCTGTGCCCACAATTATTCTGTCTAGTAACTCTACAGATGTCACTGACTCCAAAACTGCTTGATTCGCATGCGAACAAGGCTGAACCCCTTGATCTGCCGATGGAGCAGCAAGAGCCAGCACGTTCTGAATCTGGACAAACTTCATCAGAAGTTCACAGGACACCCACTTTGGCCTTGCCACTTCCCAAAAGTCCTAGTCAGACCTTCATGGCATTTCCCAGATCTCCTAGTTTTATAAGCCCCATGAAGTCCCCAAGTCAGTACTTCCAGATCTGTTATTAATCTCTGCTTCTCTGCCCCAAAAATATTTCTTACCAGTTCAACACATTACTTTTAGTATTTTCTTCTAGAAATGTTTACTTCTGTCAGCCAATTGAGTTTTTGTAGCTTCTCTCCTGTATGTCGTTTTCCTTTCTTTTAATGTGCTGTCAATGTTGTCATTCCTTTTTCAATGTTTAGTAATTCTTAAAGCACATATCTTTTCTGCATGTACATCAGCATGATTCCTTTTACTAATTGTTTGTGTTCATTATTTCGAATGTATCTCTGACACTGTATCAAGTGTAAAGCATATCTTTACACTGGGATGCAAAGAATGCAACTGAGTGTTGGAAAATAATTTAGATGCTGATGCTCAACTGTAAACATTGATTAAAAAATAAAATTAATTTAAAGTGGCATTTCTGCGTTAATTGTAATCTTTGATGTATTCCCCTCTGTTTATTATATTTAAAAACTGTAATATTGTAACATTTTTTAAAAATTTCAATTTCAGACATTTCTGTTTTGTAGTTCTTCATGACATTGTTTAGTTCTAATTCTGCTACTCAGAATATTTAGAGGAAGAAGGGACTTCATATGTTTTAAAAAAATTCAGTGTAGTGATTATGATTTAGGAAAAAAAAAGAACCTGCTAAATTTCTAAGTTTGGGATTGCATGTTGTTCTGTAATTGTAATGCACCAAACTGTTACGTGGGAAGGGATTGAGGAGCACTGGAATTCTCCCCGATGGCTTTTTTGTGTAACATTAAACATTTCTGACCTTTTGTAGAGGAAGGATACGTAAAAATGTTTCTTCGTGGACGTCCTGTTACCATGTACATGCCCAAAGAGCAAGTGGAATCTTACAATTTGGAAGCAAAAGTAGAACTACCAGCCAAGAGGCTTAAACTGGAATGGGTGTATCCTTTCTGTGCTGGAGGACTACTGGAAATCAATCATTCCATAATGATTTGGGTTAAATAACTTTTCGAGCTAAAGTATAGCAGGATTAAGGTCATAGGATTCATTTAATTGGTGAAGTGACATTCCATTGAAAATAGGTGTTAATTTCTTGAGGCTGCTGTTCTTCACCTTGTAAAGAACAGGGTGGCAGCTTAAGAAAGATTTTGCTTAAATGTTGCCTGAAGGTTAAGTCTGAAGCATGCTAATTAGCCAAAGATTAAACTAGGCATATCATAAGAATGTAGTGAGCTGGGATTATTAATTATGATATGCATAAGACAAGCTCAGGCTTTTTTCTAGTTCTTAGCAGTAATTTATGATTTTTAACTGTTTCATAAAATGTACACCATTGTCCTTAAGAGGATGGTGCATTCAGCTTGAATAAGGCCTGAATTGAGTAGTGCTGTGCAACTGATACATGCTTAGCCATAAAATTTATAAAATATTATATATAAAATAATAATTGGATTTGTACCTTAAGGGGGCTTAAACACCATAAATACTGAACAACCAGATTTTTCCACTGACTTCTGTGAGTGGACATAATTGCGGAAATCTAGCTTGAAAGAAATCAGTGTTTCATTACACAGAAAAGTTTTTCTATTTCACTTTTAAGTATAATGATAGAATATATTCTTTATTTTTAAAAAGACATTTCACTTTTGTATTGTCTTATTATATATAATAGATGATTCAAGATAAAATATAAGCACAACAAGATTTGAGTCTATTTGTTCTATCCATTATCGTTAGAGAGATGATGTCTTCATAAGGTTTTCTCTTTTAAGAAAAATCTTTTTGGTTGCAGTGAAAATAGGAAATTACTTTGACTTCATAAAAGAAGACAGACTGCATATAGTATTTTTCAAAGTTGTATAAATAGAACTGCATATGGTTTCAGAATGTTTAGAGAGTTTCCAAAAGTTCCTTTGTATTCACAAGAGATTAATGACAGATTTAGTAACCATTCTTATTATTCCTATTGCAGCTGAGGCTGTAGGTTCTATCCCATTCTGCTGGAACTGCATAGATAGTGCATGCACAAATAAGTGAAGATGAGTTAAAAAGACAAAAAATCCATAAAATTAATAAAACAGGTGAGATTAGAGTGATAAATGCTGCTTGCAGCATTTTACCATCTAATTGTACAGGTTCTCACCATTTATCACAACAGAATTGAATGATGTCTTTTGCAGTTGTAAGGAGCTCCTCACTTGTGGGGCCTAAGGATGATTAGGAGAAAGTGTTAGAAAGCTTGCTGAAACAACAGAACACCCAACCATGAAACAAAGCAGAATGTCATTAGCAGCATGTAGGTGGAACGTGACGTCAATATTTCAGACTATTATAAGAAATTATAATTAGGGTAGGTCATGATTTCAGTCTCATTAGTTTCTCACTTAAGCTTATTTAAATGATTGAATATTTGCCAGATGGGCTATTATTTTTAGTTTGAATATTGATATGTCCTTCCAGGTGTGTGTCCATATACCCAGCAGAATCCTATCTAAGGTTGTCTATGAATAGAAGAGGTGTGAATTAACAAAACAATCTAACTAGATAGTTGTTCTAAATAGTATTGAGGAGGAGGTAGTTTTTTTCCAAAAATACTGTGCTAGCTTCTTCTGTTTCTAATTTATTTGCAATTAAATCCAATCATGATATCCATACTTAATATTTATAGCAATGACTAGGTATATGGAAGGTTTAGAAAGACAATTAAATAGTTTTAAAAAAAGAGGGAGAAGGTAATGCCCACTTTATAGACTATAACAAGGGGAAGAGAAACTGTGAGCAGGAGCATAAGATCATTTAAGAAGAAAGACAAATACAGCAGAAAAACAAGCAATATTGCAGGCATTCATTCCAGTTGAGTTGGAGAAGCTGCACTGCTTGATTGGAGGGTAACAGAACTGGAATAGGAAAAAACCTCTTTGTAACAGACAAATGAGCCTAGCAGTGGGAGTACAGCCAGAAATGCTCTATAATGTAAGAACAGGGATAGGGGAACAAGATCTTGGAGGTGGCTTGGACAAATGGAAAGGAAAGCAGATTATGATGAGAAACAGCAGGAAGAAAATCTAAAGTGTATAGATTTCAGGGCATACCAGAACCATAAAGGGTTATTACAGTCACGTTAGCAGCTGTCTGGGTAAGCTGAAAAAGGTTTACAGCTTTGATATATTATCATATATATTAGGACCTGAAGAAACAAAAATGCTGAGTGGTGAAGTGTGAGCGGGACTGGAGCAGAGGTGGAAAATCCAAGTGAGAAATCAGAACTGGGGACATCAGGGTGGGAGCAGTGGCCTGCCCAGATCCATTTGAGAGCAACTCACTTGGCAAAGCAGGAGGTTTGAAACAAAAACTGCAGGCCAAATGAAAAGAAAAGGTCAAGGTAACACTCCCTGAAGTGCCAACTCACCAAATCCAAATTGAAGCCACCAAATCCGAGTGTGGGAAACAGTGAAGAGAAGGAGGGATCAACCCCAGGAGTTTGCATTTGAGAAAAAGGCTGATAGAAAGAAATTGAGTGTTTGACAACAGCAGTCGTGTGAAGGGTTGAATGCAGCATTGTTCCCCACAGGGAGAATGGTAAAGAAAGGAGATTTTCCCTAAAGAATGTACTCTTTCCCATTTAATGGCTATTTTTGTGCACTGAGATTTGTTCCTTATGCATGTCTGTGTAATGTTCTTCACTTTTTTTAGAAGTTCAGTTCTTTACGCTAACTTCAGCTGCTGGTTCACTATAAATTTGATTATATGTTGTTGAACTAGGGAAATACTATGTTGGCTTCCATTCATAATGGTATCTGGCCTCAGAGAGAAAAATAAATTTAAACAAATAAAGCATTGTCCAGCAATCTAGAGTAGTAACACCAACCATCACAGATAGATTCAAATTGATAGTAAACTCTTTGTAATTGAAGATATTGATTGTTTCAATGTCATCACGTTTTAATATCTCAAACTTGAAGAAACTTTGGCTGAGATATTTCAGTTTATGAGACTAAAAGCTCTATTTCTGAATTCACACTTTAATAATTGGGTATGCAGCATTACTTCTGTTGCATTTATAAGAAAAATCAGCAAGCTGTTTCTTCTAAAATAGGTATTTATATAGAATAACTAATGACCTTATTACTTCAACAACATTAACGTAGCTATTTTAGTTTGAGTGGCTTATCATTGACCATCCAGAATAGTGTGCAAGTATCTTGTTTAGATCATGTAATTGGGGTTTCATTATCTGTCCATATATTTTTCACAGCCAGTTTCTCCATATTGACTGCATTAGAATGCACTTTTGTTTTGCCAAGATTCTGCTAATGATGTTTCTTTCCGTTCCCATTAAAAAAAAAGAAAGCCAAAATAGTTGTAGTCCCTGAAGACTCTTCAGAAGAATAAAACTACAAAATTTGGCTGAATTAACATTTAGTCTAAATGATTATTCCAGTCATTTCATTGAATTAATTTTATATTCATGTTGATATGACTAGCATCAGAATCTGGGCCACTGCCTCTTAATATACTACAAAAATAAATTGGCATGGATGATGTAGCCCTTTTATGGTTTTTATCCATCTGGCTGGTCATGTCCACAGTAATGAAATGAATCAACCTGCACACAGGATAATGCAATCAATCCTTGTGTAATGCAGGGAGATGTGCTGAATGACTTATTAGTGTCTCTGTCAAGTCTAATTTTTTATTTTAATTAAATCAGCAGTGTAAATAGTAAATACACCTGGGACAAAATTAGTACTGCCTTTGTCTGGTGTTTAGCAAATTCTAGAGAATGCTAAAGGAATAGTACATCTGCAAATTCCCCTATTCTTTGCTATGGATTTTCCGTAGGATTTGTAGGTTTTAAAGTCTACAGAGTGCTTCAACTCTCTACTGTAGTAAGGAAAGAGTTCTGAAGGTTGTCAAGTAATAAAGCTGTACTCAAGCCAAGAGATGGAGACTTTAGGACAGAGACTACGGATTTCAAGGACAGAATCTTTTTTTTTTTTCTTGTTTTTAACATTCCTCTTTGGTAGATAATGTTATTGCAGCTTGACCAACACTCTAGCTATGGATATAGGGGTCGGGACTGTCGCAGCAATCTCTATCTCCTGCCAACGGGCGAGACCGTGTATTTCATCGCGTCCGTGGTTGTGTTATTCAATGTTGAAGAGCAACTTCAGAGACATTACACTGGTCATAATGATGATGTGAAGTGGTAAGTCATCTCATAACAGTTCTTTTTTTCTTCATAAAACAGTATTTGAGATAGATCCACTCACTTTCCTTACTCTTCTTTTAGGATGATTGAACATTATCTTCTTTAGAATCTTCTCCTTGCCTTTTTTAAGTAGGGTTGAATTATTGCCCTTCACCAGGGCCTGGGTGACCTGTACAGTTCCTTTAGATCCAACAGCAGCAAAACAGTTGTAATTTCACCTGTGGTCTTCCTGGTAGTCTTCAGGCATGCTGACCCCATGGCAGATAGCCTGTAAACTAGACCTGGTTTGTTTGCTGCCATGCACACATGCCAGATTGGGCTTCAAAGCCATTTAAGTGTGTTGAAGATCAGAGGATATTAGATACCAGCAAATACCAGAATCATTAAACTGAAATCTACATAAACATATGGTTTATCTTGATGGTATCAGTCTGCTTGCACAGTGTAGCTGAAAAAGAGCACCTGGATTATTTGATGGGCCCTAATGTATGAAATGAGTTTGACATCTCTTCTTTAAATTAGGCATTATGAAACACCCATTGTCCCTCAAAGCCAAAAATAGACCTGATAACCAAATCTGCTTCAATTGTGAGCATGTTTCATAAATTGAATTATTTGTGTAATCTGGTTGTTTTACAAGGAGATTTTTACCTTGGACCTGTTCCATCTCATTTCCTTCTTTCAAATTTTCTGTCTCTAGATATTTCAAAGCTATCAGGTTTACTGGAAGGAGGATGCCTTTCTGGTTTGTAAAGCTAAATGAATTATTGCCACAGTTCATTTTGTAGGGTACTTGGCCTCTAGAATGGCATTCCAAGCAGATGCAGTGAAAAAAGAATCCAGAGGGTTTTAAAATACAAGAGCATGACAATTGTTTTGTCAGTTCTGTTTTTGTATTCTTAAAAAGCTTACACATATGCTGTGTGCTTTTTATGACTAAAATAGGGCCATTTATTACAAGCTCAAGTAATAGCTTTTTGAAAGAGATAGTCAATAGATTAAAGTTTGGCCTCTTCTTCTTTCCTTTTGTAGCCTGGCTGTTCATCCTGATAGGATCACTATAGCAACAGGTCAAGTTGCAGGGACATCCAAGGATGGGAAAGTAAGTGGCTTCTTTACTGATGTATAATTGTCTGTATTTCATGAGAATATGTTATTAAGAAGATATATTTATTTCTGTGTTCTTTTCCTATTGTAATTGGTCTTACATTTTTGGACTGAATGGAAGCAAAACTTCATTTGAGAGTTCCTATTGCACTCTGTCACAGTTACCCAATTCCATTATCAAGACTGGGCAATGGTTTCTGGTTCCATGACTTAGACTGAAGGTAAATTTGGAGCTGGTCTCTGAGAGGCATGGAGGGATAAGGCTGCCAAGGAGACCTGAGAGGCCACATGGATGTGGGGGAAAGGAAGACATTAAATTGTACAGCATACAACTTCATTTTCGATCACAGCTACCAAGACCAAAATACAAAGAATGGGTTTGTTTGCTGAAAAAATCCCAAACTTTTACTCTTGCCATCATCTGGGCAAGAATATTTTTCTCTCTATTGCCACCTGTATTATTGTAAGCTTAGCTGTAAATTGTGATTTTATTTGAACAGAGTAAGATGAACATTGCTCCTAAGAGCTAACAAAAGGGAAAAAGAATGGGAACAAGCAGAAGCAATAAAAACCATGAGGAAAAAGTTACTCAGCAGACTATGCAGCTGTTGTCACAAACTATTGCAAACTTTTTGGCAGATGCCAAAGAAGAATTTTGGGAAGAAATCTAGATTATAAATATGCTGACTACTTTGAGTGTCATGATTTAACCCCAGTCAGCAATTCAGTACCACACAGCCACTCATCCAGCCCTCGGTGGGATGGGTAGGAGGACTGGAAAAAGGACAAACCCTGTGGTTTGAAATAAGGACAGTTGTTGTTATTGTTATTATTATTAAATTTTAATACAATAATAGTAACAACAATAAAGACAAAAAAAAGAGATAAATAAGACCCAAGAAAGAAAAGTGATGTACAATGCAATGGCTCATCACTCACTGACTGGTGGCCAGCTCATCCCCCAGCAGCAATTGGCCTCTCCTGGCCAACTCCCCAGGTTATGTGCTGGGCATGATATTCTATGGTATGGAATATCCCTTTGGCCAGTTCAGATCAGCTGTCCTGGACCGTGCTGCCTCCTGGCTTCACATGCTGCTCCTCACTGTCAGAGCTTGGGAAACTGAAGAGTCCTTGACTTAGGGTAAGCACTGCTCAGCAGCAGCCAAAACATCTGTGTTATCCACATTGTTCTTGTCCAAAACATAACACTGCACCAGCTACTCAAAAGAAAATTAACTCTATCCCAGTCAAGACCAGGACAGTGGAAAAAAAAAAGAAAATCCCGGTTATGCAATAAAAATTTTATATAAAGATAACTTCGCAGAGTAACGTAAACTATTAATTTTTATTATGTGTTGAACCTTTTTTTTTTTTGCTTACTATTGTATTTACGAAATAAAACCTAAAAGTTTGAGGTCTGTGCTTGAGTGGAATGTGGTATATAGGTATATAAAAGCCACTTATATAACTGAGGTACTGTTGTGCCCTTCGGGTTTTTTAGCTGTATTTACCTTAAAGGACAATTTCGCTGCTTGCGAGCCAGAGCCCCCACCGGCTGCCCGGGGCTGCCCCCTGGTGGCCTTGGGAGGCATCGCGGGGCTCCTGACAGAGGCAGCGAGCGGGGAGCGAGGGAGGGAGGGGGGACCCGGGGCTTTCACAGGGACTGATCTGGGGCCAGGATGTACATCTGGAATTTTATTTACAAAAAGCAATCTCGTTATGATTACGGTTGTAAAGAAGAGTTTGAACATAAAGTTATTTACCCCATCCATTTTTATAATGTTGAAATTAATTACATTTTAAAAATTCCTGAGCTTCATTTCACACTTTTATGTTTTACATTCACCAGAGTTATCTCAGTTGGTACAGTTTAAACTCTACCTGGGCCTACCAGTGAATCCCATTTCACAAAGTCATCAACAATTTTAAGTTCATGCCAAGTATCTCAGTGGCCATGAACTTCAGGGAACAAACTGAGATCAGTGAGATCTGACACACTGTGCACTCTGGATAGTCAGTCCCAGATACTGGTACTAAGCACAGTAATCAGCAAACCATTTGTAATGTATCTGTGATTACATGGATGACTCTAGAGAAGTTCTAGTTATACCTTCAGTTGTGGGGTTTTTTTTTCAGATGCATTCCCATTTTTTCAAATCTTGATGGGTTTTCTCCATCATCGCTTGAGCTGATGTTTTCTGTGTCTGTTTTATAGCAATTGCCACCGCACGTGCGTGTCTGGGATTCTGTAACTCTCAATACACTGCATGTCATCGGAATGGGGTTTTTTGACCGAGCTGTCACTTGCATTGCTTTTTCTAAATCTGTAAGTAAAGTCAATGAATAGTCATATTAAGACTGTTTGCTGGAAAGGTCTTTGAAATCTTTCAAATTTAGGTGACCAAAACAAACTTCCAAGCTGTCTTTTCTCTCAGGTTCCTCTTTGGAGGAGGAAAGCTTGCAGCCCAGTTGTTTCCAACAGTTTAGGTTGCTATTAAAGTTAACATTATCTCAGCAGTCTCAGAGAAGTACCATATATTTAAAATAAACTGCAATTCATTTCTTTGGCAGTTGCAAAAGTATTTGTGTACTTGAAATTTCGGCATCCCTACTTTTCTTGAATCATCCTATTCTGTTTCTCCCTACATAAGAAATTTACTCTCCCTGCATCTTTTAACCCTCTTACTGTGTCTAAACTGATTGCTGAAAGACTTTTAAAAAATGGAGGCTTCCATAGGAGAATCAAAATCTTTAGCTGAAAAGCAGCAAAGGCATATGGATAAAGGGTTGTAAAAAAGTAAAGTCCTGTCGTTTGCCTCTTGGCACCATCCTTTGAACTCTAATCTGTAAGAGAGATAAAGGAAATATTTACATGCTGATATAGGCAGCATTTGAGTCCCATATAAAAACTTGAGTCTGTGACCTGACAGGTGCAAGCTGTAAAGCCCCCTGTGTACAAAAGAATCTGTAAGAAGTGTATGTGGTGGTGTCTGGTTGTCTTGACAGCATTTTTAGATTGGAGAGGACTACCTGGTGTATTCCCTAGGCAAGATTTCCTTCAGTGAAAGTTTCTACAATCACTTGAAATCCATCGATAACTATGTTTATAGAAAGTAGAGAAGAGAAGGATGTATTGGGAACACTAATTAAGAATACAAAGGTGAAAGCTAACACAGTTTGACATCACCTTTGAAGGATAAATAAAAAGGATTAGAAAGCAAATGCTCTTTAAATACCCCTCTGGAGGGAAATAGATGCATAATAACAGAGGAGCACTATTGGCATTTGCCAGAAGAAAGCCAGTATTTAATATGTTTGCTTTGTGATTTTGGTCACAGCTTGGCCTGTTCTGAGCATCACTCCCCATTCAGTTGCAGCACTTCTCTCACTTTAGACAGCCCTCTCTTCAGGTTTCTTAGTCCTGCCTCTGCCCCACCTCGTGGGTTGCTTCGGCACAGTTTTTTATATAGTTTTGTCTGACGTGTATTGTGGGCCTGAAGAATGAAGAAATAATGAAGGAATTAGGGTAATTAAGATTAGGAAGAATGATGAACATCATAACTATAAAAAAGACACTTGTCAGGAATAAGTTGTTTTCTAATTCCTTACTATGTTTTCTGATTTTGATCCATTATACCAGTATGAAGAATAAAATTGTCTCCTGTGTTAACAGACATCTGAGACTAAATAATTGGTTTAAATTGCAAAGAAAGAAATCCAGTATAGTTATTAGGAAAAGCTTTCTTAATAAAATAACCATGTGTAGTTTGCCTTTGGAATTTCCACTACTGAATATTTGTAAAGAGATACCTACCACATTCCAACACTTGTCTGCAGCTTGCAAGAGTTCCTCTTCCAGGTCCCTTTTTAGCCATCTTTTCAATAACCCTATAAAGTATTATATTTTATGGAGATCTAACTACAAGTATAAGTGTAAATATGTGCAAATATCTCCACTTACACATAAGTATTTAATTATTTTTAATGTGTATTTATATGTTCTGCATGTTGTTTGGGTGATGCATTAATATCTCCCATGTTTTGCCTCAGAATGGAGGAAGTAGCCTGTGCTCTGTGGATGACTCCAATGATCATGTGCTTTCAGTGTGGGACTGGCAGAAAGAAGAAAAGCTGGCAGATGTCAAGGTGTTGCAATAAGATATTTTGTACTACTTGCTTGTATGTAGATCTGGTTTCTTGTAATAAAATGTCTTTCTGTATTTAACTTTTTGTGCCTTTTTAACACTTTGACTGTATAAAAGGCAAGGAACATGAAGAAAGGGAATATTTTCTCTCTATTAAGATTATCCCAATAGTTTTGGATTTTTTTAAATTTTGCTGTTGTTGTCATTCTAGAATTGATTAGAAAATTCTAGGCAGCAGTGATAGGAGCATGTGCAGGAAAAATGTCCTAAACTAATCTTTTGAAGAGAAAGTCTCATTATCTGACATGATTTTTAAGGATACATTTTTATACTAACTTATAAAGACATAAAATTTTTTTACTACAAATATTCCACCCTATGTTTGTAAATGATAGCTAGCTCAGAATTTTTCTTATATCAGAAGTATCAGTTTACTTAACTAGAGAACCATGTCATCTTGTTTTCTTTCCTTTGCATTTTAGATTTTGATACAATGTTTTTCTTTTTCCTTCCAAGTGCTCTAATGAGGCTGTATTTGCTGCAGATTTTCACCCTACTGATACAAATATAATAGTTACTTGTGGAAAATCACACCTTTATTTTTGGACACTAGAAGGGAATTCCCTTATTAAAAAGCAAGGATTATTTGAGGTAAAATAAAATATTTTTCTAATTTTATGTTTATAGTAATGATACAGTCATACAGAAGTAAGGTTTAATAAGGTTTGAGTAAATCAAAACAAGTGATCATTATTAAACTCGAAATGTTGCAAAAGCTCAGGTGGCATTCATGGTATGGCACAGAAAACTTCTCCATAGGTAAAACTTCCACACTGAAATTTTGAAATGCAATTATCCACTGTTCTTTGTATTCTTTTTCCTATATTCTTTTTGCTACATACCCCCACCCCTCCCGTCCACAACCTGTGCAAAATGAAATTACCTTAAAACTTTCTATGATTAACTCAGGTTAAAAAAAAAAAAAAAAGAGTGTGTGATGGAGGAGATTTTTATTTTGTGAGAGAAAAGACCCCATAAAAATGCATCTGTATGAATTGTCTTCCCTTTTCCTCTGTTCTGCTCAGACACATGCACATAGGTCATTCAAATACAGATTGAGCTGGCCACTATTTGGTAAATATCATTTTCATTTCAAGGCTTTGATTTGGTTTTGTTCTGAATATAGACTAAGCTGTACAGCACTTGCATGCACAACTGAGGAATGCTTGCAATGACTGCAGATAGCTCCAGTGACTGCTAGTTAACTGCTTGTGGAGTCATGGCTCCCAAGGATAGTCAGAACAAATATTTACAATGTCAGTTAATACACTTTGTGTGAAATCAGGAGGAGATGCTGAGAGAATGCATTTAAATTTTGTTGTGTTTTATTTTTCATGCATTTTTAATGGATTTTTCTCCCTCTTGAGCTCTGTTGGTCTTGATGATGGGTAGAGGTGGAAAAGGGTGGTGGTCCTAGCATAGAACAGCTTTTAGTTTGGGGGAGAAAGAGGTCATACACATAGGTTGCCAACAAGGAATGTATAATGTCCTTAGAAGCTACCAGTGATGTTTTCGTTCCCTTACACATTTGTTTTTTTGCTGTCAATGTCTTAAATGCAGGGGTTTCATTACTGAAACTTGGGCTTCTTTCAAGAGATGATTCCTTAATTCTTACACTATGGCCAAACCCTCTAGTAATACATTTTTTTCTCCTAGAAATTTTGGAGTTAAGAATTATAATAATAATAAAGCTTGTTTGAAACTTTGGCCATTTCTAAATACTCAAGGTCTTTGGCATTCTGCAGTAGTTGGGGGATTTGGTTTATCTCTGAGCATTCCTGGTCGTGTGTTACCTGGGGGCCTTCTCACTCACTCTGTCCCCAGCTTGCAATTAAAGGGTGCAGGATTGGGCCTCAAACCTCAGCTGATGCATCTTCTGCCCTTGCACAGATTATTCTGTTTAAACTGTAGGAATGTATTTAACTCTTGTAGGTATTTAAGTAATAATAGAGCTGTATAAGACTAAAGTAAATTAACCAAATGCATAAAGTTAAAATCCATGGGTTGTGTGTTGCTGTGAGTGTATATTTTTCATAACCATGCAGAAACAAGAGAAGCCAAAGTTTGTCCTGTGTGTGACCTTTTCTGAAAATGGTGATACTATTACAGGAGACTCAAGTGGAAACATTCTGGTTTGGGGGAAAGGTAAGATAAAATTTCACTCTTAACTTCCATCTTAATATTAGACTGTGAGTGTAGACTTGAGTGTAGAGCTTCATTTCAAGAAGAATAAATTTTATCTTGAGTTCTTTCCCAAGACCAATCCAGCAGTGATGCAGTGCCTGGATTCTTTCCTACAAGAAGCTAAAGAATATCTGTACCTAGCTGCTAGAGCACAAAATTCTATTGAATGTGTTCCCTGTGGTCAAATACTGAATCACAGAGCTGTGCCAGCATGTGGGGCTTTTACTGATGTAAGAGATGCCAAGAAAAGTTCTTTCTCTAATCACTGTATAGACAGAAACATTGTTAATGTTAATTGATGATCTCCAGTCTCCTATCCTGTCCCTCTCTACTGTTTGCAGTAATTATGCCTATTGACACACTTTTAAAAAGACAACAAATAGCAGTATTTGTTTTCCTAGGAAGTCAAGCTAAAATGTATTCAGATCTAATTGAATTCCTCAACTTTATTCCAGAAGAACAGATGGATAGGAAGAACTTCTTAAAAAGCATTTTCTAGTCAGAAGAGACCATTTTTAGGCAGCAGAAGGCAATGCCTGCTGGAGGGCAAACAGCAGCAACATCCTAAACGTTTACTTAGTGCCTGAGATGCCATGCATAGGAATAAGGAGAATGCTTAAAGGAGGCCTTTTTAGGAAAGGAAGAAGGGATATGGATGACAGCTTTTTCCTATTTACTCACTGCTTTCTCCCAAGATACTACTCAAAGGGCTAAGACCCTGAAAACAATACAGTGAATCAGTTATACAGTTGAGCCTTACTGAGCTGTTTTTGTAGATTTCTTTTTCAACCAAGGACTGTCAGCTAATTTTCTCCTTGGCCAGTACACTGCTGGGGACAGGGGTGGAAATGGTGTTTGTAACCTGGCTTCTCATTTATTTCCCTTTCCTTTTTCCAATGGTAATTTAAAGCAAGGCACTTCAACACTTTTCCTTCTAAACTGACTTGAGAAATTGCACTGTCCCATGTCCCTGTTCTTCATTGTTATTTTGGTCTGCCAGCAGACAAGGGGGACAGGGGCAGTGCACTGCTCAGGGGCCTGTTTGCCATCATGCTGGTAGACTAATTTCTGCCTTGACTGCAAGCAGCCTCTCCTGCCCTTTCTCCCAGAAACAAAAGGGATTCTCTGTGTGCTCAAGATCTCAACTTCTGCTACCTCTTTAGGGTTGGACAAAAATGTTTTTCTTGTTTCTCTATCTCAGTACAGTGTACTTTCTATGCCTTCACTACTTTTGACTCAGAGCTCAGTGCAAGAGAGGGCTGCTTCCACCAGGTCAGAGTACCCTAAGCAAAAACTTCTCTTAATAGAAATCAGTTGTGCCTGACACATTATATCCATAGACGTGGATGAAGGAAAAGGCAATTGTTTTTTCCTAACTTGCATCAGCCCCTCACTTGTGCTAAACATCAAGTTAGCTGAGCTTTGATGCAAGGTGCACATTTCAGTAATAGAATCACTAGTAATCATTTATTTGTACTTCATAATAGTAATGATTCACCAAATTAGAGATACTTAATCTCATGTAGTTGGTTTTGATAATGTTGAGTCTAAGAAGCTACTTGAACAAGCCAAGTTCATTAATAAAGTACAGGCTCCTCTGGAGAGTGATCAGCACATTCTGCCAGATATACACGGACCTCTAGCTTAGTCAGATTTTGATACAAGTTCAGGATCTGGAGGCTGTACAATATCTTACATCTGGAGGATAAAAATGACTGGGTTCTGGGGTTTTGCTGATAAGGTGTGTACTGGTACTGCAGGTAAAATGTGATGACAAATTATTTCACTTAAACTCCCTTGAAAGGTTTAAATTAACCTATTTTATTTTGTCCTTGACCGCTTTGTATACTATGATATGTATACTTTTCATTTTTGGGGTGGGGGGAATATATCATAAGGTGTACTAATTCAGCCTCTTCTGTGGGTCTGTGTGTTTAGGTCCAGCACCCCATGCCCAGTATTATCATTGTTTAAATGTAATCCTTGAGAGACAGTAGAGAAATGGAGAAAAAAAAATGGGGGGAAGGGAGCTATTAAGCTGAGTATTTCAGTGGCAATGCCTTTTTCCTTCTGTTCAGGTACCAACAGAATAAGCCACGCAGTTCAAGGAGCACACGAGGGTGGAATATTTGCACTGTGTATGCTGCGAGATGGCACGTTGGTATCAGGAGGTGGAAAAGACCGAAAGCTGATCTCTTGGAATGGAAATTACCAAAAAATTCACAAAACTGAGGTGATATTGCCTATCTTGAAATTACTCTGCTACTTGAAATGAAATTCTATTGTCCTCTGAGCAGCTTCTCTAATCATTTTTTTCTTATGGATGTGTATTGTATGGGAAAGCAAATCAGTGGTAAAATACAGTATTTTCATATGCTGAGTTGGAAGGGACCTGTCAGGATCATCGAGTCCAACCCCTGGCCCTGCACAGGACACCTCAAGTTTTCAGTCCTCAGGTCATTCCTGTGATTGCCTATTCATTAATATAATATTTCCTTTCTAAGTTCTGTGGTAACTAGAAAACAAATCATGTGTTTGTATCTTTCCATATTATTTCTTCCCTTCTTTGCACTTAATAATGTGAAGTAATGTTTAACTTCGGAGTATTACAGTATTGAAATGGCTTTACACATTCCTCTTTCCCAAAATGATGTCAGGATTTTTTGAGGGTTTTAATACTTAAAGTTTTTCATTATTTCTTGGTTGATGTTATTGTTTTTTAAATGTAATTTAAACAAAATTTGAAAATTACTCCAGCTGCTATGTAGGAACTTAAAAGATTAAAGCAGCATTTGTTTGGACAGAACTACTTTAACTGTTTACATACTGAATGTAAAAGAAGAATCAGCAGGAAAGTCTGAGGAAGGGCTTCAACTGTACTATATAATATTAAAAATAATAAAATAATAATACTATATAATAATAATATTTAATGGTGCAAATATACATGCAACTGGAATGGCATGTCTGTTTTTGTAATTCAGTTTTTAACACAGTACAAGGGACATGCTTGTTGTGCTGTTTCAAACTGTGGTGTCCTTCTTTTTCTCTTATTTGTTCATATTCTGGTATTTCTTGTTATATTACATCTTCCCTTTATTTTAGAGATTTGTACTGGCTCTTTCAGAACATAGGCTGCAATTAAAGAAACATTTATTACAAGAAAATTCTCTGAGTAGAAATACTTTGTCTGATATCACAGCTGCAATTAAATACTATTGAATTAACATATCATGAAGGAACCTTTTGTGTTTTTTGAAATTCTTGGTTTATCTGAGTATTTTGTAGATAAGAATGTCTTTTCTTGCAGTGTTATAGAAGCTACTGATCTGATGCAAGTTGTTATAAAGTTTGCAAGATGGGCACATGTATTAATTTGTTTTAATGTTTTAATTTAATTAATTATTTATTAAAACAGATTTACTAGGCCACGTGTCTTTAAAAATGTCAATACCTGACAAATTATCTGACTTTTCTATCCTTTTGTCTGTTATGACCACAGATTCCAGAGCAGTTTGGTCCAATAAGAACAGTAGCAGAGGGAAAAGGGGACATTGTATTAATAGGAACCACCAGAAACTTTGTCCTACAGGGCACGCTGTCAGGAGATTTTTTCCCAATTACCCAGGTAAGCTGGGTTTCCTTACAAGAACACTTCCAAGTGTGTAAGAGCAGTAAACATCCTGTTTAAAGTTAATTTTCATACATATGTGTCTGATGTATTATTACAGTGCTTTCAGCAATAAGAATAATTATAAATATATATCTATCTAGAGCTAACATACTTTTGGAATGTTTTAATATATAGTTTGGTCATTTTAATACTGTTTAAACATGCTTAGTTTTGATGGGCTGTCCCTCTTGTCTAAAAACATCTCTGCTTGTGCAGGGTCACACCGATGAGCTCTGGGGACTTGCGGTCCATTCCTCTAAGCCTCAGTTCTTCACATGTGGACATGACAAACACATTACACTCTGGGATGCAACCACCCACCACCCTATCTGGAACAAGATTATAGAGGTATCATTTTATTAAATACAGCTCTCCTGTTATAGCAATTCTCTAGTCATTTTGGTTTTTCTTAAGATTGTTGCTTAAAAATACCTTAAAATATTAACTTAAGGGAAAAAAAGTCATTTCATGTTAACCTATTTTTGTTGTACAGATCAATGTAAAAGCTTGTTTATGTAGCTATTCTGAGTACAGGTTACATTAAATGCACTGTTTGAACCTCTGGTTTATTCAATGAACTATCTTAGCATGTGCTATGAAATTATACTTTAAAAAAACTAGGAAATTTTCCGTTCTGGAATGCTGTAGTGTTTTAGAAGCTGTGCATAGAAATCCTGGATCTCAACAGTTCTCTGACATTTTCTTTAGAATTAGAAATTCTTTTAAATTAGTCACTTGCTTATAATAAATGAGAATATCCTTTCCACCTAGCCTCTAGGGCTAGTAATTACCAGTTACTGAAAATGTCAACAGGTTTACTGAAACAGCTACAATGTGATACTGTTTTAAAATACAGAAAATTAAGGACACAAGAATTTCCATGTGATGGATCACTGGACTGGGCTTTTTGCTTACATTTGAAAATTATGTTTTAATGGTATAAGGAAAAAAAAGAAAGCTATATTGGTATTTTCTGCTATAACCTGAAGAGTTCTGGATCTCATTCTTTGTGACTGGACAAGTATTAGAAGGAAAATGCTTACCTTGTTTTTAGGCATATGTTTAAATAGCAAGAAAAACACTAGAGTTTTATGAAGTAAACTGTTTTAAAATTGCACATCCAAATAAGAAACCCAGTTAATGCCCTTAATCTCCCACTGAGGTGCAGCTTGGTAGGTGCTGGAAAAAGGTGTTGGTGTGTGTAGGAGTTAGGCTTTACCCCTCCTGCAATGTGCCACATACCTTTGTTGAATAAGGGACTTGCTTGTCCTTCAGACTGTGGGTAAACTGCAGCTTTGATGCTTAATTCTAAGGTCAGCTCTAGTTTAAGAAGCTATTTTTATCTCTTATTCCTTTGTGATTTGTTGAGAAGCTGCCTTTGCCAATGTTATTGTTATGAAATCTCTTGCCAAATTATTTTTAGAGAGTAAAGAAAAGAAAACAGTGGCCTTGTATAGAGGGAAAAGAAGTTAATTGGCTAATATTTCAATTAGTTAAAAATGCTTTTTTACCCCTCAAGTTTATATTGAGAGAGAAAAAACAACCCCTAAAAATCAACAACATAGTTTTACTATGTTCCAGAGGCAGATAATTGAATTGTATTTTTGTTATAACTTGATAACATGGACTGGTAAAAAAGTGTGCTTCTTTCTGAAACATTTCAGGATCCAGCACAGTCTTCAGGTTTTCATCCTTCAGCATCTGTTGTTGCAGTAGGGACACTGACTGGAAGGTAAGAGGTCCAGAGCTACACCTTGGAACCAACAAACACTGATTTTTCCAGCTCACATCCAAGTTCATGTTCTGGCTTTGCAGGTGTATGCAATGACACATCTGCATTCCCTATTGATTTCTATTGAATGTCACAGGGAAATTTATTTGTATTGCCTTAGTGCCTAGAAACCCTAGGCTTGGGCCAGCACCCCGTGTTTGCTGAGTGTTGCATGAGCAAAGAGATGGTTTCTGCCCTGGGAGAGAGACAGTGTAAGACCAGTGGGAGGAGGTCATTTAGAGAGGGCAGCAAGTCTAGGTTAGCTGTGAAACCAGGCATGGGAAGTACTGCCACCATAGCAGTGACCTAAATGTTAAATCTTTGTGTCCACTGGGAAGAAGGAGAGGCTAAAGGAGGAGTCTGATATAGTGGGTTAACTTTGCAGATGTGGAGGGAGATTTCCTCCAAGGCCTTTAGGGCTGCATGGAGGAAATCACATAGCAAAATTTTGTGCACTGGAAAATGTAGTGAGTGGTTCATGATCCCTAATGCAGTAACCAGAGGCTTTAAAAAAATTTGGCAAATGTTCCACTGTGCTAGACATAGTGTAAAAATGCACATTAAGAGACTTATTCTGCACAAAGAGTGTGAGGGATAAACAAGGCAGAGGAAACTGAGGTGCAGGAGAGTATTTTAGACAGCAGGTTGAGCCCTTGGTGACATCAGTGGCAGCTGCTGGGTTTATCTGTGGCTGTCTCTCATAGGAGGGACTGCCTTTGCCTAACTTCATCCTCTCCTTTAATGTCACTTGAGGGCAGACTTGGCTGTTAGTCCTGCAAACACTTCCAGTTCACTAAGAACATATAGAAAGTTTCTAGGTTATGAGGCAAGCTTATTTCAGATTTTATATCAGCCCTAAATAAAGGACTTACTTTTGTTACTGAATGTACTTTATTTACTAAATAAAGTAAAACAGGAGAAGCTTTGGAGTAATCTTCTCTTTATCTTTAGTAATCTGATGCAAGTATTGAAATGCAAATTTTATCTTTGTCCTTTCTACATGTTTCCACAAACTAATTTTTGGTTCATTAAAGTTAATCGAATTAAACTGCTGAAAAAATAATGAATTAATTCACTTTAAAATAAATTAATTCATCTCTTTCTTCTATCAGAAGAGAATGGTCCTGATGCTTGTGTTTTCCCTTGCTCTAGGATTTAGTGCAGGCATCAATTGAAACATCAGCATAGCACACAGAAAGGTCTTTAAAGGAGAAGGGACATCACAAGCAAAGATTACTTTGTTTTAATATGTCATGCATAAGAATATACTAAAATCAGAAGACTGATATTGGGGTCAATGCCCGAACATTTTTATGGTTAAAAAGGATGAGAAATAAACTATCCTTGTGTTAAAGTAAAAATACACCAAACTGAGTAGCAGTTGCTGTTTTTCTCTTCTTGGTATAAAACTTATGCTATTTTGACAGAAGAAAAGTTGGTCAAGATTACAGTAGATTTAAATTCCTCCTGGAATGATTTATTGGCCTCTTTCTGTGTTTACAACAGGTGGTTTGTGTTTGACACAGAAACAAAAGACTTGGTCACTGTACACACAGATGGAAACGAACAGCTGTCTGTGATGCGTTACTCACCAGGTTTGAGAGCATTTATTTACTGGGGAAAAAGGCGTTGAATTTTTTATTAAATTAGGAGTTGGTTTGTTTTAAAATAACTCCCTGCTTGCCATACTGAAGTTGAAAATAAGTGTGCCATGAAACATTGGCAGGACTTTATGGGTGGTGGCTTAAGCTCTGGTTTTGTTTTCCCTCCCTCCCTCTCCCAATACATTCAATATGGTTTCACTGTGAAGTAGGGGGAAAAAAAGACTTAACTCTGCAGGTTATTGCAATCATATTAGCCCTAAATGGACTATAGCTGCCTCCAGAAATGTTACGTGTTTTTAACAGTAATATTTGTTAGTATAAAATTGTGTTTTGTAGTCTTGATAGATACATCAATATGCAACTGGAAAATTAAAAATATAGTTTCATTTATTCATTTTTCAGTATCAAGGCCTTTAAGAACAGTTCCTCTTGTATGTGACTTTTCAAACAAACTTTTCAAAATTAGCCTAAGTTCTTTCTTATAGGAATAATTGCTGTTTCACTTTAATGTTTATAGATGGAAACTTCTTGGCAATAGGTTCCCATGACAACTGTATTTATATATATGGTGTAAGTGAAAATGGAAGAAAGTACACTAGAATTGGCAAATGTTCAGTAAGTAACCTTTTTTCTCCTGGTTCAGTATCAACACCCAAAGTGTATTTTGTAGCACTGTATTAATATTTTGTGTCACATTGTGGCACACTGTTAGTGCAGTTAATACAATACTTTTTCTCTTTGTAGGGTCATTCCAGCTTCATTACTCATCTGGATTGGTCTGTTAATTCACAATATCTCGTGTCTAATTCAGGAGACTATGAAATCTTATACTGTGAGTAAGAATTATATTTAGTCCTTTTGTGCAAAGTTCAGGCAGTCTAACACAGATTTAAAATTTAAATGAGACCATATAACTGCCAAGATCAACCATATGTTTTAATTCATCTGGTGTAATCAGAAATCTATACAATTTGAGAATGAAATATGTTATTATGTGGGGTTTTTTCTTTTGCAGGGATCCCCTCTGCTTGTAAACAAGTTGTGAGTGTTGAAACAACTAGGGATATAGAATGGGCCACTTACACCTGTACTTTAGGATTCCATGTTTTTGGTAAGTATATTTCCTCTTACAAGCTCTTACCATTCTTCTTATTAACAAACACTCGGAATGCCAACTTTTGCTTATGAAACATGACTATTCATAATTCAGGGAAAAATACAGAACTTCTGTTATGCCATTTTTATTACAATCTGTCTTTTTATTTCAATCCAGAAAGACTCTGATTTAATATTCTTGCTAGCTGCAAGTACAAATATCATATTACAACATAAGTGGGAGATAAGGAAAAAATCACACGCTGCCCTTTCTGTCACAGTAGAGCAGCTTCTCATAATTTTTAATTTAGAGTACCAGTTCTGTGAAATTGTCATGTATTTAGGCAGTTACTGGGTCGAATCTCCCTACCAGAGCTGGTTTCATTTGCTCTGGTTACTGTGCAAACACAAAATTGATGATAGTCTCCCTCATTAAGAACTTACCATGTATTGTGATGCAGTCTGTAGCAATTAAATTGAGTGAAAGAAATTCAAAAAGCAAAACATAACAAAATCCAATGGTTTGTTTCCACGAGACTTCTCTTTTGCCAGTTTTGAAGGATTCACTTTCCCCAGTGTAGTCTGAGGCTTTGTGCTCATTCTACAATGTGTGCAGAACTGGACAGATGGTTGCAAACACTGAGTACAAGAAGCTTCAAATTCTTTAGTCCTCAAGAGGAAATAGGAAGCCGTGGTAGAAGTTCAGAGAAGAGTCTGGTTTAGTATAAGTGGTAAACAAGGAATATTTGCACCTGTGTTTCAGGTAGAATAGATTGCAGTGATGTGTTTGAAGGCAGCCAGAAAGGGCATGTTTTCAGTGCCTGAAGATGCTATGGCAGCAGCAGTATGCTGGGAAAAAACATTCAAATTTTTTATCATTTAGCTGACAAGCAGTGCTTGGATATCACTTGGGTATCACAGCATGCAGATTTAGTAAAAGCAGGAAATCCTGGAAGATTGGCTGCATGCTGACATAATGTATTTTTCATTTAAGGGATAGAGGCCCTTATGGAACTATTAAAATATTTCTAGGGTTTGAGTACACCCTACACATAGTTACAGAGCTACAAGGTCTTTGCATTTAGCATCACGGGTTCAGATACTCTGAGATACTAAATACTTTATGTGAGGGTTCCTTACTTTTTAATTCTGATTCTTGCAAAATACAGTGCTATTAGAATGTGGGGCTGCTTTTGGTGCATAGAAAGTCAGAGGAGAGAGGCATTCTCCCCATGCCTTGCAACAGATCAGCTTTTTGAGCCAGACCATGGGACAAAATAATCTACTGAGGGGGGAGGAGAGATGACACTGCTAAAGCTGAAGTGTTACAAAACCCAATGCTTTTAAAAATATTTCTTTAATAAAAGACTTACTACAATTTGATGGCAAACCCAGTTAGTGCTTACTGCTTTCAGAAGGGAAAGAGTAGTTTGGAAAGTTGAAATAAGTCAGGTATTCTCAAAGTATTTGAGTGTGATGAACCTTGTTGTATTTGTAAAAACAACTGGTTAGTGTCAGCTTGAGACCATTAGCACTTATTTTCAACACCTCACAGAGGACAGACAAAATACTGAAAAACTGGAGAATGAATGCAATATCTGCAGGATCATATATATGCCTTCAGAGCCCATATGGAGAGAACAAAGGGCAAAGTGAGTGGCTAGAATAATAAATTCAAGAAGCACATAGATTATGAGTTGGAAACCAGTACATTTTTATTCAAAGTCAATCAGTACTTTGGAGCCTCAGAGCAGTCAGTTAGAACAGTCTTCACATGCTTGCTGGGATGGCCCAATTGGACACAGAAGCAGCAATCACAGCATCCAGGACGTGAGGCTTCTAGTATATTGATTTTTCAGTAGCTATGGCTGACTGAAACTAGGGATATTTTCTCTCTCTGGTAGAACCACATAGAAATCCCAAACTCTGCACCCACAGATCAGCGTAACCAATGCAGGGGGAACAAGGAACACTGGTCCCTTGAGCACCTGTCTTTGAGCATGGGAACAGATTAGTCAGTCTGGAAGTGTTTAGAGATGACTCAGCTGCAAGTCAGTAGCATGTAAAGAAGTGTGCTTGAGGGAGGATGTTTTAGTGATACAAACACATAAATGTGAAGGAGCAAAGACTTTAAAACACTTACTGATCAATAAGCTCTTTCAAGAGCCATGTGCTGCTGGATACACAAGTAAGGTATCAGTTCATAGCATATGCCCAGTTTTAAATAAAATAGTGTTTGAGGTGAAGGACAGGAACAGAAGAAATCTAAGATACTGTACAAAGCCTGACAACATTGCAAGCAAAGCAGAGCTCAGACTGGTTGGGTTCAAAACCGACTAGAACACTGTAAATTGAATATTATATTTGTTTGAATATATTTATTAATAGCATGCATGTTAAATCAGCATGTAAAGTTTGTAGGTGGTTTAAAGCTGCAGGATTAGCAAGTTGTCTTGAGAAACAGAGGAGTGGTATGAAAAAAGGAAGGAAATCAGTAGAGCCAAAGAGGAGGCTCCCCACTAGAATGGCAGAACCCAGTTGTACAAATGCAGAACAGATGAGAGCAGATCTGCACAGAAAGATCAGATTACTTTTGCACACAAACTGAACATGAGTCAACAGCATTATGCTGTTGTAGGAAGGCAGATACAGTAGTGGGATGTGTAATGAAAAGGATGCCATGCAAAATGTGAAGCAATCATCTATTTATCAGTATCGGCTTCAGTCACAGCTGGAATGGCTGCTTCTGGTTTTTGCACATTGGACTAACAGATAATGTGCTGACTAGCAAGAATAACTAATTATCCATCTAAATATTGTTCTGGAAGAAGAGATGTAATGAATGAATTTTAGAGAAGAGGAGGAAAAAATAGCATGGTATCAGTCTTCAAATGAGAGAAAGGAAATGGTCTCTTTTACAGGTCTGCAGAGGATGGGAAAAAATAAGGACTATTTTTTCAGCAAGGGGGATTCAATCTGCATATTCATAAAAACTGAGTGAGGCACTGGGATAAATTTTGAAACAACCAAGAGTTTCAAAGAAAAACCCTGCTATTATCCTTTCCCCATTTCAAAATGGCAGTCTTGTTTCTTTAACCATTTTCTTCAGGGGTTATTTCCAGCTTGTCATAGTGACCTCTTGGGAAGACTTCTGCCTCTTTTCAGCTGGTGTTTGATATTCATATAGCCTCCTTCTTGTCAAAGCAGATGTTTAAAAAAAGCTTTTCTGTGTCTCTTTGTTCTGCATATTCATAATTCCACGAGTAGCATTATCGTGTTTCTTTGCAGCTTCCATTTCTTTGGGCCTCTTTTACCATCCCTGATCTAGCACCGCGGTGTTTCCACACACATCAGGGACGTTAAGAGCAGTCTACAGATCAGACTTCACATTTATTTACAGCAATCTGTAATTCCTTATGAAGACACAGAATCACTTCCTCGTGGTGAATTGCTGTGCAGCGATACAAAGGCTGCATTTGGGAAGAATCCCAGTGATTGAAGGATAGCTGTTCCCATGGTGCATGGCAAATGCCCGCTGTGGGGTTAAAGTATCCCAAAAGGAGGAACTGGAGTGTGCCTCAGGAGTTCTGAGGGGAGCAGCAACTCTCTCACCCTGACCTGCAGCAGCACCAGGGGACGAGCGTGCACTCGAGTGGGCAGGGCTGCAGGGGCACACTGCAGGGGACGGGTGACACTGGGACAGGCACTGAAAATCACAGAGCCAAGATACAGCAGGGGTTCTGCCAAGTCATAATGGCAGAACACACAGTGTAACTGAAGATGACAGTGGTCTCTGAAAGCTTGGTGCCCTTTATGTTGAGTAGGGATTAGATAAAATCTAAATTAGAAAATCATATCCAAAAAAAGCCTGCAGTACTGCATACAAAATCCTGAAATTTCAATAACTGGGTGGATTTTAGTAAAATTGCAATTTATTACAGGCAAGTATTCAGAGGCTTTAAAGATGTGGTGAACAGGTTTGGTCTCTGCACTGTTGACCTTACAGTTTGATTTTGGGATGCTAGTTTGTGCAAGAATAGCAACGAGTACAGGATGTGGGGAAGGAAGAGAGTACTTACAGTAGAACAAAAGTGTTTAAAAACCTTATAGCACGTTCAGTTCCTTTTCAAGGGATCTATTAATAAATAATAATTTAAACTATAGTATCTTGTTCATAGACTTTAGCAATATGAAGAAATTACTTTTGGATCATACTCTAGTCTAAAAAACATACACATGTAATATGAAAAAAATGTGTTAACTCATACATAAGAAGAAGGGAAAATAAAAGCAGTAACTGTTAGTTTTCCACATAACCATATGAAAATTCTTTCAGGCTCAGACACATGACTGCAATTCAGCAGAATGCATCTTCTCAGAGTAAAAAGCACTTTGCTGACTAGAGGGAATAAAGCAGTTTTTTATGTGCTTGAATACCTATTAGGATCTGGACTTTAGCTGGTGTGGAAGTACACATTCTGACTCAGATGCAGTTATTTTTGTAGGTTTTTCTTTTCCTTAAACAAATCATCCTTTATTAATATTTTAACAGAAACATAGGCTGTCACTTTTATTTTCATTATAAAAGCCTTTAATTAGTCCCTCTGTGTTTCAGGTGTATGGCCTGAAGGTTCAGATGGTACAGATATCAACGCTGTCTGTCGATCCCACGGGAGAAAACTGCTGTCAACAGGAGATGACTTTGGCAAAGTACATCTCTTCTCATATCCATGCTCACAGTTTAGGGTAAGGTATTTCCCAAAAATCTACTCTTGTAGTTTGCACAAATGCATTAAATGTTTTTTTCCTATGAACAAAAAAACCCCCAAGTACATCAAAACAGGAAGAATGGGAGTATTTATACATCCAAGGGATTTATTTAAAGTTGATTGGGACAACAATTAAATTTAAAAGTTAATTTAATATTAAAATACTTTAAGAGAATGATGTGATGCCTTGGTTTCATTGTTGCATGAATGTTCTAATGAGATGCTTTTATGACAGCTGCTTTTCTCACTAAGATGGTGTTTTCTAGGCTCCAAGCCATGTGTATGGTGGACATAGCAGTCATGTAACTAATGTAGATTTTCTCTGTGAAGACACCCATCTCATCTCCACAGGAGGAAAGGACACAAGTATTATGCAATGGCGAGTCATTTAAAGGAAACATCAGTGTGAACATACACAGTTGAGTCGACCATGCACAGAACTTATGTATAAACTGTATATTTAAAACTTAACAGTATGTTTGCAGTTTAGCCTGGTCACTGTGATTTTTGTTTAAAAAATTCTTACAAACCTCAGGAAAATTAAGCCCTGTGCTGGTTACCTTACTCAGTCTAGTATTTTTTTTCATTGTGTCACACCTTAAGATTGATCGTTCTCTGTTGTACAATATACAATGCAGTACAAGTTTAATATAAGAAATGTGGCTTGACAGTTTGCAATACAGTGGTATCAGCAGAATGTGACTATCTTAAATGTTTTCTATAAACACTGCTAAACTGGTCACAAAAATGCCTTTCAAAGACTGTATATATGTGCTTATTCATTTCACTATCTACACTTTGTACCATATATCTACTTATTTAGAAAAATCTATGACAATGTCAAGGTACTGAACTGTTTCTGCTGGAGGCTGATGAATAGATTAAAGAAGTATACTGCAATGTAAGGTGCAAAAATTAGTGTTCTAGACCTGAAAATGTGAATGCCAGTAAATTTGCATTCTCTTGGGAACAGCACACTGTGGGTGTCACCCATGAGGAGTTGTGTTCCTTTTCCAGTGAATCAGCAGGCTTTGTCCCAGTTTGACCTGAATTTCTCAGCAGGGCTTACAGATGTCTGTGTGGTTCAGGTAGTCCATATGAGTTTAAATTAAAAATCTTTTTACTTGTATATTAAAAATTTCTTTTTGAAAACAAACCAATAAAGCTTGGCCACATCCCCATTATTGGATCATATATTTAACTAATATGTATATTAATCAGCATGATGCTATATTGTACATGTATAAGATTTTAGCAGTTCATAACAAATGGTAAGGCCATCTAGCTTTACTTTTTTATGCTTATGGATACTGTATATTTGTATTTTAAGACCAAGTAGACCAAGTCTAAAGATATCTTTTTAAGTGTACCATAAACCTGCAGAGGGTAAAGGAAGACTTGGAAGCCTACATGAAATATTAATGTGTAACTTCTGGCCCCTGTGTTTTGTGCATGGATGGGTATTTATAGTATGAAATAAGATTGTGTTTTGCAATGAAGTAACAGTGGAGGTGGTATAAAATGGTTAAGAAGGCCTTATCAGTGTTGATTGTGACACAGATTGAAATGTATTGTTTACTATGAGGAATGTATCTGAAGAATTTTAAAAGAGGAGTTCTAAGTGGACTCGAAAAAGGTAATATTAAAATTCTGCTTGTAACAGATAGTAAATGTTAATTCTCTGAACTCTAAAGCACTGGTTGTTTGGAGTGATTTAAATGAAATTGGATCAATAAATTTTGAAACTTTTTTATTACATCTCCAACCTCCTACACTGAAAGTGCAGGACACAAATAAACATGTATTAAAGTGAATTCTCAATGCATTCTTCCTGTTTAGTAATGTGTCTTTGTTTAAGCATGATAAAGAGACAGGCTTTTAGTTAACAACACACATTTTGATTTCTCGATTAGAGATGCATTTGAAAATATCCGACAGTAAAATCTAGATTTTGGGGTACGTAATTTTATGTGTGCCCATGACCCTGGGACACAATGACAGTGCATACCTAGAGAGTGAAAGTCCAGCTTTGCAGCAGAGAAGGATACACCACATGCTCTCACCTACAAACTGCCTTGGTCCTGCCTCCCAGTACACATCTCCCGTTTCTGGGTACTCAGCTGGTGGAATGTTGTTCCACTGCTCAGAGTTATGCTCATGGCAAGAGCTCCTGACAATTTCTGTGTTAGGAACTTGTCCTCAGGCAAGACCTTTGAAGGTCGTGGTTTCAGGGTCACTTTAACCTGATGTTTCCTGGCACTGTCACTGAAGGCAGAGGTCTTGGTCCCAGCTGGTTACTCTGATCCTGTGCAGCAGCACAAGAGCTACTGTGGCCATAAGCAGAACCCAGCTGGGACACAACAACTAATGCAGACAAAAAACCTGTTTCCTCAGTTTCTGATCTAGCTGTGCAATGTGAAAAAATAAATGGCCAAAGGAGCACTGGAACAACTTTTTTTAATAGTGATGTTGATCTCCCTCTTCTTGAAGTGTGTGAAGCTAAGGCACAATACCCTTACCCTTTCTAAGGTTAATCCAGTCATAAGAGTCCATAACACACAAGTGACAGGTTTTCATTGTGTCTGGATGCTTGCTTATCCACAATACCTTCTATTTGTCGATTTATTAATTTTTCTTTTTAATTTGCTTTTGCAAATGGGGTGCTTTCAGGTTTTCTGCTTTTGGAACTGTAGGTGATTTGTCATTACTTGCAGCAGAGAAAACAGGAGTTGTAAATTGGCTTGGCTCATTCCCTTTTCATCCTTCTCACATGGTGCTACTCTTGGGATATAGTAAAGCATTTGTGATCCCTTTCTTCATTTTAAACTGTTATCCTTTAGAAGAAATGGATGAGGAATACTGCAAGTTCATCCCTAGGGTTACTGATCAAAGGGCTTTTCAACAATCCCATCCCATATGTGCCTCTGCTGCTCCTCTGTTTCTAACTTTTGCTGTTAAATGTGTCTTTGTTCCTCTATGAAAACCTGATAAACGTATTAGCTGAGTTGGCAAATGGTGGGTAATGTCTTAAGCCAAATATCCGGCTGATGACTGTTAAAGTGATTCTCCTTTCTTTATCCAGGAAACTCTACACAATTTTGCCATTGTTATAGCTAATCTTCAGCTCTCCTCTCTTCCACCCTCGTTCCCTTGTTCTTGCATTTATTTGTTTTCTCAGGAGTGTCTTCTTTTTCACTTTAAAAGAAAAATAGAACAAAATAAAATAAAGAGTTATGCCTGAACTTTGTGTATTTTATTCTCTCAAAAACACCTGAATTCTTTACCTGACACTCTGTCTGCAGCAACTCTCTTTCCTGCCCTACCATGGAGCATAAGACTGGTCTAAAGTCCATGGCTGAAGACACACCTGGGCTTCTGCTTCTGTCCGCTCCCTCCCCTCATCCTGGCTGCAGCAGGTGCACTGTTGCTCAAAGAAGAGGCTCATCTCTTCATGTCTTTTTTGTATTGCTATTATCTACCAAGCATTCAGGTACTCCCCTTCAACTTCCTTTGGTTTTAGTTCCCATTTCTTCCTTTTCTTCCCTTCATTTCTAGCATTACTGTTCAGCTTCCAGGACTGCATCCATGACTGGCACAAGTTGCTGCCCTTACCTGCTCATAAAGCCAGTGGCCCTGACTCCCTCTCTGATAGTTTTGGGGCTGTGTTCCTGGTTTCTTGTTGTATCTCTGTTCACCCTTCTGTGACTTGTGCTTCGGGACGTCAGTGAGTGCATCTGCTTTCAGCCCTTTCTCCCTGCCCTCCGACCTCATTGTGTGGGGACATTGAGGGGACCAGCACTGTCCCCTTGTTTCTCGATTGTCTCTGTTTGTGGGCAGCTTGTCATTGGTGTCATGTACTTCGATTTTCAAATATTTTTGCGGTAGGGATTCTTTTTTCTCTGTTCTGTGGCATTTAGCAATGGGATTTTGGGATCCTATACTCCAACAGTGTGACTGTCATATTTGTCCAAAATGATGAGCATGTATTCGGGTAATGCTTCTCTGTTAGGGTATTCAAAGTCATTAGCTACTAAAGTTGATACTATCTATTCTCTTAAGTCTTAAATTATTAAGAAAACAATACAAATGCTTTCAAAATACTACTTTCTCCCTCTTTTACACACATATAAAATAAACATAGACTCAATCTGGTTTTTAGGATCATCGCCCATTTCCAAGTAGAGACTTTTCATTATTTTGTTTGCCTCTTCTGCCTGTCTTCATATATTTATTTTACTCAGTAAGGATGTATATTTATATGATATCAAACCTACAGCCTTCTTCAACTTAATCTTATATGTACTATTTTAATTATTTCCTGAAAGATGATTATTACATAAATGTTTCTGATAGTGCTCGGTTTTGACAGGTTGTTGAAACCTGAGAGGTATTAACAATTTCCAAAATATAAGCTCTACAAAAACCAGTCACTATATTAAAAAAAAGTTTCTAAAAAAAGGCAAAGAAGGAGATAAAAGAAAATAGTTTTTGCAATGCTGGTGAATTAAAAAACCCCACCATTTCAAATTATTTTAAAAAATTCCTTGTGGAGCAAATCAATTTTGTTAAAATAGATTTTTTTACTATTTTAATTAATATGAGGTTAGTTAATTCAAGGTCATATTTCCTATGTAAAATGTTTGGATTATTTCTATTCTTCAGAAGATTTAATATTAGCAGATATTATTTTCCTTCAAAAGTATTCATGTGAGAAGAGCTTGCAAGGGCAAACGGCCCCATTTTTGGAAGGGTTGGAATTTTTAATTTCTTCTGGTTCTGCTCAGGGAAGCAGGCAGTCTTTTTGTTCTGTTTTCTACTGGAAATAGGGCTGTTGACAGATCACTCAATTGCATCCGCAAAAAATCCTACAGATGGCAAGGAAAATGTCACTTTAATTACTAGTGGCAAGAACAGACTTATGGGAAGCCTAAACTGAAATCCTTTTCTCCCGTTGCTGGCCGGGATTCACAGCTGTGCCGGGGCCGTCTGGGCGCTGCCATGCAGCTCCAGCTGCAGCAGCCTGCCCTGCACAAGAGATGCCCCAAGCCAGGGCACCTGCTCATGCAGAAGATGGGAGATGAGGAGCTGACTCCTGGGGGGAAGGACAGAACTGCTCCCAGATATCTGCTTGTGGATGGAGGCTGCTGGCTGCTGGATGAGTGAGGACATTAGCGGTTCATGCTCTTGCTGGGAGAGATTTATGTTTCTCCTTAGTCATGAACTTCTGTGGCAATTTCATTTTTCTTAATGGAACTACTTTGCCCCATGAATTGCAGAAGACCAAGTGATAATTTGCATGGAGGTATCAAAGGCAGTGCAGACAAAGCTGCCACCTAGCTCTGAGTCAGACAGACCTTATTTGAGTCAGGAGTGATAGCGATGGGCTAACCTTCAAATCCTCTTTGGAGACCTTTGTCAATCAGGATGGTTCACAGCACTGTGGATCCCTGCATTTCCTGACAAATGTGGAAGTATGAGAAGGGGCCTCCTTTCAACAGGGCCTGTCAGTGTCACCTGACACTGTAGGCACTCCTTTGGACCTCACATTTTGTCTGTCTTGTTAGGAAAGCTTGGTGTCTTGGACTCAAGTGGTTCCTCCCCACCCACTTCACAGAGGTTTGGTTCTACCATCTTCTGGCTGACTACAGACTACACTAAAGGAATTCAGACATTTCTGTTTGTTTGTAGTGGACATATCTGTCCTTAAGGGCTGCCTCTTTGGGTCTAGTCCGAGGTGCTGAGCTCAGAACCATGGGAATGGTGACCTGCTTTCTGGGTCTCCATGCAACTGAATGGGTTTTTAGCATGAGCTTGTAAGAGATGAACATTTTTTATCTGCCCTTTGGAATTACCTAGAATAAGCATGTAGCCAGAGGGAAGCAAATTCATCTGCTCTCTGGATTCTGTCAGCACTGCATGAGCTACTGTCTCTCTGAGTTGCTCCAAATTCCAGGTTGTAGGATAAAGAAATCCCCTTCAGGCTGTTCAGTCATTATGGTTAGAAAGAAAAAATTAAAAAGCCTGGGTGAGTTCTGCAGCCACTTTATATTATTGAAATTTGCCATTGCCTTGCTTTGCTCTCGCACTGCAGAGATGTGCTGAAGGGGGAACAGTCTGCACGAGCCTGAAGAGAACTCCTCTCTACAAAATCAATTGCCTGGCTGTTCTTTCTGGATTCAGTTTCTCATTGAGATAAATGTCAACATTTTAGAGTTCCTTCCTCCCTGCCCTGCTTCTCCTTTTCATCAGCTTTCATTGACATTATAATATCAAACTTATGACATCAGTGTATAACCACAGGGGAAGTTATTACGCCAGAGGTTCAAGTGTTTTGGCCTCTTTACAGCACCTAAAAAGAGCAGAAGCTGAGCTCTGTCTGAGCGTCTCTGTCTACAGCTCAGCAGTTGGGGAGGGAGCTGACAGGAGGCTCAGCCGAAGTGAAAAGCCCTGTGGCATTTCCCGTACGTGCAGCTCCTGCTCAGCAGAAAATCTGGCCACACGCAGTGTAGCAGCCTGGAGACCCCGGCTGCCTCTGGCTTCGGGAGCACAGCATCACCTCTGTGCCAGCTCCCTTCTGACTAGTTTTGGGTGAGAGGGAAAGGCACCTTTGGCCTTGAACAGGTCCCCGGGGTCTGCCGGCAAGGCAGAGCTCCTCCCTGCTGCCTGGAAGTCTGCAGCTTCCTGCTTCAGCCTCCCAAGTGATTGTAAACCCTGCTCTCAGAAGGCATAACAGGAAAAATAAAAGTGCCAGTGAGCTCCTCCCTTTCCAAGAGGAGGCACTGACTATCTCCCTGAAAGCAAAGTTGGACACCCGTCTTCATTGGAGGAAGTGTAATAAAATAGAATTAAAGTATATCAACAGTATTTTTCCTCCTTACTCTCTGCCCTTTCCTGTATTACTTCTTACCCTTCTTCATGATTTCCTCATTTTTTCCCTTTTCATGTAATTTCCTTTTCTCTCCTTTTCTTGTAAAAATAAAAATTCCAAACTTATGTAATTCCTTCATTTTTCTGTAGTCTCTATTTTCCTATCCCCTTTAGCACCTGCCGTACTCTTCTGCTACTTTGTTCTTTGTTCCACTCTCTTCACATCCTTTCCTCTTCATCCCAGAAGTGGGTGAAGTGATGCTAAGGAAATCCAGGTGCAGACAGTGAGTGAGTGACCTCACCATGGCTCTTCTGGGCTGCCAGAACAAACCTGAGGTGGAGCCTTTGCCAAATGGTGCCAGAGATGGTCGGGATGTGGTGATGGGTGAAAACCCAACATCCAGGACTGAACCTCTCTGAATCTGGGGAATCTTTGAATCTCGCTTTGCGCCTGAAATTGGTAATCATGTTCTTTCTCAGTGAGGTGTCTCTGAAATTGTACAGCTTCATCTTTGGCAAAAGTTCTGAATCATGTTGCTGTCAGAGGAACAATTCCTTTTAGAAATAAAAGCATATATATTACTGGATGTGATATAATGAATTCCTCTCAAGGGTGACTTTCACAAGGCTAAATCCTCGTTGCTTAGGAAAAGCCTTCCAATAATTGGCGTGTAAAATAAACTATTGTGAACATTCGTTGTCCTTGAAAGAGGTAGTTTTGTGGACAAGTCCACAGGAAAGTGCCAGAGTTTCAAGAGAGAGCTCCGATCTGGACGAATTCAGTGGGAAAAAATGACTCTTGCTACACCAGCCTGGACATGGCATGGAGTCTCTGAGAAAAACAGCTGGATGACCTTGAGCTCCCGATAGGAGGATGTTTACAGAGGATGTTGCCCCAGGCTGTGTGACTGGATAAGGAGGGTGTCCTCCTCCTCCTCCTCCCCCCCTCCTAACATGAAATCTCTGAAGCAACAAACAGAGCAGCCCCCAGGGCAGTTTTTGCAACAGGACCCAGAGGCATGGCAGCAGATCCACCAGGGTTTGCCATGCAGGAGGTCTCAGCTGGGAAAGATGCAGCCACAGGGACAGCTCTTCTCTTGTGCAGGTCTTTGCTGGACTCTGCAGGAGAATTTGCAGTTAGGGAGAGGTGCAATGGGAAGAGGGAAGACCATGAGCCCAGCAGGATGGAGACCACCCTGGTGGGTCAGGATTTCCCCTTGGGCAAAGAGCAGGTGAATTACCAAGACTAGAGTTGAAGATTATATAGCTGTCAATACAAATTACCAGCTTTAAGTCTCTTAGAAGACATACAGTTCTGATTGCAATATAATGTCAGATTTTTCCCAGCAAAACAATTATTACATGATCCAGTCATGTCTTTCTGTCAACACAGAGATCTGCTGGTCAACCAATGAATGTTGATAAGGAAGCCTCATGGATTCTGATACAAGAAAGATTTTTAATGCTGTTCTATTTTTGTGCCATTAGTGGCCAGCAAGATCGGCATCTGTTTTTCCTCTCTTGCCTCCTTCTGTAAGAATAAATAAAACATCAAATATAATTGTCTAGTCTAGTAACCTTACTGCATTTCCACATCACTTCTCAACCACATCATGGGCTATTAAGCCTCCTAACCCTTTGCAAGGGTAGATACTGCACAAGTTTATATCCAGTGAGGTGTTGCAGCTTGCCCAGGGACAGAGAGTACCTGTGCTCAGGAGACAGTGCAGGTACAGAGTGGTGAGTGGCAGAAGCCACCCCTGTCCTTACCCCGTGGTTTGCAGTCCCCCGTGGGCAGCTGCCAGGGCTGGATGTGTCAGTGCTGGGGCACGTGGTGGCTGTGATTTCAGCTCTTTGTGCCCCTTTATGCTGTGCAGCCAGGGTGCACAGATAAAAGTCTTTGCAGAAGACATTTTTGCTTCTATAAAACTAAACATTCTAGTTTTATATCTCAGCCATAGTGTGATCTACATAAACTTATTTGCCTGTTTGATTTGTGCCTGTATAAACCTATCTTAAGGAAATTATATTTTTTAAAAACATTATCAATGAAATCACATATGGATTTTCTATTGTAATCAAGTTTTAAATTCTAGTATTATCATGAAATTCTCTTGTTTAATAAGCATCCTCCCTGCCTTATGCTATCTCCCATATGTCCCGTGAGCTGGTCAGTGACCCACACTCTAAAGGATTAGTCAGATGATAGTAATAAGCAAATGGGTTTTATTTTTGCTCATTATTTTTTCATATGCTTACTACCTTCAGCAACCTCATCATAAATCATGTGGATGAGTTTCTCCAAGCCACTGTCACTTGGGGGACACTGTATATCAGATCTGTGGTTTGACACAATTGTTTCTTTATACAAACAAGGTATATTGTGCCTCCTAGGAGATTTAGGATGATTGCTTATTAGGAGGCACTATAAGTTTTGGTTTCAAACAAACAAGGAGACCCTTTAGATATGAGTGGAGCAGCTTCTTTAGGAGACCCTCTCTATCTGAAGAGAGCTTAGATTCATTGGTGGGGTCACTTGGGAAGAGGATGGAGCAGACCTGCTATGGGACAGGGGAAGCACAAGCTGGGGTTTGTGCTTGTGAGGCACAGAAGTGGTGGGGGGTTCCTCCCCCTGGCCCTTCAGTAACTCAGTCTCTAGTTATTTTTTTAACATATTAATGACCATTGAAAACTGCAGATATCAGATATGTATTAGCTACCAAGAAACAAGCATGGCCTTGAATAAAAGGCATATACATGATTACTACCATGGGTTTTGTTGCTGTCATATTTTTGTTGTTGTTATCGTAGTATATTTTATTTGGTATGGAGCTGCAGTGGGCAGCAGCAAAGCTTGACAAGCCACTGGTGAAATAGCTCTGTAGGGCATCAAATTTATGGGCTTGATTTTTGCAACACTTATTCTGGTGGAATGGTTTACTACTACAGTAAAATTAAGTGTTGTATTGGCATGAGTATATAAACTTTTCAGAGAAATTGAAATAAAAATATGAAGTATTTATGTGGAAAATGGCCCCTACTGCTTTGCTCTTCATCTCCTGCACATTCTGTGCTGCACCTTCCATGCAGTCCCACAGTCTGCTCTGCACCAGGGGCACATTCCCCTGAGACCTCACACAACTTTGCACCGTAGGCACTGCCCCGAGCCCACCTTCCCCGCCACGCTGCCTGCACCTCCCCAAAACCGCCCCTGCACACAGAGACGGGCCACACCTGCCTCGCCCTTCAGGGCACATGCGGATGGAGGTGGGTCTCAGGGAGTGGTGGGGGCGGTGTTAATTGGGACACGGACACACAGAGGGAGGGAGAGGGCCAGAAGTCTTTACTGTTCCAGACACACCGTGTGCGCACGTGTGCCAGCTGCCTGGAAACCCACTGCTTGCTGTGGGATTACATGGTTGTTTGGGCGGTTTTGTGTCTAAACTGGGTGATGCAGAACTGGGAGAGATCAGTGGGAGATGATCCACACAGAGTCAGAGTGAAGAGCCTTTACTCTTGAGAAATGGCAATCAAGTTTTGGTGACCTATGTATGGAAGACCTGAGAAACAACTGCATAATTTTGTCCTGTATCATGGCAGATCCTTGAGGATATTCAAGTGATACCAATTTCAACATAATCTTTTTTTCTACAGGGAGGTGTATTGGAAGAGGTAAAGAGACATAGAGAGGGGCAAGGGAAGTTCCAGGCTCTGGACCTCGTGAATATCATCACCCTGTGGTTTGGGCTGCACCAGGCGGTTGGCAGGAGGTGACTGGAAGGAGAAGGGCAGCGGGTTAGGGACGGTACCGGGATGTGGAGTGGGGAGGAGAGTTGGACGGGAGAAACACAGGACTTGGAGGCAGCCCAGGGTTCCCAGGGTGGGCAGTGGGAAGGTGCATGTGGAGAAAGGACGAGGCTGAAAGGAGGGCAAGAGAGCTCGCAGGGACACTCGTTGAGACACGTGGGAAGGGTGACAGAGCAGGAACCACAGCTGACCTCCGGTGTTAGCTGGGAATGCCATTTCTGCTCCTGCTTCTACCCACAAAAGCTCCGGTTCTGTCCCTGCACGGGACAGCACTGTGCAGAGGAGAGGTCCCCAACCTCGGCGCTGTCCCGCTCCAGCCAGGAGCGGTTCGGGGACGCGGCACGGCCAAGTCCCCGGCACCTCACCCCGGCACGGGCCGAAGAGCCCGGCGGAGCCCGGAGCCGCCGGTCGGTGCCGCGCACGGTGCGCGGCCGCTCCCCGCCCCACCTGC